>CALYLW010000368.1:0-295000 GCA_944989445.1 Ampullaceana balthica
GTTCCAGACTGTGGTGGTGAATTGAGGGGAGATGAAGGGATCATAACATCACCAAAATACCCAGCCGTCTATCCCAACGATGCAGCGTGCAGCTGGACGCTAATAGCAGACTCAGACAGAATTATTGAATTAAGGTAGATTATATTTTAACGTTAAATAGAACCAGCAGGGGTTAAGTGGGGGGGGGGCGATTATCAGGGCGGCACTTTGCTATAGGAGAAGCCAATTCCTCGCTTATCCAGGTAAAATAAAGTGGATCTTTTTTATCTAAACAAAAGAAAGACAAGAAAATAAACTTATCAAAGAAAAGAATGAATTATGCTAAAATAAGTGAAAATTCCTGTTAGGGGCCGTCCATAAAGTACGTCACGCTATTTTTGTCCATTTTGGACCCCCCCTCCCCCTGTCACAAACTGTCACAAATCTCGGGACAAAGTACGTCACACTTTCGAAAATTATTTTAAATTAACACCTAATTTAAATATTTAATTTAATACTTAAATTTAACTTCACTATTAAACTGTATTAATATATAAAATTTCCACTTAAAAGTAGGGATGTACCGGATTCAAAATTTTGAAATCCGGCCAGAGCTGAATTTGGACGGATTTATGAAGTGAAATCCGGCTGGAGCCGAAATCAGATTTCTTAAAATGGCCGGATTCCTGATTTTCCGGAGCCATTATGAATATATAAATTAGGAATCTACCGGCCAGCCGGATTTATGAAGTGAAACCTGCCGGAGCCGGATTTTTAAAAAAATAGCCGAATTCCGGATTTGCCGGAGCTGGAGCCGAAATCCTGTATACCCCCACTTAAAACAACTATCATATTATTAAAATGACTAATAGTAGGGGGCTGTCCATAAATTACGTCAACAATTTTTTGGCGATTTTTACCTCCCCCCCTCCCCCTTGTCAACAACTTGTCAAACTTCCAGAGACCCCCCCCTATAAAATTACGTCAACATTTGATAACAATAAAAAATAAATAAATAAATAATAAAAAGAAAAATGTTTAGAAAAACAAAGTTTAATAAACTTTTAACTTATGACATATTTCCAATTCATAACTACAAAGGCTTACACTAAACAGAAAAGAGATTACAGGGTTTACAAAAATGTTTACACATTAGGGTAAAGCAGGGTAAAAGGCCCCGTGGGGCAATAGGCTCCACTTACTGGGGTCATTGAGTAAAATGCTTGACGCCATTTTTTAAGGGAAGAAAGGCATTAAGGTCTACATGGTGGAAAGAAACAAAATAATCTGGGAATCATTTAAAACAAAACTTGGGTTTCTAGCCTATGGCATTGACTGTAACTTTGCATTATATTTGTATGAGTGAATTTTTTCTGCAGTTTCCTGTTTTATTCAAAGTGGAGCTTGCTTGTTAGCTGCTGTCAATCCAATGGGGACTCTGGCTTTGTCATCTTGACTGATGAAGCATACTTCTTTAGGACCTAACAAAGAAGCCACTTCTTCTAGGTGATTCAAAGTAGCTGTACAAAACCTACCATCAATGTGTTTTGAGTGTAAATCATTTTGCGCTCGAATTAACTTCACTGGCACAGTTGTTACATGGCGTTTGCCTTCTGATGATAAACTTCGTTTTGGCAAAAGGCGAGTATAAACAGCGCTTCTACTTATTTGTAAACCTTGAATCTTTAATTGTTCTGTCAAATCATCGAGATTTCTAACACTACGATAAATTTCACTCTGTCTTTTGTCGTGAGCAGCAGACCCATACAATGCAATGTCAACAATGGTTTTTAAAAGGAGCGGCTGATCTTCTTCAATTGTTGGTCGACCAGCTTTCTGTCGGATCTTTAATTTGCTGCTGACGTCAGGATTTTCAGCACAAATTTGCGCTAAAGTTTCTTTTTTCTTTTTTCGGTATATCTTCTGTTTTTCTTGTTCATATTTCTTTCTTTTCAGTTTTTTTTCTAGCTCATCAACCTTAATTTTTTTTCCTTTTAGTTCCTTTTCCTGATCTGAACTTAAAACACCACTTTCTTTTCGTTTATACAAGCCAATCAAATCGGTCTTGAAGATGCTTATCTGACTCAGTAATTCACCTTGTACTTTTGCTTTGTATTTTACAGATTTTTCATCACAAGTAGTACTTAATGGACAAGCTTCTAAATCGATTTCTATGTGGTCTTGTTGAATGGTTTGTGTTTGATGTTTCACAACTTCTTTTTCAATTTTTACATGTGTGGCTGCTTTTTTAGGAAGAACATTTACACTCTTCATAGACTGGTCTGCCCAGAAGCTCATTAATGTTGCCTTATTTTTCTGTGCTAAGGCGGCATAACTATTCAATAACGAATCTACTTTTGTTGGCAAATCATCCTCTTTTTTCAATTTATTCCAAATTTCAGTTACTTCTCTTTGAGAGTCTTGCTTGCGCTTGTTGGGAAATGCCTTCAAATATCCTTCATACAACAACTTGTGAAAGTTTGGTTTCTCCATTGTACATCTAAAAAAACAAAAATTAAGTTATTAATTCAATTGTTAATAAATTTGTTATTTAAAACAAAAACAAAAAACACAAAACCAGGGAAGAAAAATAATTAGGCCTAGGCCTATTTAACAATATTTCATAATTAATGATAATTCTAAACATTCTAGACATGTACTGTATTTTTAAGACTTCAAATAAGGGCCGGGATAAGCCTGCAGTTTTGGCACGTATATTATTTCGCTGCTAATTTTCTTTTCTCCTGAGAACTTTCATTTTTAATTATTAAATGCATTAATATATGTTATATTTTAACTATTACAGCGCTAATTTTTTAGTTTTTAAAATTTCTTAGGCATTTTTTTGGCTCTTGTAAATACATTCATTTTGTTTATCTAGCACCTTGCTAGCCAGATTTGTTACCCATGCTAAAATTAATTTACTTACTGAAGAAGTTTTTTTAAAAAATTATCCAGGAACCATTCATCTACTTTATTGTTCTAAGAAGATCAATATATATTTTATTGTTCTTACAAGATCAATAAAGATTTTACCTGATATTTAATTTTTTATTTCGTTACTAGACGTTTGATTCTTATTTTGTTTGTTTGTACTTGAGAACATTTTATTTGGCATCTTACTGTGACAACTCGGCAAGTAGGGTGATACAAAAAAATAGTTGTATAGTTTATCGTTCGTATCGAGTTCGGACTATGACTATGTTAACTATGTATTGTTTAGAGCCGAAAAATGCCTTAGAAGTTAAAAAAACTAAAAAATTAGTACTGTAATAGCAAAAATATAATATATATTAATCATTAATTCGCTGCAAAATAATATAGGTGCCAAAACTGCAGGATTACCCTTTAACTTTAATCATTTAATCTTTAACTTTAGACTTAGACCGTTAGACCTAATCTAATTTCACAGTGAAAGCCAATGATTTCTAATACAGTCTAGTATAACCAATAGTGCATTTTATAATTTATATATAGACATTCAAATAGTATAATGTAGACTGTCTACTTACTTATTTTTTTTTGCACAGCAGACCAACAAACAACAACTTTGAAAAAATAAGTGTTACCAGTAAACATCTCGTGTGTCTATATTGAATTGTGTGGGGTCTCTAAAAGCACAGCACGGTTTTTAAAAACTAGGAATAGGGTTAGATCAATTAAAATACTGAAGGTTGGGCGAGTGTGTAACACAGGACTACAAACGCTGTCTAACTTTCATTTGTTAAGTGAACTTAAGTTAAGTATTAAATTATTTTTTTTAAAGTAACATTGTTGACGTCAACTTTTCTTGACCTCCCCCCCTCCCCCTTGTCAACAATTGTCAAAAATTTTCAGACCCCCTCCCCCCCCCTATTTTGTTGACGTAATTTATGGACAGCCCCTAGATAGTTAATTGTCAACAGTTGTCACAGTTATTCAATGAAACAGTAACTTAATCAAAATTAGACTTGACAATTATATAAAACACATCATTTATCTGCTACCCTTTCATTTACAATGGGTGAGGTCAAGTTTTAGATAATCTTCCAATTATGCATTCTATTGACACAGGATAAGAAGTAGATTAGCAAAACTTGACCTCAACCAGTGATTAAATAATAAAAAGGAAACACAACAATTTGACCAAAAAAACTTACTAGATTGACAAATTATGTGACCAACTCTTGTGCTATATTGAATCTGTTTAGTATGGTCCTATGAATTATGTTTCATTCAAAAATATTCACTGGACATCATCTTACAACGGTGAAATGAAGTTTTCATCCATAGTTACGACTGGCATCAATCTTTCACCATCATCATTTCCTGCAAGGATAATTGCAGACAGATCAACTCGTCCTCATCTAGGCACTCAACAGCCTCTGTATGTGCATTTTCTCTTCTGGCAATAACTGTCATAGGTTCTCTTTGCCTTCTAGAAGCGATTTTTAAAGGACGAATGCGTTTTATATGAGTTGATTCTTGAACAGTTTGGGTGGGCACATTCTCTTGAGCCAAGGCTCTGTGTTGTCCTGTATGTTTCTTCAACATTGTTTGTGATGCAAAATACAAGTGACCTACTTTGCAAAGTCGATCAAATAAGCTGGTAATCATATGGTTGTACTTTGAAAACTCCTGTTGATCTTGGCATAATGTCATAAAATTTGAGAATTTGTGCTACAATCAAGGAAGGACATTTATGAGAAACTGCATCTGCTCTTTCTGAAGCTTTGAGTCCATCAACTGTTTGGTTGATTGGGATTGGAGGAGGGAAGAATCGTGAAAGTAAAACGCTGAAATATGAGCTTCGTGCTTTGTCGCAACATTTCATGTCCTGATATTTAACAATTTGAGTGAAGTATTGGCTGGTGCGAACATGATTGTCAAACCATACCTGATCCTTATATTTGTAATATTAGTCCTGCTGCATCCAATTCAGTTTTATGAACAACACATTCAGGAGATACGCATTTCATGCTATTTTGACATAAAACTAATTATAATGTTTCACAAAATGTTTTGAAAATTATTTTCAAGTTATTTAAATTCTACCAAAAAGATATAAATAAATAAGAAAAAAATTAATTAAAAAAATAAATGTGTGACATCACACATGGCCTGACCCCTCTCCCCCCCTGTCACAAAGTGTCACACTTTCTTACACCCCCTCACCCCCTCGGAGCGTGACGTACTTTATGGACGGCCCCTTACTAAAATCCAAAACCCATTTTAGATCCAAATTCTTATGATAATAGTGCTACTGAACTGAAATACCAAGAGCACGAATTCGTGCTAATACATATCAATGATTTTTAAAAAATTTAGGTCACTCCTGCCATATATACCTTATCCAATTCCAACAATAAACAATCAAACTTCAACATTTACATAGACTTATTGGCCAGAAAGTAAATATGAAAATACTATTAGTGCAGCGAGATTGTGAGAGTGAGTATCTGACATATAATATAAATAAATAAAGGTAAATAAATGATTTTTAAAAACCACGTTTTTATAAGTGGACTAAGAAGAAGAAAATAATTTAAAACTTATTAGTTCAAGTACTTTCATTTAATATGACTAAAAACGTGGCATTTTAATGGAAACGCCTGGATAAGAACAAGAGAGCACAATTTTGACAATGGAAGTGAAGATTCTGCCTTGTCAATTGGAAATGTTGAGAATAACATTTTTTTATTTTTATTTTTTATTTAGATAAGTTTGCTGTACAAAATGATGAGAGTTTTGGGAAGCATCAGAATTTTGAAGAAAAAAAACAGAGTCAAATATGATTCGAAAGCTAATCCACAGTACTTTGCTTCCAATTAGAGCAGGCATCTCACATGTTATTGAAAAACAAGGAATTCTGTTGAACACATTGGCCATAAAAATGAATTATTCAAGTTTATATTATTTATTCAAGATATTACGCTATTTACGCTCAAAGTTACACTGACTAATATAATAAATAATATAAGGCCTACTTTGAGTATTCCTTACAAGTTCCATACGTAATGCCAGCTGTAAGAGAACCTTCTCTTAAATTAAGTTGATAAAATTTAATTTTGATTAACAATGAGTACATTGAATGGCTATTCTTGCTATTGAAATTAAAATAAATTGAAACATTGAAATTGTCATTGTTATCAAAGACTTTTGCTTGAAGAAAAGCAAAGAATTTTAATTTTAGGCCAAGATAGGAAAGCTCTTTTATATCTAACATTGCAATTAATAATTACTCTAATTAATATTTTACAAGAGTTTTTATAGGAGCATTTTATTATATATGGGAGGGATGGGCAGAAAAACTTGGCATCTGCTGTGGGCAGCAGTAACAAACGGTAATACACTGAATGGTACTCACTGTGTTAACTTTACAAAAGCACGCACAGTGGAAAACAAAACTGGAAAAAAATATTTTATTGAAATAATATTATGACATTCACTTATCAAAAATGTTTTTGTTTTGGAGAAAACACTGTATGCCGTCAAATACAAATGGAAGCTTCTAATCACTCTGTCTCACTTTATCTACGAGGCCTGCTGGAAAACGTTTGCTTATTTTTTTTTAAAATTTAAACATGTATGCAAAATGAATGATTTAAATAAAAAAAATTCTCGTGTAATCCTTTCTGAAAACTTTAAAAAAAAATTTCTTGAAAGATTTTCTGAAGTTGATCTGGATGGATACGGCAACTCCTGTCCCGACTACATCAAAGTTTATGACGGAGACAGTCCGAGGTCGACTCTACTCTACACATTTTGTCGACAGAAGACTGCCGGCGAGTTGCAAGCCATTAACATCAGTTCCACAGGAAACCAGCTTCATATAATGTTTACATCAAACAGCTACAACACGGGGAAAGGTTTCCAGGCCAATTACTGGACACACGGTAAGAATTAAATTAAAAAAAAATTCAGCGCTTCTACTTCTATGATCATTTATTAAATTTGTGTCAAAGCCAAAGCTAAATAAAACTTGTATAAGTAATAATTGATTTTCTCTTATGAAAGTTAAATGATGGGAATTTCACTTATTTCTACCAGCAAACTAACAAAATACATGTAAACAAACGTGAATTTTAAGATATTTGTTTTTCAATGAAGTCATTAAAGAGGTAGATCAATATTTATCAGGCAATATGTGGATCTATTATTTAGCTTAAATCATACCGTGTTTAAGAGGTAAAGTTGCATATACAGTGGTAATGTTTATTTCTTGTAGAAGTTACACATTTTAACTTCAGAATTAGTGTAATAGCGTTAATCAAGGATAAAAAAGTGATCGCTATTTCTCTTGTTTTTTTTTAAAAAAATCAATTATGATAATTTTGTATATATTTATTTTCCCTTTGGAATTTTAATTATATATGAAATATATGCATCTTTAACTTTTATGTATCATTAAATTTAAAGCAGTTATGAGAGCCATCAAACAGAGCCTGTTGTAAGGTCTGTTGGTGACGTATTACTTGTTACTGTGTTTTGTAGGCGTTCTCACAATACAAACTTTCGTGCAATAAATCCTTGAAATACTATTGTCAACAAAATACCTGTAATATGCACACTATATACAAAAGTATAACTTTGAGGTTTCACAACGTGGAGACATCAGCCACACATTCGCCATTACTCTCTGCCAACTGCTTTCGCGCGCTTTTACCTATGTGACCTCTCTGTCACCAATCCCGCGACTCTCACGTGACACCTGTATAAATTAAAGGTTCGTGCCTCAATTAAATGATTTTTTTTTACTTACCAAGGATGTGTAAGAAAGTATCTTTTTTTGCACTGATAACAACTTGACATAGGTGAATGTGTAATTTTTTATATATTTTTCTAGTTGTCGAAATCAGCTGTATGACACAATTGAAGAACTTGTGTTCATATTCTTGTTACAACAATGGCAGCTCTGAACTTTGTGGCTGTCCTGATGGATTAGAATTGGGAACTACTGAGGACACTAAATATCAATGCAATAGTAAGTTGGCCTAATTAAAGGCGTGGATCATAACTTAGGGGAAAACAAAATTATACAAATTTAAATTTTTTAATTTCTATTTAAGTTTGAATGTTTATAGAAATTTTCAATGAACAATAAGAAACAAATTTTATAATATAATAACTACAAATGAGCTTGTGGAAGGATCATGATTGTATTTTTTTTCAATTTTTACGGTAAAAGTAACAGCAGAAAGTATTGTTGGACTAGTAGAAAATAAATACAGGAAAAGAATGTCATTCGTAACTGAGCATTCCGGGAAATGCCCGTGATGCCCGGTGCGTGATGAAAGTTCAATTGTTAGGAACAAGGTGCAAAATAAAGCAACGAATATTTTTGTCCAAAGTTAAATAAATAAGCAGACTGTGTTTTGCTCAATGTTATATATATTTACAAAAACATGAAAATAAAATAAATGATGCTCAAGCGGGAATTAGATCATTCTTCATGAGCACTACAGCTGGCCAAAAGATCAATAGCTCAGACATTTGAATGGCACTGTTAAATATTTTAACAAGTATCTGCAACGCTATTTGAGTTTCTTGCTTAGGGGCCGTCCATAAATGACGTCACGCGATTTTTGCCGATTTTTGACCCCCTCCCCCCCCTCGTCACGCGACGTCACAAAAACTTAGACCCCCCCTCTAAAAATACGTCACAAATCTTTGACCCCCCCCCCAAAAAAAAATTACAAAAAAAAATTAATAACAAAGAAACAAAAAAAAACCAACTTTATTTACTATTTGAAAATAAGTATATTTCAAATCACTTTTATTGTCATTTAAGTATTTATTATTTATTTAGTGAAGATCTAAATTGTAATATCGTAACCCGCGTGAATCATTTTTAAAAACGTTTAACCGGCCTTCAGAAAACGAACTGTGTTAACATCCTTAGCTTATATTTTATTTTTAATGAATACAAATTAAACATTGACTATTGATCATCACGGTTAACGTCTTTGTTTAGAAAAAAAATATTTAAAAATAACATTTTTAAAATGTATTTTTTTTAAATCCCTCAATTGACTGACGGGCATCCCGTAAGACAGAGGTCGGCGAACAGAGGTAAATAACCTGAACTGGGGTCAAAAAGGGAATTCTTGGGGGTAATGCAGACTCATTTGGGACATATAACATCCACTACAATCCGCTAGATATATTAAAATACGTCATGTGTACGTGTACGCTTGGAACATATGCCCATTATTAAACAGGTTCCTTCCAGAAAATGCATTTTTTAAAAATTTGACAACTATGTAGATTTCTTACCTACGCACTATATGAAGACACCTAAATCTACCATACTTTCATTTATATTGACACGAGTGACAATAATCTTAATCCACATGACTTGTCTTTATCACGTATCATTTCTGTGATATTTAAAATTAATGCCTTAAAAACTGAGCTAAGAAGAAAATTTGTTTTGTTCTCCTCTCGAATTGCAATGTCAAGAATTTGATGCATTCAATAAAGTTAATGAATACTTGACTAATTTTAAATGGGCTCATTTATCATTATATCTAGAACAGTGCTTCTCATACTTTTTAGTATTGCGGACCAGCAGGAATTTTTTCCATTGTACCAGGGACCTGTGCACTATTTTCCCTGCACTGACATTTTTTTCTGTCCTATTTTTGAGAACATCTGCGGACCGGCAGCGGTTGGCATCGGTCCGCGGACCACCACTTTGAGAAGCACTGATCTAGAAGACTAGAATGGCCAGGGGCGTTTTATCAAAAACCATCGAACAATTATATCAAACTTAAAAGTTTTTAATTCTATCAAATAGATTCCCTCCCCCTCCCCTTTTAAAGAAAAAGGATATTCCGTGTCGTTTTGACTTAAAATATCTACACATAATCCTATTCAAATCATTTTTAGACACTTGTCATGCTTGTAAAACTCACCAGTAGCATTTTCGGGGGAGGGGTGCTAAAGACGCTCCCCCAAATCCCCGAGTCACATGAGCAGGACCTAGAGTCTGGGTAACGCATACATAAAATTGTATATTTTGTGGTAACGGGCATGAGAGAACCAAACGGAGCTGCGGTTAGATCACAAATGCTTTGATGTCAACATCAAACGACGCAGTGTAACAATTTCATATGTTATCTTGTGGATTCTCAAACTTAAGGATTATAATTAGATTTAATTTTCGTGTCTTGATAGCATACGCCAACCAGCGTCTGATGGCCTACCGACCAGCACATTGAGAAGCACTGATAAAAGAAAAAAAAAGTCATTAAATAAATTGTAAGCACCAAATATTTCAGTCGATCTTTTATTTAAAGTTACCCTTTTGATGTGACGTCACATTTCTTCAACCCCCCTCCCTCCCCCTCGTCACGCAACGTCACACAAGTGTGACCCCCCCTCCCCCCCCTAGGTGCGTGACGTCATTTATGGACGGCCCCTTATGCAATAAATAATGACTTTTATCAAAGAAAAAGTACAGTCAGTACAAGCTTACCATTTTTAAAATATTAAGCATACCAACATTTCTCTTAAATAGTTTCTTAATATTCGAAAGCGATTCCTGATGCTCTTATTTTACTTTGAATTGTTCTTTTTAAGTGAACACAATTAAACTGAAATGTTGAGCCAGGAAAATTGAATTTACCAGTCACTTTCCTTTTGAATCTGAAGCGGTAAATATTTTGAAAGCAGAAGCTTAATTATGTGTGTTTTAAAGTTAATAATAGCGAAGTGGTTATTCCCATACGTCTTTATAAAATAGCCGTGGATGAAGAACTGTTTTAAACTTTCGGCGATTTTCAAGTAGCGACACATTAACACGACGACGAATGGGGTCTGCTCACATCGTAAAAAGGGTAAGACTTTTAAATTTAAATAATTCTTTAAATAAAATAGTTTTATGATTATAATTATAAGTTTTCTGTATTGTTTGGGTGATTAATGTAGGTCGTTTTTATTCATAGTATAGTCTAATTTAAACACCATCTGTTTATTACAACTAATACTGCCAAAACGTTTCCATGACAAAACGTCAAAAGATGTGATGAGGAGGAGACAAAATGACATGGTGACAAATCACAAGGTGATAGAACGAAATATGACAAATGGACAATGTGACAAAATATTGTTAGTATTTGTAGGTATATACCTTGCCCAGCTGTCCTGTGGTCACAACTGTAACTACTTCATTAAATGTTTATTTACAGTGTAAAATGAAAATACTGTATAGCAGATCAATCATTATGAATATAATGTCATGCTATACAGCATCCTCATACAGTGCTTTGGCCCAATATGACATAAATTTTGTCTGAAAGTAATGAGCGAGCTAAAAATTATAATATATTTGTACAGTGTCAGTATGTACATACATGCTTGATCATGCACACATGCTACTGTAATCATACTGGTTTATGTCCCTTTAATTTACAATATTTCTCAAACATTATTGTGATTTGTTCTCCAAGAATTTTAAGAGCCCTATCAAATAATATTTTGTTTTTATTTTAAATAGAGGGTTGGGGGAGCTGTAATGAGTGGTATTTTGGAAGATAGGGAGGAGGAGAATTCATTTTTTAACAAAATTATTAAATCACAACTTATATATATGGTATTATTTAAGCACAAGTATTCAAAATATAAACTGGCTACTAGTTTTACAAAAAAGATATTCAGATAAATATAAGGTCTGGGCATATATCTGTTTCTGATCCTCTTGTAGTATTAAAGTTATAATTTCTTGATTTAAAAAACAACAAAAAACAACATTTAAAAAATAAAATTATGACATTAAATTAAAAATTGCAAAGTGGCAGTAAAGCTTAATTTAACATCTTAATTTAAAAAAAAACTATGACAAGGGAGGAGCACACTTTCAATTATAAAATTTTTGATATTTTGAAATATTTCTAAGTTTAAATAAATTTATAAGACACCTGACTATCCTGCAGGTATCCTATCAGGCAGAACGTTTGATGGTTTTCTGCAGAACTTTTCTTGATCTGGCTGTTATACCCTATTCAACTCATTGGCTCCTTGATGGCACAAGTCTGAGATCTGTTATGTTTGATGGAATTTCAAGGAGAAAAGAAGAGCTTTAAAAAAGTTCAAAATCTTAACTTGTCATGCGTGCTATAGAAATCAGTATCTAAAATCTAGAGAAGGATACAAAATATTTAGATATGTGTATTTTGCAAATAAAATAAATAAATGTGACTTATAACAAAACTGAAATCATCAACAATTACTAGATTAATTGGAAGATCCTATAATTACATATTCTAAATTATTATTATTTTACTGAATTTACTGCAGTGAAAATCTCTTGATGGACAGGGAAAAGCTCTCTTCTGAACCAGATCAAGCAGCAGGAAAAAGTAACAATAAAATCATGAAAGAATGGGTTTTTGTATGAGTTCAAATTTACATAAGTCAGTAAATAGGATGCAAATTTACTGTTGAAATCTTTTAGCATAAAACCTAATTTAAAAAATGATTGTTAAATTAAATAAAATAGTCTAAGAGAGCTAGAAATGGAAGCAGTGAAAGAACTGCTTGGGATCTAAACAACAAATAAAGTCATATTTTACCTTTAATCATGATTATCTTGTTGGTGTTTATTTTTGTTGTTGTTTATTTTAGTTTCCACCAATCAGGAGGGTTTGATTATATTTAGATGAAATTCTTTGTAAAACATTTTATTTCCAATAAACAATTTTTTGTAATGCTCCTATCTACAAATTTTAGTGTGTACTGAGCTAGTATTTCATAATGCAGTATTATCTCAAGGGACTTGTGTAGAATACTGCTAAGTGGGAAGAACTTTGAAGTTCAACTATCACATTAGGTGATTGGATTATGTAATCATTTCACAAATGTCTAGCGCTCAAATAAAGATTCCAAAAGACAATTCTTGATAAGTCAATAGTTTTTATCTTATCTTATCTTATCTTATCCACCAAAGAAAACATTGATAAACTAAAACAAATTCAAAATAAGAACTGCCAGATTCAATACTGGAGAATATTAAAAACTTACAAGAATAACACCATTATTTAAATCATTACACCTTGAAACACCAGAGAATAATAGAACCAAGAGTAAAGAAGTAATCATACATAAAGCAATTAATTCTGTCTTAGAAATATAACACATATACAACTTAATAGAACCTTCAAATAGACATAAGGATAAAAACACCTCCCTTATTCCGTATCCAAGAACAAACACATACAAATTCTCGTTTTTCTCATCCGGAATTCGGGTGTGGAAGCAGATCTAAAAAAATGGAACCTTCAGGAATAGCCACACTAAAAGGCTCAAATAATAAAACCTATAATGATAATGAAACTAAAGCTAATATCCTTAAAACATATTTTCGTATCATCTTTTTCTGCCTCAGGCGACAAGGAAGTTTTAATAAATTTAAATAAAATGGAGGAAATAGGTAACATAACTGTAGATGAGATAGGTATACATTCATTCCTAAAAAACTTAAAAATAAACAAAGCTACTGGCCCATATGATTTGCCTGCAAGGTTATTAAAAGAACTAAGCAATGAACTGTCCCCAATCCTTGTAGTTCTCTTTCAAGCCTCTCTAAACCAGGGTAAAGTGCCCCAGGATTGGAAATTAGCTAACGTAACTCCACTCTTTAAGAAAGGGGATAAATCAGACCCTGGTAATTACAGGCCTGTATCACTTACTAGTATCACCTGTAAATTACTAGAACACATAATATATAGTAGAATAGTTAACCACCTTGACAAATATAATGCCCTATGCCCACATCAACACGGCTTTAGAAAAAACAGATCATGTGAAACACAATTAATAGGTTTAATAGATGAACTATCAAAAGGCTTAAACAAAAATGATCAAATAGATACAATATTAATAGACTTCTCAAAAGCATTTGACAAAGTTCACCACCTTAGTTTACTTAAAAAACTTAACTACTTTGGAATCTCAGGTTCCTTACATCACTGGATCCAAGACTTCCTTTTGGGCAGGGAGCAAACTGTAATAATTAATGGATCTAAATCTGCACCAATAAAGGTTAATTCAGGAGTTCCACAAGGAAATGTGCTAGGTCCCTTACTCTTTTTAATATATATAAATGATTTACCCAACAACATCTCAACAGGACAAAAGTTTAGGTTGTTTGCTGATGATTGTATAATCTATAGAACAATTAAATCAGAACAAGATAGCAAAATTTTACAAAAAGACCTAGATGAATTGATAAAATGGGAAACTAACTGGAGTATGAGTTTCCACCCAGAAAAGTGTCAACTGTTAAGAGTAACAAAGAAAAAGAAACACATAAATTCAAAATATTTCATTCATGGAAAAGAACTGACCCAGACTAAAGATGTAAAATACTTAGGAGTCTTAATAAATGAGGAACTATCATAGAATCCCCATGTAAATGAAGTTATTAAAAAATCAAAGAAAACCTTAGGCTTTATAAAAAGATAATTTTACAAATGTAATAGAGATATAAAACTAAAATGCTACCTCACTTTGGTGAGACCTGTACTAGAATATGCATCTTCTGTATGGGACCCATCCACCAAAGAAAACATTGATAAACTAGAACAAATTCAAAAAAGAGCTGCCAGATTCATTACTGGAGAATATTCAAAACTGACAAGAATAACACCATTAGTTAAATCATTAAACCTTGAAACACTAGAGGATAGAAGAACCAAGAGCAAAGTAGTAATCATACATAAAGCAATTAATTCTAATTTAGAAATACAACACAAAGATAACTTAATACAACCCTCAGATAGACATAAGGATAAAAACACCTTTTCTTTATTCCGTATGCATGAACAATCACATACAAATTATCGTTCTTCCCGTCCGGAATTCGGGCGTGGAATGGGTTGCCTGAAGAAACCAGGAAAGCCAACACTTTATCAACATTTAAAACTCTAATAAGAATGCAGAACTAGACACAAACCATAGATATGTGTAGGACGCAATAATCTTCTGTATAAAAGGAGTGTCTGTAACAGATAAGATAAAATAAGAAGATAAGCCATCGTATTGCTATCAGCTGTAAAATAGGAAGCCCAGTTGATATCTGGCACAACATATGTGATTTCTGCTAAATGTTTATTGTAATTAATTTTAAGGGTTTCATTAAGTGGTCTTCTTATGGCTCTAAACGAACAGAATTTTTTTTGTCTTGTAGCTTTTACAAGGGAAGTAAGGTTGATAAACTGCCACTGTGTGTGATGCCAGCTTGAGATTCATGTTGTGGATCTTAAAGTTGTTCTAACTACAGTTGATCCATCATCCTGTTACTCTAATACAGGAATATTTTACCAGATTGGTTGACAGATTTTCTAATAAGATGGCCAAATAAAATAATTTGGTGTTTGCCATGGCATGGCTGTTAAGTATGGCACCAGCGACTAGTAGGTGTTCACGTTAAACCTATCTTTCTCTGATTAAGAGATGCCTAAATCAAATTCTTTTTAGATAAATTAAATGGTTAGGAAATAGCAGATTAAATTTTACTTTGTATTAAGCCATAAGTGTAAAAACTGGTTAAGACAACTATACCCATTATTCTTAAATTAACTGATATAGTGGCATAATAAAACTCAATACTGTTATCTGTGTAGTTACTAAACTTTATTCTCAATTCTAAATATTTTGTATACATTACCTAATTTACTTCAGTCATTTCTCCAAGTTCATGAGAAAAACTGAGTTTGCTCAACAAATATTATAGATGCTGATAACAAATATTTCTTCTAAATTTTATAAGAGATAGTAAACATGTCACATATTCTTAGCAATACCAAAAATAAGAACTATTCTATTTAAATTCTTGAACTCATATCATAAACTTTAAGAATTTCGTTGGCTTCCTCATTAAAATAAAGCCAAAATTTCACATAAAATTTATTATTTTAAGTCCATAGTTACATAAAGAGAACTCTACTTTCAAATATCTCATAATTTTTTTAAATTGAATTGGTGTTATCTCACCAATATATTTTTCCCATGAGAGATATGCTGAGATTTTTACATTCTGTTTCTAAAGAGAAAAATCAACTTAGTGGCTAAATAGTAATGAGGTTTAACTGTACAAATAAAAAATCTTAAGTTAGTAATTACATCCCTCATTTGACCTCTTTATTATTTCAAAAAATATTTTTAGCAACTAATGGTAATTCCTACTAGATAAATTTAATGCACTTTATGAAAATGGGAAAATATACGCATGAGGCTTATGTTTTTTTATATTACATAATTCATTTGAAATAAAAATCTAAAAAATAATTATATTGTAAAAATTTAAAAGCAACTTTTAAATAAAATATGTTTAAAAATAAAATAATTTTTATAAAAAAATTGTATTTATGAAATGTAAAGAATTTTTAAAAATAAATAAATAGATGCCACAAAGACAAATTTCAATGTAGCTGAAAATATATAATTCAAGGTGCACTTAGAGTAAATTTCAAAAGCTAATGAAGCATAGCTGTACACTTCACTGTTTTAAGATAGATTTCAACATAAAAAGTTAACAAGTTACCTATTCAGTTATTTTATTGGAGTTTTCTTGTCCTATTTTGTTCTTTTAAACTTTGGTTTGTCCTTAATGCATCAATTTTAAAAAATTGTAAGAATGTTACTTACATTTTTAGGTAAATAATTTATTAAATCTTATAATTAAAAAGGGGTTTTGTTCCACTAACAAAAATATAAAATTCCAAAAATATTACTTTTTTGTAATTTTATAACACAAGAAATTATTATTAAAGAACATTTCAAAGAATATATACAAAGCATTTTCATAATAATACTTTTTTTTTAAAAAATCACACACCAAAAACAAAAAGACAAATATGTTTTAATATGTAAATAACAAGAACAAAAAAAATAACTAAATTTATAATATTTAATAAATAACAACAGCATTTTTAAAAAAAAATCACTCATATAAAAACAGACTAAAATGCATTACTTTCTATTTAACACTAAATTGTGTCTTGAATCCCCTTCCAAAAAAAGTTCCATCAGTCTTGAAGACGATGTAAATGCCAGTCTGCGTGGTTGCTGTCACATTTTGGGGTACTACAACTCCGCAAAATTTACCCAGTTGTGTACCACTAGCAGAACTTCCACTGTACACTGTCAGAGAGTCATAGGCACATGATGTTCCAACAATTTCCAAGTCCAGATCAGAAAAGCTGAAAGAATTCAATTTTTTTTCATCTTCATAGCTTGGCAAATAAAATTGCATGAACTCAAACTTAGTTTAACTTGAGTGAATGAAGCTTTGGATTATTTTTGTTATCATGAAAGACTGTATAATAATGTTTAGCAATTATAGGGTTAACTGTAAATAAGTTTAAGATATATCCAAAATAAAAGCTGGAAAGTAATGAAATATTTGAAATATCAGGAATTTAATTTTATTATAATAAATAACCACGGTAAACATATAATTCATATAAACTTTTATAATTATAATGTATTTCTTGCACATTTATTCTTCCTTTAAAATTGCAGTCCATTTTAATTATAATATATCTAATATTTGATTATTTAAAGAGTAAAATGTGACAGATTAAACAAATTGCTGAGTGAATGATGTCTACCTCAGAGTGATATTGGAGGCTGTCAACACTTGAATGTACCAAGTACATGTGAGATTTGCTGCATACTTTTGAGGGTAGCCAGGGCTTACTATGTACCCAGAGCTGGTGGTTATAGTTGTGTTGCATGCTGGGGAAATGTGATATGAGACATGAACATCTTGGGTGACTAGTCAAAGTTTAAGTGTCATTGCAGTGTTTCATTTTGCTGGTTAAAAATCAGTGTCATCTACAAGTAGTTTTTACAACTTTAAGTCCAGTAAGTAAACAAAATCTAAAAAATTGTTTAATCATTACCGGGTAAATTTATTCTTTAAATATCTTTTAGATCTAAATTGTTGAAAAAAGGTTTTATCAGAATAACAAAATAGTTTTAAAACAGACATAGGGATAAAAATATTTTTATTTTTCAATATGCAAGAACAAACACATACAAAATTATAATTCTTTCTGTTTGTAATGCAGACGTGGAATAAGTTGCCTGATCAAACCAGGAAAACCAACACTCTCAACATTTAAAACTTTAATAAAAATGCAAAACTAGACATAAACCATGGATAAACTTATATGCAACAATCTTCTGTATAGGAGGAGCATCTGTGATAGATAAGCTAAGAAGCCATGTCTTTGAAATAAATTTCAATAATTTATTTATATCAAACACATAAACTATAAAAAGTGCAGTGCATGAAAACTAAAACATTACCATTGGTCTCCAAACACTGTG
The DNA here is from genome assembly GCA_944989445.1 of Ampullaceana balthica. Classification (NCBI taxonomy): domain Eukaryota; kingdom Metazoa; phylum Mollusca; class Gastropoda; family Lymnaeidae; genus Ampullaceana; species Ampullaceana balthica. The sequence goes on from CALYLW010000368.1 coordinate 18,298, forward strand.
AGTCATTACGAGAATCAATTCTTGTCCATGGTGGACAGACACAAGTCTCGACCCTTGGGTTAGCAGATACAACTTGGCAACTGTGAGAACATTTTTTGATCCTGCACTTGGCTGGAAACAATAAAACAAATTATAAGAATAAATATCTATTTATTTAGCTACCTCTCCTTAGGGTTGTATATATGTGTTTGTCATTAATTAGTTAATTATATGGATAAATAGTTGTCTTAAATTATTGAAAGATATTTTTGCGCCTAACTGTAAATGGAGAATCTTTAAATATTTTATGTGATAATAAACTTACAATTAACAAATATTGATTGATACTAAATTTTAAATGATTACTTTTTTAATAATGTGAAGTAATCAGTAACAAGTGTTAGGATCAAAGCATAAATATATCAAATTTGTTTAAGTATTTCTAAAAGTTGTAGTAGGTTGGAGAATGCACTGAATATATTTTATAACCCACTATGTTTATAAAATATTAAAGGCCACTGTTTGTTCACATATTCAGAATTAAATATACATGTATAAGATTCTTGTGGTAATGTTAAAATTTTTAACAAAAAGTTTATTTTTTCATAAAGCCTTAAGTAACAATTGAGACCTTAGTAGAATGATAGAAATATTTTTCTTAAATTTTACTATATCCTTAACATATGACCAAAACAGGCCTATTTTTAAATCCTTTATATTAACTCGTGGTGTCTGCTTGCTTGCTTGAGGCGGGCGGTGCCGAAAAAAGTTTTGATCGATTTTTAACCCACTTCCTCGTAATCTAGCAAGCTGAAATTTTGCAGAAAGACTCGTGCCAATGATAAAAATGATGTATCAAAATTTCAGATAAATCGAATGTACTGTAATTAAATTAATTAATTTTTAGATAATCTTTATTTATCTCTATGTAACATGTTAACGTTTTTTTGCTATAGTGTCGTGGTGCGTATTATTACTATTATTGAACAACCTTTCCTGTCGCTTAATAAGGTGCGTATTTTATTGATAACACTTTTTATAAACATATTCCTGATCGGTGCGCATTATATTAAACATGTTTTACAACACATAACTAATATTTTGTATTTTTTGATTGTCTTGCGCTGCGTATTATAATTAACATTCTTTTAGTTATGTCTCGTTCATAAAAGATTTTTAGTCAAAAACTTGTTTTTTTACCGGTTTTTTAAAATTTATTTTGAAACTCACTTTCAGACACATAAGAAGCAATGAAGCCCCTTAAACTAACAGATGAGTCTGATATGAAGACCACATGCATGGCGTTGCCTGAAGACACAATCTGCTCAGGAACATCTTCACAATATTGACTAATTAAATTTGATTGGCTGCTGTTTCCATCATAAACCTCCATGTAATCAAATGGGCAGCCCTCTACGTCAAAATCTGAAATGCTTTTATCAAAATAGGAACAAGTAATTTACTGCTCTTTAAAGAATGTCTGTGATTTTTTAACATTTTATGGTACTTAACATTTAGAAAATTTTTGTTATTTGCAAATATTAAATTTGTTAGGATAATACATTGTGTGACTTCATCAAAGTCTTAATATAAACATGAAGTTTTTTAAAACAATTTTAATTTTTAAAGAAGTGTGCACAGATAAACTAATGTTTTGTTTCTTTTTTTAAAAGAGTCTTTTTAAAAAAATGAAAATTAACCAATTGACATGATTATGTATACTTAGCATACTTTAATGTTATAACTGCATTGGCCTCCCCTGACACGATGGTCCATGTACAATACACATTCTCAGGATAGTTAGCTGGGTAGTTGGTGCTCATAAGTTTTCCTGTTGTTTCTGTCAGTGTCCTGTTGCAGTCTTTTAACAAATTTGTAATTATGTAAGTGTTATGTAAGTGTTACTTAAGTGTTGTGTAAGTGACGTGTATATGTCATGTGTTATGTCACAAATTTTAAGGGAATTACAATCTTTACATATTTTTGTTGATGCATTAAAGAGAGAGAGAGACTAAGTGAGCCTGAAGTGTCAAATATTCGGTTATGTAATTTGATTACACATATTACTGTTGTGACTCTATTATGTACTTTACATGATTAAAGATATTGACTTGAAATAATATAAAATGTGCATGCAAAAATGACTACAGCTGTTGTTATTTGCATAGTTGTTAGCACAAAGTGACAGTATTTGAGATAGTGTAAAGTCATCCAGTAGACATAGGGTATATTCAAAACTAGGAGAAATAAGAGAGTCCACATTGTAAATAGAACTTCTTATAAAAAAATATGTTCACATTCACTAAAGAAAAATGGATGAAGTTCACTGTACATTTCAATTCAAAGAGATATAAAAGTAAATAAATGAACTGCAGGCCATAATTGAAATCATTAAGTGAATAAGTAGTTTTGTTTTACCTATGCAGTAGTTTCCAGGTTTCATTGACAGTCCATTCCTACAAACACATTCATAGGTGCTGCCCTTCTGCTTGCACAGTAAGTTGTCGGGGCAAGGGTTACTGAGGCAGCTGTCTATGACCGGCACAGAGCAGTCGTCTGTTGTTATTCCAGCTTTACAAACACATTTGCTAATTGATTCATTGCAGTATAGAGTGTTCTCTGGTGCACATCTGTTGGAGCAGTTCTTGGCTGGGGAATGTAATATCAAATAATGTTGACCAGTTTGTTTTCTTTTTAAAAAACTCCTCAGATTCAAATATTACTTGTAAGCATAATTGTTCCTCTGTATAGGAGGAGCATCTGTAACAGATACGATAAGAGCAATTATAACTTCTTGAAAGCCTTTATCATATTAAATGTTTCAAATTGTAAGTTTACCAAAGCAAGACTTGGAGTCTGTTGTGTTCAGGAGAAAGCCTTCATAGCAGCTGCACTTATATGAGCCTTCTGTGTTGATACAGATTTGATTACAGATACTGGTGTCATTGCATTCATCTTTGTCTGAAATAGTTTAAAAAGTTAAGGCCCGACTCAGTTTTGTAATGTTAAATAGTAACCAGCTAAAAAAATGAGATAGAGAATTCTGAATTTAGTTTTTATTTCATTTGTCATCTATACTGATTTTTTTTAAAATTGAAACTTTAAAAAAAAATATTCCCATTTTTTAAAGTACATCACAGCATTCTAAAACAGGAACAGTTTGCAAGCCACCAGCTTCCTATTATCTAAAGCCAACCAAAAAGATATTAATATTTTCTTCTGGTCAATCAAACTAAAATGTTGAAGAAGGACTGACATTACCAATACACCTTTTATTGAATGATTTTATTTGTTTAACACTATAAAACTGACCAATACATCTTTTGTTGATATCCTCAAACCCAGCTGGACACGGTCCACACACATGACCAACAGAACTGTTTCCCTGCTGGGCAGCTGTCAAGTCAGTACAGTTCTGTCCAGTAGAACACGGCTTAAACTTACAGGCATCCTTCTCACTTTCACAGGAATCACCTGAAAGTTGAGGTTAAAACATGTTTAGAAATGATTTAAAATTACCATGGACGGAGAAGAGGCGTAACGAAGAGGTTCTAAAAGAAGTAGGCCAGACAAGGAAAATTATGCCTAACTTCAGAAAGAGACAATCTAGATTTTTTGGACATGTCATGAGGCGAGGCAGGCTGGAACACATGGTAACAACAGGAAAGATCGAGGGCAAAAGGGATTGAGGCAGACAGAGAGAAAAGATGCTGGATGGGCTGACAAGATGGCATGGGGCACGATCACAAGCGGAGTTGATTGGCAAGACGAAAGACAGAGAGCTGTGGAGAGGCATGGCCACCTACGCCTCTGGGCACGGCACCTAATGGAATGGAATGGAATGATTTAAATTCCAACTGTTTCAAATGAATCACCTGAAAGTTAGGGTTAAAATATGTAATAATAATAATAATAAATTGATAATTTTTATAGCACTGTATCCCAGCAAGGAGCCGGGCTCACAGCGCTTTACATGGAGATCATAACATACATATAATAATTAAATAAACATTTTTATCTTAATAACCACATAAATGACCGTATGTTACACATTAGCTACGTTAATCATTAAAAAAAAATGTTGTTTCTTTAATTTTGAAAATAAATTTTGAATAGATGCGTCTTAGGTGCAGTCTTGAAGGACTTCGTAGATGAAATACTCCAGATGTGCAATGGTAGAGAATTCCATTGTTTGGCTACACAAAATTGGAATGAACTTTCGCCAAATGTTTTAGTTCATGTCTTGGGAATACAGAGAATGTGTGTGTCTGCAGAAGAGTGTAGCTGACGACTTGGTGAGTAGACCGACAGAATAGGCAGGGCATGAGTCAGGAAAAAAGTTGTGACAGAGAACAGCCAGTTTGTAATCAATTCAGGCTTGTATAGGTAGCCAATGAAGTGAGTAAAGTAACGGAGTAGCATGGTCATGTTTTTTTGCCTTAAGAACTAATCTGGCAGCTGAATTTTGAACTTTCTCTAGTTTTTTAATGCATTGTTTTGGCGCACCTGACAGAAGAGAATTGCAGTAATCCATACGAGCTAGTACAAGAGCACAGAGTTTTTGTTTAAAAATGATTTACATTCCAACTGTTTCAAAGGAATCAACTGAAAGTTAAGGTTAAAATATGTTTATTATTGATTTACATTCCAACTGTTTCAGATTCAAGACAGTTTAACCATTTACATGTGGACCAAAAGACCTAACTTGTATCATTGCTAATTATGATAACTTTTAAAAGCCTTAATTTTTTACACTGTTACTTTGTACTCAGATTTGACTCTTGTAGGCTGATGACTTTCAGCGAATTCATTTTTTAGGACAATAAAATTTGAGCATTGCCAAGACAGCCTTAAAATTTAAATTCTTGAAAATAATCAATATTCATAAGCTCATCTGTATTTTATTTATCAGTAGAGCTTATATGTAAAGCTTAAAAATCTTTCTGCGTAATGCTTTCACTGCCAGATTAAAAAATTAACAGACATTGATGTCATTATTCCTGAAGACTGAAGGGGTTGATGCAATTTTTCAAAACCTTTTTCTTGACCAGAATAATTTATAATTAAAAAAAAATTGTATTTAATTATAAATAAAGGTCAAAAGCAATTTGAAATAGTATATGTTCACCTGTATAAGCAGGAATACAAGTACATTTGAATATTTGCACTAGTCCATCGGTATTTGGTACAGGTCTCGTACTGTCTAAATTACATGTACCATGATTATTGCATCCAGGACATATGACGATTGGGAGGTATAAGAAAGGGCAATACCCATTCCTGCTGTCCTTAACTCGTACTCTAAACATGAAAAAAAGGTGAAATCATGAAGAATGTACCTTGATACATCTTTAGAGGATATTTTTTTAATTATAATTTTCTTTGTATTACTTAAACCTGTATAAAGATAAGCTCATCTCTTATTTTAAAATTAAATATTCTGTAAGAAATTACATACGTTTCCATTTATTACCTAATATAAATAACCAATCATTATGTAATTAATACGACCTGGAGTTTCTTTATTTTTGGAACTTATTAATCTGCTAAATAGTTTACATTTATTTGGTTAAAATTGATTTCACTGCCAGATTTTGGATACTTATGTGCTTAATATAAATAGATATGATATTAAGAAGCAAAAAATTTCTATTTAGCCAAATCTTAAAAGAATGTAATCTTTTCTATTAAATAAATTATTCTATTATATTTTTACCCTCAACTGTGTCTCTATCCCTTTTTTAACTAATTTAATAAAATCAAACTTACATTTGGTGGTCGGACACTTTGACCCCGGACGGTTCGACCTGCCAGTTCGACCACAGGATGTTTTGACCTCAGGACGTTTCGACCCCATGATGTTTCGACCCCGGTCGCTTCGACCACAGACGGTTCGACCATGGATGATTTGACCCCGGGAGATTCGACCCCGGACAGTTCGACAACAGGACGTTTCCACCCCAGGACGTTTCGACCCCTTCGTATCTCCACGTATATTTAAAAAAAAATTTTTTTTTAATATGCGATTAAAAATTTATTATTTTTAAAATTAATTTCTGGTATAAAAATAATTTAGCTTAAAATTTTTGTAGCCATTAAAAATTAAATACAGTTTGAAATCGTTTTTTGTCCGTGTATATACAAATAACATTCAATCTCGAATTCATGATTGTGATAAATGCGCCATTCCTCTGTGGTAGAAAATCATTCCAAACCTATCCAACTCCACCCCCACCCCGTCCCATGTAATCGGACAATACAAAGACAATGTGGTCAGATAGTCCTTTCTAAAGGTGCCTTCATTCTCTCTGCCCCCACTATTTACCCTCGCCAGCACATGGCTTGCTGTGGTGGTCACTGAGTCTAGCCTTCGTAACATGGGATTGTGAAACCCTCGAACAAAATGTAAACAACAATGACGTAACGTTCAGTCAGGTCATACAGGTCCAGCAGCTTGAAAGTTGTCTGGTAGGCAGCGGTATTAACTATTGAAATTTATGAACTTTAAATACTGACAACTTTGTATATTTTATTAAAATCAGTTTTGCTGCTAGGGACGTATACCCATGTTAAGGAACACAAGAAACAGAAGTGAATGCAAAGGGCGAGGGGTTTGTAATGGTTTCAGCGCCTGCGTTCAGCATGTCGTCACCTTTAATAAAAAAAATTAAAAAATAATTTTAAAAAAAAAGCAACTTTCGTTTGTTTTTGTTATTACAGTGAAAACATTCGAACGAATTAAATATATACATTTTTAAAACCCAATAATAAATTAGGTCCTTTTTAAGTGTGTTTAGTTAGGGATAGGAGTGGAGATACTGTTTTTCATTTTAATTGATAATATACCGAAAATTAATATTTTTTAAAAAATGCTTTAAAAAAAAAGAATAAATAAAAATATTTCACTGTGCAGAAACAAAAGGGTCGAAACGTCTGGGGTCGAAACGCCCTGGGTTCAAAACATCCTGTGGTCAAACTGTCCGGGGTTGAATCATCCGGGGTTAAATCATCCAAACTGGCAGGGTCGAACTGTCCGGGGTCAAAACGTCCGGGGTCAAAGTGTCCATAATTCTTTACATTTATAACATTTGAACCAAAATACGCAAACGCTAACGTTAATTGCAAAAGAAGATTTAACATTACTAAAATTAGGAATGTGGTATTACAAAAATACAACTTTATATTTCAAGGACAGAGTTATCCTTATATTTTCCAGTTCTCTTTTGGAAGCAAAGCCTTCAAATCCTTTCAGCATTTGTTGCTTGATATCAAAATTTTTTCAAAAGTAGTTTTAGGAATTTATTAATGTTTGTGTTTGTGTGTCAAACGTCTGGGGGAGTGCCGAGCAGCATAAGTTATAAGAACAACCCAAACATATTGTCGTTTGAACAATAAAACAAAAATAGTGGTTTAAAGCAGTTACTTAGTAAATTAGACTGAAACAAAACAACCCACTTACCCTATTTTGACTGGCTCCAAACTGCTAGGTGTGTAGGTAAGGATGCCACTGTCATTTACTTTAACACGTTTAGGGTTACCATAGAGCAAATATGTGAGTGAATCTCCATCTAAATCAGTGGCTGTGAATGTCAATGTGTTGACCACACCTTCCTGCACCAGCCAGCGTTTGTTGACAAAGTTAGCACTGGACTCATCAACTTCCAAGCTGGGAATTGTATTTTCTGACCACAAAAAAAGAAATGGACCTAAATGTTATTGCATTGTGAGAAAATAATAAATAATTCCAACTCCATCTCCATTTGAAATCCATTGTATAGCTAAAAAATTATAAACCCATATTTTAGACATTAACCACTTGATGCAAATTCTTACCCAGAGTCAGTCTTGAAGTTATTGACAGAGCTTGTGTAGATTTTGTGTTCTGAGCAAACCTTGTGTCTCCAGTCACTAAATAATCATAGATACATAGTTCAGATCCCTCTCCACAAAAAGTTGTAGCATTTTTCAACAGAGCTGCGCTGACACTTAGGGAACTTCTGAAGACAGGAATGAATCCGACCTTTGTGTAGTTTGCAGTAGTCATCCCATTGAAATATATGAAGACAGACGTGTTAGCTGTAACTTGGTCTGTGGAAAAAAGAATTGAAATATATGAATTCATTTTGTAAGTAATCATAGAAATTATACAAATAAATTGTTCACCTTTTCAATAACAATGGTGTTAAAGAGTTAAGCTTGAGTCTCATGGTGACAGAGGCTAATGATTAATTTTAATAATCTGTTTACAATTTTTTAGTAGTAATATGATTCAGCTACACAAAAATTTGTTAATTATCATTTAAGTAAATTGATAGTCATTTTATTTCAATTTTAAATATTTAATATCAATTATTTGAGAAGTAATATGAAATTTGTTTTATATTTTACAGATAATAACCATTCTATTTGTCTACTAATAGTGAAAGTTTTGGAACTTATTATAACACCAAGTTAACAAAGGCCCAGAGATTCTTAACTCAAATTCCAGATAAATTATTTAATGAGAAAAATCATCAAATCATAAATAAACATTTAGGATGATGCATAACACTAACTTCATACATACAGCTCTTACAAATCTTTCATAGAGTTTAGGATCAAACAGAGATTGGATTTATATTGTTTTAATCATTCATATCTGCATAAGCATTTTCAGAATCAGACAAGAAAACAGTTTCGATTTCAAGGTAACATTAAAGCTTGAACTTATCTTGTAATGTAATAGAAACAACACAATGTGTCAAATTTGATTTTAAAAATAAAAAAATAATAATTATATAAATTATAATAGAATATAAATGACTATTTAGAAATTATGTTGTTTAAAATCATATAATATTGTTTTTACTATTTTTTAATGTGTAATACTTACATTTAGGGGCAAAATTTCTATAAATTTGCTCTTCTGTCATATTAGCAGGCAAAATAGTTCCATTTGGTAGTAGAAACTCATCATCTTTATTCCCATTGAAGTTTCCAAGTAAGCCTTTAGTTTTTCCTCTAAGTTCTTTATCCACTTCCAAGTTCAACTCTAAGCAGTCAACCCCAACATTCACTTGAACTATCACATCTGAAACAATTTTTAATCAATAATTTGTTGTGTTCACACTTGCTGTGTTAGGGTAGAACTAGATATTATGAACAAGGTTTGGTCAAAGAAATATAATAATTTCCAAAGTTACGTCAGAATTTATTAAAGGTTAGTAACAACATGTTTCACCTTCTGCAAGCTCAACTGAATTCTTAAACTGATTTTGAGGAATATTGTTTTAAAAAAGTGCTAGTAACTATATTTTTGATCTGGAAATTCTACTGGTCATGGGGAAATATCATCTAGAACTATTTCATGATATAATTTTGAATTTAATGCTGAACAATTAAATATTTAAAAGTTAAAAGTCAATATTTGCATAGATAAATAATATTTATTCAATGGTCATCTTACTACTGGGGAAGAGTGCCCCCACTTTGGTTTTATTGAAGCGATTGTCCCGGAAGATATCAATGTATTCTTTGGTCAGTCTGAATGTAGGACTCTTGTAGAAGTCTGCTGTGTAGTTTACTCCATCCACCAAAATCAACATCGCTGTCACAGGCAAAAATTGGATAGTATCACATAGGTTGTTTTGAGTTTAAGACTTGAAGTCATATTTGAATTTTAAAAAAAAATTCACTAATAATTTATTTTGAATATTTGAACATCTTAGCAAGATTAAGAGAGTCTCTTTGCACACAGACCAATTTGAAAAGATCACAAAATTTTTACATTCAACAAATATCTGCATGAAAATTTAGCTTTAAAAATGCAACTTTTCATTGAAATAATCCCAAAAAAATTTAAGTGAAATGATCTATTTTAATATAACTAATAGTTCCCACCACTTTCGCTATAAGCATTTTAAAATTCGGTTTTAGCTGTTTATAAGTATTGAAAAGTGCGTAAATTATGTTAGGGCTCTTTCTCACATGTCACAAATAGGGCTGTAAAAAATTGTGGAAAAATGCTGCCGGGTACTAGTCAAAATTTTTAACGGGTACTCGGGTATCCGTTCAAAACATTATATAATTTTTGCCGTCATGACAGATATTAAATGCAACCTATAGCCACCATCAATGCACTTCATTTTACAGTAGCCTACGGCAAGCTTCCAGTATCATACTACAGTATACTGTATACCCTCACCTATTTGCGGTTCCTTTTTTGCGACACCGCATAATTACGGGTCCGACTCTTAATCCTATCGCATTGTACAGTACTGTACTGTATTATTTTTGCCTGAACTGTGCCTTCTGTATTTATCTGTCTAAGTTTGCATTAAAACTTGTTCCATTTTCTGTCAATTCCAATACATATGTTGTACTCATAGACAATGACTTGACGGTACAATAATACAGTATGGGTAACTATGCTATGCGTTGTTACTATCCTCCTGTAGCCTACTTACATTAATTTTTTTATTTAAATATTGTTGCAGTACAAAAGTGTCGTAAATAGAAATCCATGACGTCTGCCCTATGTGCCGTCTTTGGCCCGAGAGGAACTAACTAACTAACTAACTAACTAACTAACTAACTAACTAACTAACTAACTAACTAACTAACTAACTAACTAACAAAAATAAAATGCATATTTTATCATTACTACAGAAGTAAAATACGTAAGTAAAAAACATAAATGCATGCAATATTACTACTAGGCCTGTCAACGGGTATTGGGAATCTGCGTTCCCATTGCCATGCGATTACCCGGGTAGTAAAATTGCGCCCGGGTACCCGTGAAAATTTGGCTGCAAATTCTATGTGTACCAACGGTATCCAAAGTGTGGCCACTTGGCGGTTTGCTAAAAATTTATCGAAAGGAAACTTTATGTTTGAAATATATGCTGGTTATTAGTTAAACACAAAAACGCTTAAAAGCAATATCTGACAACGGGAAATAAAATACGGTCTCGTGAAACTACAATGTATTTTGATACATCTTTTTTTCCCTCTGAACATAAACAAAAATTAAATGTCAAACACAAAAAGGTTTTGGTTCTTTGAATGAATCAAAAAAGGAAAACACGTCAGAGAATAAGGGTGGACTGCATAGAGCTGAAAGGGACGGTTTTTTAATGTTGCTAATAATAACACCCCTGCTTTTATTCTTTGACAGGACACTAACTTTGCTTTGAAATACACCAAACATTGTGTTCCCAACTGAGACGAGCCAATGTTATTCATCTAAACCCTTCATTCCTATAACCCGTGCCCTTTCTATTTGCTTGTGTTTCTTGTGTTCGTTAACACATGTTGACCTAGAAGAACTGATTTTAATAATGCTTACAAAGTTGTCAGTATTTAAAGTTAATAAATTAAATAGTTACTAACAGTGTAAGATTGGTAAGACGTCGACCGTGTGGAATCGCACCAGCTGAGTTGACAGGGACAAGGCAAAATGCAATCTTTGTGATGAAGTTTGGTCGGCGATTGGCGCCAACACCAGTGGGATCAAACCCCATCTGGCCGCTATGCATAAAGTGAATGTTGATAAACCAACTGCAGTTCTACCCAGAATTGTGAACTTTTTGGTGCATTAAAGATCACAATACACTATTCCCTCGCTATTCGGGTGGGGGGTATGTTCTTTACAAATAGCGAAAAACCGCAAAATTGGATACATTTGTGTGATATTATATACGTACTAAATACTTCCCAAACACTTTCTAAAGAGACTCTTACTAATTAATACAGCAATAATGTTGTAATAGCCACAATGTGAACACAGAAGAGCCGCAGTTTTGCCACCATTAGTGTAGACATTGCAGCCACATTTTCACGGGTAACCGAACGCAAGTTTAATACCCGGGTAATTGTACAGAAACAGGTACCCGGGTTCCTAGGTACCTGTTGACAGGCCTAGTCACAAATTTACATACCCCCTGCAGGCAATACTATTGTGGTGCATCAAAAATTTGAAAAGCACTTCTCTAAAAGTGATAAAGATCAATTGTAATAGCAAAATTAATAAAGTTATTTTAAAGTCTTTAATTGGATTATAATATCATCAGCAATATATGGAAAATCTCTCACATTTTTTATCTGATGAAAGTTCAACTTGGAATCTGGCATAGTCTCTTTCTTTAGCAGCAAAGGCTGAGAAGACAGTGGCATTAGTGAGCACACCTTTACTGGTCTTCACCTGACTTGTACGTGCCTGTTTAAATGTGTTAAGTGTTTTTTTAATAAATATAATGTTAAAAAGACCATTCAAATATAATGTTAAAAAGACCATTCAAATATAATGTTAAAAAGACCATTCAAATATAATGTTAAAAAGACCATTCAAATATAATGTTAAAAAGACCATTCAAATATAATGTTAAAAAGACCATTCAAATATAATGTTAAAAAGACCATTCAAATATAATGTTAAAAAGACCATTCAAATATAATGTTAAAAAGACCATTCAAATATAATGTTAAAAAGACCATTCAAATATAGATCTTAATTTAAAAATGTCTAACATTTTCATTTTCATTTAATAATATTTTTATTACGAAGTATGATTAATTTAACTATGACCAGAATTTCCATTGCCATAATTATATTATTCCACAACATATACAGGTACATGTTAAAAAGACTGCAGTCAGAATGTCTCTTTTTCATTTTAATTAATTATTTTTTATTATTTCGGTTAGTTACTTTATCTTTTTTAATATATTTTAATGTAATCAATCATAAAATAATCAACAGATGTATTGTAAAATTTTGAGGAGATCTTAAATTATGACCTGAAATCAAAATTCATTGACATTTTAAAATTAATTAGGAATGGGGATATGTCAAAGTTCCTTTTTTATCTAAGTTCACCATCATTAATGTCTGTCATTAATTATATGTTAAAAAATATATTTTAAAATATTAGCTATAGTTAGAAGATTTGTTATAAAATTTGAATTTAAAAATGAAATATTTTAATCTTCCTGCAGGCAGTTTGAGGAACATGAATGTAATGTAATGACATGGGAGGTAATTGGAGTTTATCGTTTTTTTTAAAAAATATTTTTAAATATTTTTTTTTAATAATAATTATAAAAGGCAGCATTGCAGTTTGGGGGCAATATAACAGTTTCAGAGAAAGTGACAGTTTTGAGGGAGGTAATGTAGCTTTAAAATAATATTACAGGGTTGAGATATGTCTTATTCTAACAGTTACATTATTAGTATTACTGAATAATAACATGGTTTTGATGAGACAGACACATGACTTCTCTGGGGATAAGAAAAATATTTTCCAACGTGACAACTTAGATATTTAACTGCAGTGTGTAATTTGTGTAATTAAACCATCTGGAGCGATGAAAATTAATAACTGTGGCAATGGTAGCAAAGTTTAAGAAAGCCATTGATAACTTTTACTGTGCTTCATCCCGTTCTTCTACATATTATACATACATAACAAAAAAAAACAATAACCAAATATATAAATAAATAATAAGGAAATAAATAAATACTAATTATTGCCTATGTGTTAGAAATGCTGCCCTGGAAAAATATGAAGTTGGCATACTAACTTTCAAAATTGAACTGTGGTTTACATATTTTTTTTTACTAAAGGGGACTTAAGTTTTACAAAAAAACTTTGATTGTGGCTCATGGTATTTTATTATTTCATGAACTGGCAACTGGGCACCTGTCCACTAGTGTCTACTCTTTGGAGCACAGGTAAGGAACCCCTAGGTCAGTAACCCAATCTCTGCCAACAAGCTAAATGGCCCGTATTTAAATGTTAACTGGCTCACTGCCTTATCTTAAATAATAAATTGACTTTTCACTTTAATGATGACAATATATCTATTTGAAAATCTAAAATTATGTTGTGAAGTGTTTGATTACAAAATATAATTATGTTGAAAATCTATGGGCTTTTATTTTTACCAACGTGGGTACTGATTACATTAAGGCAATAAAATTATGGGCAGTTATATGTATCAAATTCTATGATGTGCAATGGCAAAACTTAATGAAATAACGATACCTTCTATTCAACTCCGCAAAGGAAAAGAATATGATGTCGGGGTATTTAAAATTTTAAGATAGTTTTTACATCAGTATTTTTGACACAATTTTTTTAGCTCTAGTTATATTTAAACAAGTTTTATTTATTGTTAGGTACATAGTTTCAAATACGTGGCCATAATTTATCCAATTTTAGCAATTTCAAACAATGGAATAAGATAATGTATTTATTAAGTTTTAATATCACCATAACTTGTGCCCCTTTTTTCCTCACAAAATGTTATTCTTACAAATTACAACAACAAAAAATCATATAATTGTTATTGTTTGTTTATTATCTTAATCTCACTGCACATTTTTTACTTCATAGATTATGCCCCTAACAGCTTAAAGTTTTGACACCCCTGCTCTGGGTAGTCTATAACATTGAAATGCACATGAGTCTTGTTCATATAATACAAACATACTCAGGGGAATTACCTGTAGTGTAAATGATGCTGATGGGACATCCATCAATGTGTATTCACCCAGAACATTTGCAGTGTAAGTTTTGTTGTCAAATGTGATGATATGTGGGTCACCAAGCAGATTGGCTGAAATAATTCCAATTATTACTGTTATCAAAAGCTTGACCTGTCTGCACATCCATTCTTTAATGATGCAGCAGTCTTTTTCATTTAATAATTTTTTTTTAGCATTTCATTCAAAACCGAAAAAACAAATTTAGAGAAAACACAAACAAAGCTTTGATTGAAATCTGTAATGAAAGAATATTATTAGCTCACCTGGAACAAAAGTAACTTCATAAGAGCAATCTGTATTGGGGTAAATCAAGTTGAACCTATTGCACAGTTCAGAGTCTTGTGCATCTCTACAACACCACTGATGGGCATCAAGGTTTTCTTGGACACCTTTGAACCTTACATTATCTCCGACTAGAATGTGCCCGGCATCAGCTGTGTTGTAGATGAAAGATGAGACATCAATAGACGCCTGCCAGTCCTCCCACTTACTTGGTTCATTTGGCTGATTCCAGGAGTAGCAACAAAGCTGAAAAGACAAGAGTTTTTAAAAAATCCTTAGAACCTTTCTTTTATAATTTTGTAGTATTTTTACATATATTATCGCAGAAGTAATTAAAACCAGTTTCACTGATTTCATAAAAGATTTTTTTAAACTTCATATGAGAGATCTTAGCTGATAAATTAACCATTTAAACAGGAGGCGAGTTTTCAATTCTAAAATGACCATTTCTATGATGAAGTGTGTTCAAGACATGTTTTAAAAAAAGGTGAATAAGTTATGTTAAGTCTTAAAAGCCAAAATATAATAAAAATGATTTCTTAAGTTTTAAAGATCTTGATAGTGTCAATGTAATTAAGGTTCTTTACACAAATCCTCAAATTAATTGTGAAGCCTTTTTTTCAACAACCTAAAAATACATTGTAGAAATTTGAGTTAAAATAAGTAAGAAATATAACCATTAATATTGTGGTCCAATCAAATTAACTTGAATTGGCTAATAAAATGATGAACAAATCATAAATTCCTTTTTTTAGGTTTGGGAATTGAGAGAAAATTTCCCTCTAAATTTTTTTTTGGCTGTCCAAAATAATCTGTAGAAGCATACCAACAGGGGGCAAGGTAGGAGATGGTAGAAAGTTAAAAGTTGTCTCTTGAAATGTCAAAAAAATGTATGAAATATATTTTTACTAACATATTATTGAATAAATATGCAATGAAAATATTTACCTTGTTCCTTGGATTTGAGCTCAATAAATTTCTTTTGGCCACAGGACTAATAGCGTAGCAATAAATATCGCTTCCGCGCTTCTCAAATTGGCTCCACTGCAAGCCTAACTGGCCCACAGTACAAGGGCAGTTATAAAGCTCTGCAATCTCACTTTGGTATTCAGGGTTGGTAATGAGAGGAGAGTTCTTGCAAACATGTTTTTGGCATTTCTGTTTTGAACTTGTATATTTTGAAACTTGAAGCATGACTGACTCCAAGTAATTTGCTTTAAAAAAAATTGATACATGATAATTAACAAAGATTTACTTCATAATACATGATTTTAGAACTAACTTCAATACTTAAATAATATATCATTATCTTAATTTCTTTCAGCATGGTTTGCCTAATTTTTCAGCACTTTTATCATTACTAAACTTAATTTTGGTTAATTTGTACTTCTTCCTTTTAACAGAAAAAAATCATTGATGCACTTTAAAATGATTTCATTTTTTAATGCAGCACCTTTTTGAAAGTTAAAGTCTTTGTTTTGCACAGACACAGAATTGTAGCTGGTAAAAGGATTGGCTACAAATCCTATTTCAAACTTTCTCCCATCTTTTTCAGGCCAACGCATTTGTCCTTTTTGGTAAATAAAAAATACATAGGAGGTTTCTTCATCTGTGAAAACAAATTGAAACTTGATTTTTTTATTTATAACAGGTGAAGGGCCAACAAAAATAATAGGTCAATTTGTAAATATTTAGGGAAAGTACATAAGAGTTTTTTTTAATAAATATAAATGAGTCATACAGATAAAGGACTCTTGATCAGAGCCGTCACTAGGGTTGGTGTCACCCAGCGTGGTAGCTCTTAATGTCAACCCCTCACGACACCTCAAAGATTCTGCCAGTGCCAAATAACAGGAACATACACAATTTTATATTTTGGTGTCACCCCTTGTGATAGTATACCCCCTTGTGATGGTGTTACCTGGTGCTGTCTGCACCCACAACAACTCCTAATGATGCCTCTGCTCTTGATCGTTCAGTTAAATGTAGAATTTTAAAAAAAAACTTTTAAAAAAGTCTCTCTATACACCAAGCTGCTTAACCACATAGATCCTGCAAATTGTTTTACATTTGAAGACCTCAAGGGAAGAAATGGCTTTGTGACATTGAAGGAAGGTTGAGATATTCAAGTTTTAACTTCAAAACTATACAGATTAATAAAATTATTAACTTTTGAATTTTGTATAGAGTCACAGAAGTTATATTGCCATAAAACCTTATTCTTCTTCTTCTTCTTCTTTGTTCTCAATTTTGAGTTGAGTTTTGCATGCCGACGAGTTTTGCGCCAATTGGCCCGTGGTCTCCGACTTCAGCCTGCTGTTTTATCTGGATGTGCTTCCATAGCCTTTGGTCAGCCAAGACCATCTGCAAGGCAACAGTTGATTTCGGCAAGTGATGCAGCGTTCACAGGCCACGGCTATAAGGGTTCCACGCATTACCCAGCCGCCTTTTATTTCCCTAACTAGTGTTAGGTACCCACTCGAAGCTGGGTGGACTCGGGGACGCCCTAGGCCCTGGGAACAAATCCTTGGCTTGCCATGGATTCGAACCCGTGACCATCGGTACGCCAGTCGAGCGCGCTGCCACTTCGACCACCGTATCCCAAACCTTATTCAGAACATTCTATCTTTTACCCTCAATCCGGTAAGTGGGATAACTAAAATTATTAAGAAATGTCAAAAAGCCTTGAGGTCTTCAATTCTATTTTAAGCTCTATCCAGAAGTAAGACTTTACATTTTAAGTCCTACTCATCTCACTGAATTTTCTGATTCTAGAGATAGATAGAAGCATCATCACATGTCTATCGTTTTCTCTCAGTAAATACTGTTAGGCTAACAGTTTAGACAATGAGTAAATTGTTCAGGGAATAGTTCTTTAGTCACAGAGGATAAATGGATTCTATTGTTCAATTCAAATGATTAAGTTAACAATTAAATAATTATTACCCATTAAAATAAATATAAAACATAAATCAAACCATGTTTAAGAAGCTAGCTGAAACTGATTTTATGTCAAACATGTGTGTCATATCTTATCTTATCTGTTTCAGACGCTCCTTTGATACAGAAGATTATTGCGTCCTACGCTTATCTATGGTTTGTGTTTAGTCCTGCATTCTTATTAGAGTTTTAAATGTTGATAAAGTGTTGGCTTTCCTGGTTACTTCAGGCAACCCATTCCACACCCGAATTCCGGACGGGAAGAACGAAAATTTGTATAAGTTTGTTCTTGCATACGGAATAAGAAAGGTGTTTATATACATGAAATGTGTGAATATATTCTTTTATATTAATTAAATGATTATACCAGGCCAATAATTTAAATTCAAAACTAAGAGTAGAGCATTCAAATCCTTTATTGAACCCACCTGAGAAACCATCATCTGATCTTTTCTCTTGTTTATTTCCACTTATCAGAACAGCTTGGAATGTGTTCCCTGGAGCATCTGGCTGTGGATTGTTTTATGTAATCATAATAAATGACTGATCAATAAAAGTATTCTTTACAACAGTATTTATTTGACAGAACAATCGCAATTATTAAAAATAAATTCATTAACTTGAAAATAATCTTCAATTTGAAAATTAAACTTGAATTTGATTCCATTTTTTTAATGAAAAACTGAGTTAATCCTTCTTATCATTTGGTAAATTAAAATGAAACTGAAATGAGCAAACCTTGTCAGCAGGTGTGACATTCTGCCAGGTCACAACAAGAACTGTGTTCACATCAAAATCAAAGCAACCGGTAAATTTGATGACATCTTTAGCTGCCCGCTCCATCACATCATACTTGGATGGTGAGTCTGTACCTGGGTCTGATGTATTGAAGGCTGATTGATCACATTTTTCATACAAGTGATAGAAGGTCTGACCTGCTGCTGGGTCCATCTGTGTCCAAAAAGCTGCTACTAGATCTTTTTGGTTACTTTGTACAACTTTTAGACTAGGATCTTGAGGTAAATCCAGTTTCTCAAAGCTGATAAGACCATTGTAGTAGACCTGTAAATTATGTACACAGGGGCCATCCATAAATGACATCACACAATTTTGGCAGATTTTTAACCCTCACTCCCCCCTCATCACAAAAACTTAGACCCCTCCAATATGAAGTCATAAAGTTTTGACCCTCAAAAAAAAGCCATAATTTCTAATTGAAAATTAGCAAGTTGAAAATTACTTTTTTGTCATTTAAATATGTATTTAGTGTAAGGCTGCACTCTAATATTGTAACATGTGTGAAGCCATTGAAAACGTCATTAAATAATTTTAAAACAATCAAATGTTTAATCGGAACATTTTTTTAAAGTAGTGTCTTTTGACATGACGTCACATTTCTTAAATACCCCACTCCCCCTCGTCACACATCGTCACAAATGTGTGACCCGCTCCCCCCTAGTCGCGTGATGTCATTTATGGACGGCCTCACAAAGATTTGTTATGTCATCTTTTAAATAATGTATGGATATTTATGAGATTGAGATCTAAAGGTAAAAATTTCAAAATAGAATAAATTGATAAACTTAAAACTCACATAAATCTCTGCTTTCAAAACATCCTTTTCCACACCAGATCCAAACGGAAAAGATGAAGTAAATTTGATTTGCACAGGCTCAACATTTACAGAATCAATTCCATTTTGTTCACTTGATTTGGACAATTCAAAATCAGCAGCAGCAATGCCACATGGATAGTAGGGGACTGTTCAAGAAATATTTTGTATTATCTAAAACTATCAATGTTGCCAGCTTTAATATATTTGTAAGTTTATTTACAGATTAAAATATGTAACAGATTACTTAAAATCAATTTTTTAAATTAAAAAAAAAGAAAAATGATTTGATTCACACTTTAGGTTTAACTTACGAACACATTGATATTTAGTGTCCTCTGAAGTTCCCAATTCTAATCCATCAGGACAACCACAAACCTCAGAGCTGCCATCATTGTAACAAGAATGTGAACACAAGTTCTTCAATTCGGTCGTACAGCTGGTTTTTACACCTGAAACATATCTAAACATCTTATTGACAAATTCATCACCTTTAAAATCTGATCAGACAAGTCCATTCTCAATAAATACAAAGCTAAATCAATGAGCCACGAGTGAATAATTTAGCCCGCATCTGTTTGATATAAGAGGCAATATTAAAGAATGCATTGATAACAATGATAACATATGTTATAATTATTATATTTGCATTTAAGAAGACAAAATGGCAAGAACAATTATTATCAGTTTGTATGATGGAGGTTGACTTGAAACAAAAGATTCAATGTTCTAAAGGTAAAATTTTGTAAGTTTTAGAAAGTGGAGCAAGTGAACAAATACAATTTGTGCCACTAAGCAATGGCCCACTTGGCTAACTGAGACACATGGTGATAAGTATCTATGGTTTGTTCCATTAAAACAATTGATGGCTACTTTCATGAAAATGTTTATCACTTATCTTAGAATTAAATTATTTATTGTAATTTTTTTTATTTAAAAAATGTTCATAGTTTTATTGAAAGCTCATAATGTAAACAAAAAACCTTAAATGTTATTTTTTTATTTCAATGTGCTAATGAGCTAGATAAAAGATTTTATCAGACTTACCAGAGCAGAGGTCGTTATCAATTTTTGCAAATCCTTTTTTACAGTTGCAGGAATATGAACCAGGGGAGTTAACGCAGATTTCATTTTCTTTGCAGCTTGAAAACAAACATTCATTTATATCCTCATTACAATCATCCCCTCTCCAGCCACTGTTACAAACACATACGCCATTTGTGTTGTCACAAAACTCAGTGTTGCTTTGATTACAAGTGCATGGATATTGACAGGTGTTGCCCCATTTAAATGGTGAACAGTCTATACAGGAGAGAAATATTGAGATGGAAACAATATGGAGCTGCCAGATTCATTACTGGAGAATATTCGAAGCTGACAAGAATAACACCATTAGTTAAATCATTAAACCTTGAAACACTAGAGGATAGAAGAACCAAAAGCAAAGTAGTAATCATACATAAAGCAATTAATTCTAATTTAGAAATACAACACAAAGATAACTTAATACAACCCTCAGATAGACATAAGGATAAAAACACCTTTCTTATTCCGTATGCAAGAACAAACACATACAAGTTTTCCTTCTTCCCGTCCGGAATTTGGGCGTGGAATGGGTTGCCTGAAGAATCCAGGAAAACCAACACTTTATCAACATTTAAATCTCTAATAAAAATGCAGGACTAAACGCAAACCATAGATAAGCGTAGGACGCAATAATCTTCTGTAAACAGATAAGATAAGATAAGATAATTATTCTAAAAGAGAAAGTCTATATAGATTAAATGACAGCACATACCAAGATCTTTGACTTACATTGAGTAAAGAGGAAATTACCATTACAGAATAGCTTATATCTGTTGTTTAGAAAATAATTAGTTTCAACCAGTATATGTTAAGGAAACTTTAAATTTATTTTGTTTTCACATCAGAACAAAGTAGAACATTTCTTAATTCTATATAAATTCTTTATTCCCCCTCAAACATTTACATAAACCATTGCAAATTGTTTATCACAGCCCTGGCCGAATTCTTCACCTTGCAAAATTAACAATAAAAACATATGCCACATAAACCCAGAGAACAGTGGCGTAGCTATGGGAGGGGGGTAACAAAATTTGAAAGTCCCCTCTGGCCATCACTTGAGGGGGGCCCCAAAATTGGTGTATTTTTTTTTAAAATTAAATATTACGCTACCGCAAAAGCCCTACAATTTCCTAGCTATGCCACTGCCAGAGAATGGTCTAAAATAGCTTTTTTTTTCTTCTTATAAACTAATGGCTATCCAATGTTTAAATCCTACCATCATTATGATACAGCTTTACAAAAATATGATAGCTGCCAACCCTTTTTTTCTCAACAGATATGTGATGTTATGTAAGTTTAAATAATTTTTTCACATGGATTGTAAGAAGTAACATTTACATCAATGAAAATACAATTATATGTTTAAAACCCCAACGCCACACACACACACACATTTTAAAAAAAAAGCAATGACAACTATAAAATTATAACATTTTAATTTAAAATCGTGTTCACTCACTATGTATGTAAACTTGACCACGAAATCCACTCCTGGAGCCATATTCATAAGTTGACAACTTGAGGAGCAGTGTACTATCAGTGCTTCTAATAATTTCAGGAACCCTGGTCCCACAGTATTTACCAATAAGTTTATTAGTTTCCTGTGGATCATTGTAGACCTCAACAGAATCCATATAGCAGTCATTGCTCTCCAAAAACTGGAAATCTGGCAACCTAATTGTTAAGGATTTCAAGGTATCAATGATATTTGTTTATAAAACAATAGTAAATAAGATGACTCAAGATTTAGTAGTGGGGATTAAGAGGGCCAAGTTTATCATCTAGATCTATATCGAAAATTTTAATTTATCTATGACAGGAAATTGGTGAACATTAATGCTCTTAAATATTCAAAAGAAATTTGTCATTAAAATGTTGCTGTTAATAATTCATATTTGTAAAGCAGAACTTCACATAAAATGCTCTTACATTACAGAAACTATCTTGCCAGATTTGCCAGCAATATTAAAGTTGCATCTTGCACGGTTAAGAGGAATGGTGTTGTACAATTTTGTCATAATAGGTCCATCACCAGTAAAAGATACATCACAATCTAAAAAATTAGAAATAAAACAAAAGACACTTCCACATACATGACTATGGCTATTTTCTCACCTTGAGAATGACGAAGCCACATTAGAATATTTTAAAATTATAAATTGATACATTTTCCACTTGGTTAAAAGGTCATCTGGTAGGGCTTAAAAATCGAACCCTGGAAATGTTAAACTGAATGATTACCAGTACTGCACCATGGGAATTCTTCAATCAGACTTATGTATCTTCCAAGCCCTTATTTTCTACTTGTAATTTACAATCATATCATTGGCCACCAATGAAAATTGAAAAATAAAGTAATTGTACCATCTAGGTTTTTGTTACTGACATTTTAGTCATAAGTATCAAGGTTAAATTAATAGAAGAAACATTTAACTAAGAATCTTAATATAATAAAATTGTTGAGGCTAAAAACCAATCAGATGAACAACAATGTTGATCATTACCAGGCTGACAATAATAACTCCCTGGTGTGTTGACACACTTCTCTGTCTGAGTACAAACTGATGGGTTCTCTACACATTCATTTATATCCTCTGAACAATCGCTGGATCTCCAACCAGGGCGACAGCTACATACGCCATACATATTGTCACAGAAATATGAGTTTGGCTGCATGCATTTACAAGCAATATTGCAATCATCTAGACCATAAAAGAAAGCTGGACAATCTGCAAACATTAACAATCACATAAGATTATTGGAAATAATTTGTATTTCTAAATTTGTAATGTACAAGATATATCTAAAAGTTATGAAGTTAAATATAATAAAACAAATTTCCTTTTTTGCAGAAAATATGCTAACATTTATTTTCATATTCTAGCACTAGCCACCAGTGTGCCACAGTCAATCACAAAGACATGATAATAATTTTATGATTGGAGAATTAATAAGAAATCATAAATCTATATACAAACTTTCATTAAAAAATATCTTTAGATTTTAGCAAATTTCAAAATATTTTTTATATGGAGTATGTACAATACGTAATGCTGTTAAATTTAGGTCTATATTACTTCAACATAATTGAAAAGTAGTCAAGGGACTTAACTATACAAATAAATATATATTAAAAGTTCACCATAACAATGGCAATATTTATATCTGTAAATGCCAAAGTTATGGGAATTTGTGAAAGCATTGCATAACTTGAAGGTTTAAAAACAAAAATTTTTTTATATTATATAAAGTATCAACAATTAAGAGCAAATTAAGCCATTATAATCACAATTCAAAATAAAAATAACAAAATAAAATATATATTTTTTACATAAGAATCCAATGATATATTGAATAATATAAGTAAACCTTCATCCCGAAAGGAAGAAAAAAAAATAATGAATAACAAATGATACAGTGATAATTATGTGACCCAGTCACTTAAATGCAAGTCTTGCTTTAAAAAAAGTGGGGTGGAGCTTATATTTTTAACGTTTATCCCCTTATCAGATGTAAGGTTATTTAAGAATTTCAGCGCACGATTCTCAAGATTTAATTAGACAAAGCGTGTGACGGAATTAAGGGCTAAAATGAAGGAGCATTACTAAAAAAAAGTGTCACAAAAGAGTTTGAAAGGTAACACAGAGAATTTAGTAAACGGGGTAAACTCTAGAGCAGGGGTCGGGAAACTTTTTTCCAGAGAGAGCCCTTAACACCATATATTTTGAAAAGTATTTCTGTGAGAGCCATACTTTATGTTTTAAAACTAAAAATTTAAGTAAATTTGAGCATTTTGTATAACTTCAACACTAAAAGTACAATAATTGTGTCTCTGAATTCTTTTTAATAACATGTTATGTTTTTTTTTAATACGCAATTAATATGTAGATCAAAGGAGTCTGAATAAAGGTTTTTTTAAATAATCAAACATTAGTCTGAGAGCCAGATGCACCCATCAGTAGAGCCACAACTGGCTCGCGAGCCATGGTTTTCCGACCTCAGCACTAGAGTCAAACATGTGGGGGGATATGCAAAAATGTAATCCCTATTACAAAAAAATTAAATTACTGTATCAGGTAACAATTCAGCCAATTACTCGTTCATTCTTTAAAATGAAAAACATATATATATAAAAAATGTATGTCAAATTTAAAAAAAAAGTTTTTAAAATAAATACCAATTAGATTATTTATCATTATGCTTGACCAGGTTTATGGTATGGTTTAATTTTCAAATTATTGGGGGGTAATTCAGGCCTTATAAGAAGTTAATATTGCAAAATATTGTACATTTACTCATGGCACATCAGTTTTTTAAAAAATAATTTTGCATGGACGAATCCGTTTTCACTAAATATTGATTAATAAATGCTTACTTTGTGCTTGAACATTTACTTCAAATCCAGTTCCAACATTTGATCCCTCTGACTGGAAGACAATGTACATTTGTGTCCCACTAGTCCTGATTAAAGATGGCATTGATGCATCAAAGTATTTTCCAATCAGTCGAGCACCAGCATGCGGACCATCATACACGGCCAGGAAAGAATTGCCTTTAGGGTCCACATCTACCGTCTTCTTCCTAGTGACAAATTAATTAATTTATTGTTCATATTATTTACAACTTAAACAAATGCTAAGGAGCAGAAGAAAAAATATATATAATCCTTGCACAAAAAATTCTTAATTGATTTTCTCTAGACAGGGATGATATTAAAAAAAAGATAACTACCATAGTTAGATGGTGGCATGCATGATAAGTGATAACTATTAGATAAAGATGGTGTGACCCATGATAATTACCTGAGACAGATGGTGTTACCCAAGATAATTACCTGAGTGAGATGATATTACCAAAACTTCTTGTGACCAACCAGTAGCAAAAGATATTCTTACTATAGCCTGATGGGTAACCAGGATTCTGGATGGTTTGGCGAGTTTGATCAGCTGTTATTGTTTGCTTACATGTGGGATAGCCTGTGGTTGTTACAGATAAATTATATGGATTAGTTTAGAAGATGATTTAAATCAGTTTGTTTTATATGAAAAAAATGTAGGGAAATAGAAGAGGACAACATTTTCAAAGATACTTATACTAATATACTTATTCTTACTTTCAGCTTTCAGATTTCCCCTGAACGATCCACTTTCCCTATACCCATTAGACTTGAAGACTACATGCATCATACTGCCAGTAGATCGAATTGTTGCAATGGGTGGTTTCCCTTGATAGTAGATCCCAAGCATTGCAGCATTTGTGTTTTCACCATCGTAAACCTCAATGTAATCGCTTGATCCATCATTTGGCAGATTAATGGCTCTAGAGAATATTTGGAATAATTGATTCATTATTTGACAGGTTAATTACCCTACATTTGGAATAACTGATTTTACAAAGTTTGTGGCGATGTTTTAAAAAAATAAATAGGAAACAAAGTACACATAAATAATAATAATACCATGAAACTTTCTAAAAAAATTAAATAAAAAATTATTTTTTTAAAGGGGTTTCCACTAAAAGCAAGTTATGCCACTCTAAAAAAATATTTTTTTAAAAACAAGATAATATATTTTTTTTCTCATTTCTCTAACACATTGCATACTATAAGCTTACAAACTGATTTTCTTTAATTATTGTCTTGTAATAGTCTAGGCCAGGGGTGGCCAGAACTGTAGTAACGGAGAGCCATTTACAATTTTTTTTAATTGTTGAGAGCCGCATTGAAGAAATATGGTTCACGAGTCTAATCTCAGCGAAAAATGGCTTTGGCTTTAGTGATGTATTTTTTTTAAAAAATTTTGTTTATTCGAATATAACGATTTAAACATTCCAGTTGTTTACACCCTAACCGTATATTGAAGAAATTTAAATTACATAAAAAACAAATATTTATATATGTAAAATGTATTTATAGAAATACACTACATCTAGACTCATAATCAATGGCGTAGCTAAGGGGGGGCAGTGGGGGCTGTCCGCCCAGGGTGGCACACATTTAGAGGGCAGCATTTGTGGGCATTTGAAAGGTAAAGCTTTTTCCCGACAACCACCCTTTTACTTTTGAAGGGGAGGAAACCAAGGTGAAACAAAAATATTCTTAATTTTGAGGCTTAATTAATGGATTGCGTAACATATGTTTGATTACATAGCGGATGTTATAACTAATGCAACGCCGTTCAAAAGTTTAAAATCGCGAATAAAAAAAGGTATCGATTTGTTTGGAAAAATAAGCGTTATACCTCATAGATGTCGCTTTTATAAGAAAACTGCACACATACACACACACACAAAACACATCACCGCTGGGCCGAATAATATGTCCTATTAATATCGCCACGACTGGTTTTTGCGTGGAATTTCTACATGGCATGGTGGTTGAAATATTGTGTTTAACTTGCAAGTAGTAATTTATATTACTGTTTCAGTTTTCAGAAAATTATTGTAAGGTAACTTACTACAATTTTTTTATTGCATTAAAGTAGCACACATAATTTGTGTTTTTCATTAAAATACGGTTTATTAGAAATGTTACGCCTATCCGATTAAAGTAATGTGTAAATAATTTGAATTCGTCTATTTATGGAAAATTATTAAGATTTATGGCAAGAAAATGAAAATATTCAAATTTTTCCGTCAATAGAACCACAATAGCATAAATAATTTCGAAAAAGACATACTTTAAAAATTCAAGCGTCTTTGAAAAAATTGACATCTGAAGAATTAACTAGTAAAATGAGATCTGATGATGGAATTTTACTCAGTTCAATGCAATCTTTTTCTTTTCTATGTTATCTCAATTTATGGGAACCCGTCATTTAAAAAAAATTAATGCAAACCCATTTCATGGGACAAAGAGGTGTGCTAATACAGAACGCAGTTATAGAGAGTTGGAGATATCAACAGAACGCCGATTTAGAAGGAGAAAAAATAGGATTCAGAAGACGTGGTTCTATCTTTAGAGCAAGAAGTACAAAGAGAAATGCTATTATCCATGGATGGAATTATAAAAGAAAATAAAAGAATGCTTGGATGAGTTGCATATCCTTGCAAGAAAATATTCGTGTTCAAAACCATGTAACCTTGTAAATGAAGAATTTGAGCATCAAATAAATTTCTTTATTAACATTGATAAAGAACAGTCCAATATTGAAATAAAAAGGATCCAGGTTTTTATGGCTGTACACAGGGCCGGTCGTAGCAAACGGGGCCATATGCGGCTTAGTATGCGAAAAGGATTGACGTCACGGGATTTTCTACCCCTCCCCAAACGTCACACGTCGTCACAAAAACTGAGACCCCTTCTTCAATATGAAGTCACAAAGCTTCCCCCCCCCATATGTTTCAAATCAATTTTTTATTATTTAAATATTTTTTTAAAGTAAGGCTGCACTCTAATATCGTAACGCGCGTGAAGCCATGTAAAACGTCATTAAATTAAGTGTCTGTAATCATATATTTAAGTGGAACTTTTAATTAAATTTGCGCGTTTTGATGTGACGTCAAACATGTGACTCCCCTCTGCCCCCCCAGGTGCGAGACGTCATTTGTGGACGGCCCATAAAAGGGCGGCAATTTGGAGACCCCCCCCCCGGGCGGCAAAAGTTCTAGCTACGCTACTGCTCATAATTATAGTTAACATTAATTGTTATGATCCTGCCGAGAAGCCTTTGAACTCAGGGTCGTCTTAACGCATAGGCCCGTAGGGCATTTGCCCGGGGGACCACAAGCATAAGGGCCCCATGGGAATACGTTTATTTATATATATTATGTATATTTATTTTTTTATTCCGGCGGGGGGGGCGCACTCTTTATTTGCCCAGGGACCCAACACTATTTCTTTGCCCAGGGGCCCACAATGGTGTAAAGACGGCTCTGTTTGAACTAACAAATGTCTCTAGATCTGGTTGTTATCAAGTAGTTGTGCGAAGAAATTCTGCCAGATGCTGGTCACTGGTTACTAGTTACTTCTCGATGCTTTGCTTTATGAGCTTTATTTTGGAGCACAAAGATTCATTTAATTTTGTGTTATCATTCGCTTAAGTCTGGAATTATTTGGATCTATTATAGAAATTATTCCTCAATATTCTTCTTTAATGGAGCCCCCATCAAGACAAAGTTTTTAGCACCAGCAATATTCCAAGCGATGGCATAACTTGCCTCAGTTAAAGGGACATATTCTTTGCCGAAAGCCGAAAATAATATCTGCTGCTGACACATTCCAGACTTCAACTTAGCAAGTTTGCTTTTTCTTAATTCAAATTGCAATGGATAATGCAATGCAAACTCTTTATGACTTTTTGATAGTGTCACATCTAGATTTGTAATTTTCTGGCGGTGTTAGACAGATCAAGCTAATGATCTTTATCAATTAATGGAAAGTCTTCTTCCCATTCTGGAAGAAAACTTTTTTTTTAATTATTTATAATTTCTTTTCCTGCAACTTATTCCCATATTTAATGTAATGGTCAATACTTCAAAATGCGGATTTTTACCAAACACTGAACCAAAAATTTAATAGTTTACATCACCAAAACCAGAAATTAATCTCTTTCCTCAAATTTTGAAATTTAAATCGAGCCTAATTTTTTTAATCCCTTGTTTCGCTCAATTTTTTAAAAATAATATATATTTAGAAGTTCTAAATTCATAGATTGTTCGGGAGCCGCATTGTGAACACAGAAGAGCCGCATGCGGCCCGCGAGCCACAGTATGGCGACCGTTGGTCTAGGCTTTCAATATAAAAAAAAATGTTTTTACTCAGTGTCCATATAGTCATAGAGAATTTTTTTTTAATTTCAATATGTTTAAATATCATAAATATTACGAGAGAGCAATGGACTGTGTATCGGTAGCCACTATAGTCCAAGAGCAGACAGCATTTGGCCAATACGTGTCAGGGAAATAATGTGTTTGAATTGTTGTTGTAGTAGCTGGGTCAATTCTTTTCTTGCAGGCTGAAATTTATAATGTTGATTTCGAAACATTAAATTAAATTCTAATTTAATCTTTAAAAATCATTTTAAATCATTTATTTGATTTTTTTCTTTATCAATGTGAAAATACATCAGCTTTGACATAAATGCAAACATTATAGTAAAAAAATTGTATAGATGTACACATTAGTGAGACCTACTTTTAGGAAGGATTTTTTCAAAACAAGATAAATAACTAGAAATACTAATGTATCAATTCATCCATGCTAGGAACATTAGGTTTCAAGTATCCTTTGGCACTTCAACATCACGTGTGTCTCATTGTTATGGAATGGCTACAGGTTGCATTGAAACTTAATATATGTGAGCCCCTAGGCTTTCTTCTTGCCTGTCTCATGGATATTGAGACCTCGATTATGACTAAGATCACAATTCATTTCAATGAATTAAAAAGATTTTTTAACATATTTTTTGTGAGTAAGGAATAATTCATTAATTTAAAATATTACCTATTGCCACACAGTTAGATGATATCTGCTCATAACCTCTGGCACAGTCACATCTATAGCTCCCTGGTGTGTTGACACAAACCCGTCCAACATTGGTGCAGATCTTTGCAACGTTTGTGTCCGTGCATTCATTGACGTCCTTTGAACAGTCAACTGATGTCCAGCCAGTGTTACATAAGCAGTCCCCATTTAAAGGGCTACATTTTCCATTAATACATGGCTGCTTGCAGGTCTTTAAACAATCTCTTCCATATCTATTAGACGGGCACGCTGAAGTCAAAATGTCAAAAATAAAATATGAAGCTATTTTATACCATCCATTTCATTGTTTATAATGTTTATATAAATGTAATGTGTAGATTGTAGATCTACTAATGTGTAGATCTATCCAATTAAAACCTTTAAGGCTATCAATATAAAAGAATACACAAAAAATATTTAAAGATGAAATACTTGACACAAAAACTTTGTCGAAATCTCCAAAATGAGTATATGAACTACTTTGGAATTTCACGCCCCATACGTCATTGGATCCAAGAGTAGAGAGCAAACTGTAATAATTAATGGATCTAAATCTGCACCAATAATGTTTTACTCAGGAGTTCCACAAGAAACTGTGCTAGGTCCCTTAGTCTTTTTAATTTATATAAATGATTAACCCAACAAAATCTAAACAGGAACAAATGTTAGATTATTTGCTGATGATTGTATAATCTATAGTCTATAGAACAATTAAACCAGAACAAAACCATACAAAAAGTATGTCTTTCCATCGAGAAGAGTGTCAACTGTTAAGAATAACAAAGAAAAAGAAAAAAATGCAAAATATTTCATTCATGGAAATCAACAAATCCAAACTAAAGGAGAATGTTTTTTAAAAAGTTAAAGTAAATAATAAACGTTAGCATCGTTGCTAGGCGAAAGTTGTTTCTTCTGGATTTTATTTTAAGGATAAAATGTTAAAGAAACAGCAACAACAGAATGCTGATCAGCCAAACAACAAATTAAACAAATGACATACCTTTACAGTTTAATTTGTCGCCACCAAGAATCTTGCTATGTGGACAGTAGCAGGTTTTCACAGACACCTTGTTTTTATTCAACACAACCGTACACATATGACTACATTGTTTCGTATTTCCTGAACACATCTTATTTGCTGTTGGTGGAGCTAAAAATATTATAAAATATATTTAATCTGTATTCTTCAAATATATTTATATATTCAATATAAATTAACTGTTTTAGATCAGTGGTTTACCATTAGGTTCGACTATAATAATTATAAATTGATAATTCTTAAAGCGCTGTATCCCAGCAAGGAGCCGGGCTCACAACGCTTTACATGGAGATAATAACATACATATAATAATTATATAACCATTCATATCATAATAACAGCATAAAGGACAGTACATTACACAAAAGCTAAATTAATCATTAAAAAGAAATGTTTTTTCTTTAATTTAGAAAATAAATTTTGAAAAGATGCGTCTTTAGTACAGTCTTGAAGGACTTGGTAGATGAAATACTCCGGATGTGTATTGGTAGAGAATTCCATTGTTTGGCTGCAGAAAAAAAGAATGACCTTTCGCCAAATGTTTTAGTTCATGTCTTAGGAACACAGAGCGTGTCTGCAGAAGAGCGCAGCTGACGACTAAGTGAGTAGACCGACAGAAGCTCAGTAAGATAGGAAGGCCATGATTCAGAAAAGAAGTTGTGATAGATAACGGCAAGTTTGTAATCAATTCGGGCTTGTATAGGTAGCCAATGAAGTGAGTAAAGTAGCGGAGTAACATGGTCATGTTTTTTTTTGCCTTTAGAACTAATCTGGCAGCTGAATTTTGAACTTTCTGTAGTTTTTTCAATGCATTGTTTTGGCGCACCTGACAGAATAGAATTGCAGTAATCCATACGAGCTAACACAAGAGCACCGACTAGAGTTTTTGTGGCACTAACTGTTAAGTAATGACGGATTTAGCTTATCTAACAACCGACCACTTTATTTTTTGAGGCCCCTATCCTATTAACTCGTGCGCGATTCCAGATCTGTATATGTCATCAACGCTTAGGGATCTGTCGTCAAACCTTCCGGATCTGTCTAAACTTTTTCAAAACGCTCGTAAACACGTTTTCTGACTTGCTAGAGTGCTGAAATTTTCACAGTAGGTTTTGCTTGTGGGGAGAATTAAGCTATTAAAGTTTCAGATCGATTGATTGTACCGTAATTAAATTAATGCAAATTTTAGTTTATCTCTATTTAACTATATGTAGCGGCCAGCTTTTGTTGACATTTTACGCGTCACACTTAGTTAGTCCAGCCATCAGTGACCAGACCTCCCCCCTTCCGCTTTACAGCAAAAGGGAGTTAAGGCAATCTCAGTTTATAAATGTTTCTCGCGTTTATGCATGATCAATACATCTTAGCTATGTCTCATATATAAGGGATTTATAGTCAAAAACTTTGTTTTTACGGGGTTGTTTAAAAAGAGTTTAAATTTTCATGAATGAAATTAAGTTTTACAAATCTTTTGTTAACGCGTAAAAGTAGAAAATAAAATGAACAGAAAAACTTTTTTAAAAAAAAGATGAGGCCCAGCTGCAGTGGAGGAATGTAGAATCTTGCATGAAAAAGCAGAAAATAATTTTTTTGTCACAAACTAAGTAGTCACACAGGGGGACTCAAAACTCTAAGTTTTATTGATATTTATTGTGATCGATTTTGGGATTAAATGTGAGATATAAAATTTGATCAACTAACACAAAAGTTCTGCCTGTATGAATACTTAGTTTGTAACTAAAAAATTATTTTCTGCTTTTTCATGCGAGATTCTACATTCCTCCATGTAGTTGGGCCTCATCTTTTAAAAAAAAGTTTTTTTGTTCATTTTATATTATTTACAGTAAACCATTTTTAAAAAACAACAACCCGCCACCAACTTGTTAAAACGAACAAACAAACAAACAAACACTCCAGTGACTCTTCAGTGAACAATGAACAATTTGAAAACACACAATATCTGTTAAAGTAGTTAATTGTAAAGTTTAGTCTATGAAAATATAAAAGAAATGATCACGATTGGCTCAGGCTTGCTGCATCACATTATTTATTTAGATTTTAAAACAATGCAGGCTGCAAAGAGACCGTTAAAATAATGGGTGTGACTGAAATTGTTTACAAAACATCAGCTCCCTCTTATGGGGCCGTCCATATAGTAGACTCGCTCCAGACAGGGGAGGGGGTGTAAGAAAGTGTGCCAGTTTGTGACAGGGGGAGGGGGGTCAGGCCATGTGTGGACGTTGCGGTGTTTTATATTAAATTTTAATAATTTTGTTAATAAAAAATTGTTTTGGTCCAAAAGTGTGACGTACTTTTTTTTAGGGGGGGGGGTCCAAGATTTGGGACAGTTTGGGACAATGGGGGGGGGGAGTTAAAATGGCTAAAAATAACGTGACGTACTTTATGGACGGCTGCTATGTTGTTCTCACTTGAGTAGACACAACTACCTGGACAAAATTCTAACTCCATATAAAGTCGGATTCAGTACTGAAATTGAAACTGCATTACAAGTACCTCGGTTTGTTAACGACATTCTGCCAATTGCCAAACACTGATAATTGATGGCGGTTTGGTTGAAACAGGCTCACTGCTGTTTTCATCTTACTCAACAAATCAGATAGTTTTAGTTGATTCTGCTTCATCTAAAACAATTAAACTGTTGTGTGGTGTTCCACAGGGTCCCGTATTGGTATCTCTCTTGATCTCAATCTACAATCTCAATAGAGATTTTTTTCCTCAAATTTCTTAATGGGATTTAATTTTTAGATGAGGTCTAGGGCAGTGGTTCTCAACCTTTTGAGGGTCAAGGACCTTTTGAACGATTTGTGTCTTAGCCACGGACCCCAAATGAAATTCAAAATGGGACAACAATTATAATGTTCGTGTTCTTAATTTAAAAAAAAACAACTCAAGCTTTTGCTCGCGGACCACAGTATAGAACCACTGGTCTAGGGGGACGATTATCATGATGTCTATTGTTAGTCGTGAACTCTTTATTCATTTATAATTTATATATATATATTAGTTATGTTAATTGTTTTAGTTATCTTCAATTTAATTATCAATTTTAAAAATGTCTTCTGATTTTATAACTATGATTTATTTTTAAATTTTATTTTAAGTTTTAAATTCTTATTAACTTAATGTGAATGAGGAAAAGAATGAAAATAAATTATTATAGAACAATGAAAAAAAATGCCATTAGATAATTCTTATTTATTCAACATAGAAATTTCTTCTAGAAACTGTGTTCCACAAGTCTTGCTTATGTAATGAAAATTGTATAGAACGAGCGCCTGTAACAGATAAGACAAAATGAATTGTTATGATTATTTATATCAATTCTTACCTATGCATTGGCCTTGTGTGTTTTTGATCAGACCGTCCTTGCATTTGCAATTAAAGCTGCCCGGTGTCTCTACACACACTTGATAGTCAGGACATCTCTCATACCATGTATTAGAACATTCCGGTATATCATCCTTGCAGGTCAGCCCGGTCCAACCAGTTTTACATGCACATTTGCCATTGACGTTGTTACAAGACGCCGTGTTTTTGGCCACACAATTGCATGTTGACGAACAGCGATCAATGCCATATTTCAATGGTGGGCAGACTGGAATTAAAATTTAAAAAGTGAACATATTATATTTCTTTTACAACCGTTAGGTAACACGAAGCAGTTTTTAATACTAAAGAAAGTAAGTAACTGTGGGTTTAAATGATAAAAAATTGATAAACGGGAGCCACCATTGAGGTGACATAAAAGAAATAAAATAAAATATTTAAAAAATCTTTTTTTTAAAAAGGACACGCTTTTAACATAATCACTACGTTTAGTTACGTCACATATATAAGGGATTTATAGTCAAAAACTTTGTTTTTACAGCTATTTTTTTAAAACTTATAATAAAAACTCTTAACAATTCACGTCTGAGATCCACACATCTTTTTTAAATCCCTTATATTAACTTGGCGGCCGTCTCTGTCTCTCTGTCGTCATCTCATCATCTCATGGGCGGGCGGGCGGGCGGAAAAACAAAAGTCGAAAATGACCCACTTACCGTTATTAAATTATTGAACTTTTTAGTTTATCTATAGTCTATATATAAGAAACTGTACCGTCGGCTTTTGTTGACATCCGTGAGTTCCCCCCGTGACCACATCACAATGTTTTTAAAACGTTGGGCGGGCGCTTGTGGGGTGTTTGGTAAAATAAATAGAGGCAAAAAAATATTTTTAAAAACCAGGTTGTTATAAGTGGACTAAAACGAATAAAATAAATAGAAGTAAAAAAAAAGATTTTTAAAAACCACGTTTTTACAAGCGGACTAAAAAGAAGAAAATAAGTTAAAACTTATTTGTTCAAGTACTTCGATTTAATATGACTAAAAACGTGGGGCGGGTGTTTGGTATAAAAATTAAAGATTTCTAATTTAGAAGGCAAAAGAGAGATCTATAAGTGAGAGAATGAGTGAGCTGCATATGTTAAACCTCATAAGCACCCGCCCCACGTTTTTAGTCATATTAAATCAAAGTACTTGAACTTACAAGTTTTAAATTATTTTCTTCTTTTAAGTCCGCTTGTAAAAACGTGGTTTTTAAAAATCATTTTTTTTACCTTTATTTATTTACCTCTATTTTTTTTATACCAAACACCCCATAAGCGCCCGCCAAACGTTTTATACAACTGTGATGTGTTCACGTGGTGAACTCATTGATGTCAACAAAGCAGACGGGTACCGATACATATATAAAATAAACAAAAAATGCAATACTTTAAATTCGATCGATCTGAAATTTTGATACAATGCATTGTCATCCAAGATCTATCTGTGGTAAAATTTTGAGATCTCTAGGACCATCAGAAGTGGTTTAATTTTAGGTATCAAGATTTGAAGGATGGATACAACATACAAACAGTGTGACTTAAATAAAAGCGTGTAAAAAGCAAAAATGTTTTAATGATAGCAAGATACAGCTTAGAGATCCGCAATAAGAATGAATTAGTATATTTTCTATGAAAACTGTTAATGACTGCTTTAAAAAAATAATTAAATAATGAAAAGCGTAAAAATTATTAAAAAGTATATGATATTACAGCCCCCTCCTTTTTTCTACATGTTATAATAAAATTATAATAATTACCGGTATATATATATGTAATGGCTCCGGCAAATCCGGAATCCTGTAATTTTTACAAATCCGGCTCTGGCCCCGGTTGGATTTCACTTCATAAATCCGGCCAAATCCGGATCTGGCCGGATTTCAAAAAATTGAATCCGGTACACCCCTAATTCAGAGTTGAAAGGCAAGTTGCTTTTTTTTCCCTTCTATATATAATATACACTTATCCCAAAATTTTCGAATGGGTCTTTTCACAGTGACCTCAGAGAGTGAGAATGTGTGAGATTGATATAGTTAGAGGAAAAGTGAAGAGGTGTTAACAAGCATAGAAAAGGGGGAGGTAGACGGATTGAAAACGAGTAAAATTTCAGTTTAATTTTATTTTAGTACAGGTAGACTGTTGAAGTCCTAGAGATTTTTTTCTCTTGATTTTCGTGTCTAGATATTGCGTGTAAGGCAATGAATGTCCATTGATGATAAATATTTGAAATTTAAATATTCATGTAGATTAATTTGATTTTATTAGGACCAAAAATGTTGTAATTCATAAACATTTTTTGGGGGAGGATAGGGGGTGAATGTCACGTGAGAATCACGAGATTAGTGAGAGAGAGGTCACATAGGTGAAAGAGCGCGAAAGAGTTCTAGAAAGTAATAGCAAATGTGTGGCTAATGTCTCCAAGTTGTGAAACCTCGAAGTTATATAGCAGTAAATTATATGTATATTAAAGTTATTTTGTTGACATAAATTCTTCAGTGGATTTTTGCATGCAAGATTGTGTATTGTGAGAACGCCTACAAAGTGCATTAACAAGTAATACGTCGCAAAGAAAGGCGTGACATTGGTGTCAGAACAAAATTCATGTTGGTACTATTCATATTGTACAGAAAGCGAGTTATTCGTGGAATCGACCAGTATTGTGTATTTAAAAAAGGGAAGTATTCATTAAAAGAAGAAATATTGTGAGCCATCATAATTTGTGAATATTCAAGTTCGTAAGCAGCAGTGAATAAGCTTTTGTAGTTCAATGAAATATTTAATACAATAAGTTTTCAAAATGGCGGCTTAACTTCCCACATAGCAGCTACACGCACGGAATCTGGATCAATGCATGCTAAGCACACAGTGTCAACGTGACACATGCATATCCAAGAAAAAACTGTAAACATAACCTTGAACTCTAGTAGATATGAACAGCTGTTAAACTGTTTAAATCGATGAATCACGAGATTAGTGACAGAGAGGTCACATGAGCGCGAATGGGGAGTTCTAGAAAGTAATGGCGAATGTGTGGCCGATGTCTCCTCGTTGTGAAACCGCGAAGTTATATATCAGTACATTATGTGTATATTAAAGTTATTTTGTTGACATTAATTCTTCAGTGGATTATTGCATGCAAGATTATGTATTTTGAGAACGCCTACAAAGTACATTAATAAATAAAACGTCGCAAAGAATGGCGTGACAGTACACATTTTTATAAAACTAAAACCTAAATCGGTCATTATGATTGTTTACTTTGTACTAACTATCTTTGTCTTTATGCTCTTTGTTAGGCAAGAGTCGGCAAGAGTTACCAGTATTTCTTTTTAAATTTCGTTGGTAAACAGTGGGAAAAAGCGCGTGCATTAAAATTCGTTGCTGAAAAAAAAAGTAAAACAATTTATTAAAACATTCACAAAAATTAATAAAATGATTATATAAGGTAAGTGAAGATGTTTAATATTTTATATCTTCTGGTAGAGCAGTCAAATCTTGTAGAATGTAGAAAAAGACCTTGATGATCTACAATAACAACACTGATATGCACATGCAGAAATCACCTATGACCCGCTCGTAAGCCGATCCCCCAACATTTTCCCCTAGATTTTGTCCAAAAAAGATCGGCTATAGAACGAGTATATACGGTAACTATTGTAAAAGTGGAGTCAGGCGATATGTTAATTGAATGTATACTTTTCTTATGATTATTAAAAATAAAAGTAAAATCGTAGCGGTTTAATTCTTACTCCCAGAATCAAATTATAAATATAAAATTCGCTAGCATATTAAGATTTGATATATACTTTGAAGGAATAAATTAGATTTCATTCATTACCATTTAGTACTATTTATTAATGCTCAGTGTGCTACGGAAAACCAAAAACACTACATGCCCAAATACGAAACCATCCGCCACTCTATGTATAGTTCGAGGGGTGTTATTTTAAATGTATAAAGACTATAAAGATATAAAATACGGCGTTGGTCTTTTATATGTGTATGTACATTGAGTTATCTGCTCTTTAAGACAGGAAGTAGTGAGATGTGGGTGTGGTGGGGATGGAATAGAGAGATTTGAGAGTAACACGGTTTGTTAAATCATTAAACTTAGAAACACTAGAAGATAGAAGAACAATCAGTTAAGTAGCAATAACACATAAGACAATTAATTCTAACTTGGAAATACGACAAAACAATAATATATTTTATCTTTTAGATAGACATAGGGATAAAAACACTTTATTTTTTCGATCTATTGGCATGAATGAACACATACAAATCCTCCTTCCTTTCTGGCATTCGAGCGTGGAATTGGTTGGCTGAACAAATCAGGAAAACCAACACACTATCAACATTCAAAACTCTAATAAAATACATAAATAAAACGTGGATAAGCGTAGGACGCAACAATATTCTTTATTTTAGAGAATGCGTTTCCGTAATAAACTAGATAAGATAAAATAAACTGGGAAATATGTTTAGATTGAGATAACTGGGTGGAAGGTTAAAGAAAGAGATAAATGACGGGTTTATTTCATTTTTGGGTAGATTTGGTAAACTATAGAGATGATAGTTAAGGTTTTCCAAAGGTTATATACAGCGAAAAAAAGTTGTCAAGGGTTTGGTGTTTTAGTGTTCAATGAAAAGGCTTTTAAACAGTTGCACGGAAACACTGAGCTATGTTATAAACATAAGAAGAAAAGGACTTGAGGTAATTTGAAATGATGATTGGAAGGCTCGTGCTGTATCTTTAGATCTTTACCAAAAGCAGATAAGGGAGATAAAGCTGAATCAAGTAATTAATGTTTAAATCTTACTGTGCGTCCAGTAGTTGGCCTGGAAACCTTTTCCCGTGTTGTAGCTGTTTGATGTAAACGTTATGTGGAGCCTGTTGCCTGTAGACCGATTCTTAAGGCTTGCAACTCGCCGGCAGTCTTCCGTCGACAAAATGTGTAGAGTAGAGTCGACCTCGGACTGTCTCCGTCATAAACCTTGATGTAGTCGGGACAGGAGTTGCCGTATCCATCCAGATCAACCGTAGTGAATCTTTTAAGGAAAATGTCAATATTTAGATATGCATAGTAAATTTTTAATAACATTAAGACACTTAAGACACATCTTTTCAAAATTTATTTTCAAAATTAATGAAACAACATTTCTTGTAAATGATTAACGTAGCTTATGTATAATGTACTGTAATTTTTGTGTTTGTTATGATATGAAAGTTAATTTAATACTTATAGGTATGTCATTTCTTTCATGTAAAGCGCTGTGAGCCCAGTTTCCTTACTGGGATACAGCGCTATATAAATAATCAATTTATTATTATTATTATTAACACATGTTGTAAATGTAAACTTGTTCCTTTTTTAAATATTTATTGTAAACGTCAATGTGTCCAGACAGAACCTGGCGAGAGTTTAATAAAATCTACCACAGGGAGGTACAGACTGTACTTGCGAGAGAAAGAGAAGATAGATAGTGAGTGTGTGATGTAAACTTCAGTCGTATGGCAACGGTGTTTACCCTGAAGTTTTGGTATAATTCAGAATGTTGTTAGAAATAGTAAAAATAATAAATTATGAACTTAAATGGCGCTGTGCTCCAGCTAGCAACTGGGTTCACCGCGCTTTACATAAACACAGTAACACATTTATAAATGTTGAGAATTTAATTAAACACGTCATATGTAATGTTAAAAAAAACAGAATACCTTAAATCAATAATCTTCTTGTCGTCTGCTATGAGTGTCCAGCTGCACTCTGCATCGTTGGGGTAGTCGGTTGGGTATCTGGGTGACGTAATGATACCCTCATCTCCCCTCAAATCACCACCACAGTCTTTCAATTGTATCAAAAATGTATTTTTAATCACATTATTCTTTTTGTGTCCTTATTTTCAATATGAAATATTACTGTATGAAGTTGATGAGATTTTAGTTTTATAAAATCTTTTTAAAAAAATATAATTTTAACATTTTGAAATTTTATATAAATTACTATGGTCTATTCTAATAGCGCTGTAACGCAGCTGGACTCATAAAAATGTTGTCAAATACTTAGATATTACACAGAAGAAACATTTTTTATGACCTCTGGCAAGTGACGCAGCGTTCACAGGCTACGGCTATGAGGGTTCCACGCATTACCCAGCCGTCTTTGTTTCCCCACCTAGTGTTAGGTACCCATTTGGAGCTGGTTGGACTCGGGGACACCCTTGGCCCCGGCCCCGGGAACAAGTCCCTGCCTTCACGGGGATTCGAACCCGTTACCATCGGCACTTCAGTCGAGCGTGCATGCGGATATGACATGCGGATTTAACAGTCCAACGGACGACTAACAGCAGTATTGTTTATGTCAAACTGTACAGTCCCAATGTGTCGATCACGAGCATTTTCAAAATCTAATTGATTTGTTTCATATGTTAAATCATCAGCAATGGTTTTTTTTAGTTCTGTATATCATTTGTATATTTACTATCTTCCAGTTCGTTTTGTTCAAAAAAATGTTGTTGTTTTTTAAAATTAATTTTAAAATTTTTTTTATCTTAGATATTTACCTGAAAATGCTGTGACGCTGTCTGCTAACAGAATGATCGCTAGCGCCCCTAGCGGTAAAACTATGGACACGGCTGCAGGTGTCCACTTCATATCGTCTTGAACTCGTCAATTTATCGATGAGCTAGTGACAGTCTCCAGGTTCCTGTAAGAGACACAAAGATTTTGTTACCACAGATGATAACCAATAATGTGACTATATAGATATATAATATATGGGCTCGCAATGTGTAATGAGATCATACTACGTTAAATTAATGAAATACATATACCGCGTCTACATGTACCGTAAAGAGATGCAAAATAAACAAACAAAATCACGTTTTCTGCTAAGCACTAAGGACCGTAAAGTCCCTTTGCGTCGAAACGCTAACTTGGCGATAACTTTCAAATAGTTTATATAGCACTTAGGTATCTAGGTGGAACAAATTGATATTGTCACAATATCAGTTCTTGGCAATTAAAAAATATTTTTGTTTCAAATTGAGCTTGAACCAGGAAGGTTTATATACAATGGCTGCGTGATTTTAAATAATAAGTTTACCAAAGTTTTTATTCGTTTTTCTTTACAAAATACAAGCTTGCTTTGATGAGGGGGAGAACCGTGATCAGGAAGTCTTTCTGTACTTTGATTGGCTCAACTGATTATTGATTAGAGGGCAATGTTTTATTTTCTACATGTGGCAATGTGCCTCAGTTTCATTTTGAAAATGTTCCATGGCCCAAAGCCAACACTGTCTAAAACACCAGCCGTGGTCTTAGACTGAGACATGAACGATAGCTTCAAGTTTCCTAAGCACTATCCTAAGCGCTGCTGCATCAAGTGTGCAACAGACAAACTGTTCTCATCCAAGTTTCCTTCAATTAACGTTTTACATGTATTTTACTTGAAAATTATACCTTTTCAAAAAATCATATATTCATCGCATTTGTCAAAACTTTACGTGTCGAGACATAAACATTCTTAATATATATATATGATAATTAATATTCATTAAGATAGTGATGTAAGAAATATGTCATAGTTCTCTTCTTTTTCTTTTAAATTTAGGGCCTTCGATCTGTACTCGGATCAGTATGAGTTCTTTAACTTTCCCCTTAGTATTGCCAGGTACCCATAAGTGGACTCAGAAGGTGTGCCAGTCTCCACAAGGACTCGGACCCTGGGTTCTAGTGTCGCAAGCTCGGCCACCATATAATAAATACGGAATAGCGTAGGACGCAATAATCGTCTGTAAATATGGAGCGTCCTTATTGAGTCAAAAAAGTTTAATCGTTTAGTAAACCGCGATATTTAAAGTTTGTGTTGTTAAATACGCGGTTTTAAATCCATATAAATGACAACATAAGTAAAATACATCCCACAAAACGCTGCCAAATTGAACCGCTCATTTCTATTTTCAGAAGTGGGGTTATTAGTCCACATCTACCCCAACCACGGCATATAGTTAACGCCTGGCTACTTTCAGCATTCATAACTATCGCATGTCAACTGTCACGTCAGGGAATATACCTTATGCCGTGGAAAAGATATCAATATACATAATTCCCGTCGTCTGTATGTATGTATGTATGGAATGTAATGTATTATATGACGTTATTGTTTGATCTTATATTTAATACAATGTGTGCATCAAAAGGTGTGCAAATTAAAGATGCGCTGTAAAAAAATATTATATGACGTCATTGTTTAGCTCATATTTTAATTTTGGAAAAGGGAACAATATAAAAGAGGATTTGATGATGGTTAATTATAAAATAAAAAAACAAAGTGGGAGCCGTAGGCGCCCTACAACCCCTATTATAAAATAATTTGTGTACATTTCAGAAAGTTTAATATTTCGTATTTATCAAACAAGGACAAGTTAGTTGGGCTTTTGAAAAAGGTGGGCGCCACGTAGGCGCCCAAAAAAAAGTGCATTTTTCAAAATAAATAGATTTCACTTGAAAACTTCCACCATTTTTGACGGGTAATACACTAGTAAATATAAAATAATCCAAGTCACTCACTGGATAGATGTGGAACGCTGAGGAACGATGTACAACAGTCTATAGCAGTTTAAAAAATCGTGTGGTGATAAGCACTGTAAAAAAATATTATATGACGTCATTGTTTGATCTTATATTTAACACAAGGTGTGCATTAAAAGGTGTGCAAATTAATTAGAAATTAAAGACGCGCTGTAAAAGAAATATATATGACGTCATTGTTTTAGCTTATATCTTAATTTTGGAAAAGGGAACGATGTAAAAATTGAGGATTTATAATTATAAAATACTTTGTGTACATTTCAGTTCAGGAAGTTTATCAAACGAAACAATATTTAAGATTAAACTAAACATTCACGTAAATTCGTTTGTCAACTATGGCTACTCAAGTCTTTCTTTAGGAAATATTTTGTTAAGAATCTGTCAATAATTTTTCTTATGTTAGTGCATTTAAGGATTAAACAAATTTAAAATAAAATAAAACATTAAATACATGGTTTCAACTTAGTTTTTTATATAATACTAGACGCAGACTTGCTCATGGAGAGTGCAAAGAAAGTGGAGAAAGAATTGACACAAACTAAAGCACGAAGAAATCAAAACAACGCGAGTGAACGTCTGGGGGGGGGGAGGACTGCCGACTCAATGTTGGTTTCGAGACATTCGCACTGTGGTTGTCTACCTGCCCAACACCCTTTACCACATTAGCTTTCCAACCATAAACTGTGATTGGCCGACCCTAGTGAGGGTCAGCCATGTTGGGAAAAAAGGGTAAAAGAAAGGGCACAGACATTTT
This sequence comes from Ampullaceana balthica, assembly GCA_944989445.1. NCBI lineage: Eukaryota > Metazoa > Mollusca > Gastropoda > Lymnaeidae > Ampullaceana > Ampullaceana balthica. Next base: position 61,958 of record CALYLW010000368.1, read on the forward strand.
TAAAAATAAAAAAAAGAATGTTTTCGCTGGGGCTTGAACCCAGGACCTTCCCCCTATAAGGTGGACGTGATAACCAGTACACTACGAATATCACGTTATTCTGTGAAGGAACAATGCAAGTGAAGGCAAGGACCAATGTTGGTCTCGAGACATTGGTCGACCCCAGCGAGGGTCATTCTTAATGCTCGTTTGCACATACTCCCTTTGGTGAAGGGGGCGGGAGGAGGGTTAGAGAGTCGACGTGCGTGCGTGGTGTCAACATGATTGGGCCACGTAGAAAATTATATATATAGATAACGTTTAAAAAATGGTTGCGCCAAAACTAATGTTCCCTCTAGGGTTCGTTATTCCATTTGCAAAGTAAAAAAGCATCGTGTGCATACTTTCACAGCATCCATTTTTTTGCAACATTTTATAAAATTTGCTGCGTGGTAATTCTAAACTGCTGCATGGCCGCGCAGTCGCACATCTTAATTTAACGAGCATTTTAACGAGCTCTTCAGAATTTTATTAAATTAAAACATTTTCTTTTCAAATAGTTTATTAAATTTAAACATTTTCTTTTCAAATAGGTTTCGATGTAGTTAGTACAATTGTTTACCCCGTCAGTGGAGCGGTCAAACAGCTACAAATGTTTACCCCAGTTGATCGGAAATTCATTCTGAGCCATACTTGAAAACCGGAACGAAAGCCACTGAGAAAAAAACAACAATTAAGTTTAATAGTTAGTGATACTTATGGTTGAACGGATTACAATGGAAAAAAGCAGCAACAAACAAAAAACTACCGTCATATATATTTACTGAAAAAAAATATTAAAGACATCTTCTTTACAAAAATCGTTACATCAGATCTAATGCAAATATCCATATCTCAACAACAAAAACAAATAAATTTAAATATGTTGGTTTTGAGGCATTCCCCAAAAACTGCTTTTGCAGAAATCTAGTCTCGGTTGTATTAAGGCATCTGGTATGACATTTGCTATTCAGGACGCAACTGACCCAGAGCACACATTAAAAGAAAATTCTTGACCACAGAACCAGTATGGGAGCTCATCCTTAGTTTACTAACGATTTATAAGTCGAGATCTCTGATGGTGTTGGACAAAGTGATGCCAGGAGTGTGCACTCGATGCTGTGACTACTTTCCGAAGATGGGCATCAGAGCCACAAATAATTGTTTCTGTCTTATCATCGTTCAACTTCCATCTGTTTGATGTCATCCATGATTTTACCAACAGAGGCAGCACCGTGCGAAAGATCCTGCTTAAAACTCTTGTAAAGTTGTGTGTCATCCACAAATTACTTGCGAGATATAACACGAACTTCAATAATTCTGCCTATTCTCACAACAGAACATTTGAGCAATATAAAATGCATTTAAGCATTGGCTACTGGGTAAATGGATGGTTCTTGAACAAAGTTAGTATATAAAAACTTGATGGTCCGTATTAGGAGTTCAATGTGCCATTTTTTCAAAGCAATCAGGTAGATACCTTCATAATATGACCTGGAATATACTAGAACGGTAAGACGTGAGAGGCTAAAAAAAGGGATTTTATGGGGAACAGGATCCCAACTTGAATAATCAGAAGGATTGGTACCCGACCAAGGAACCATAATTCGAGAGAAAACGTGGTCGTATGGGGAAAGAGATTCAAACCCAAATGGGATCTCATTTACAAAACGAGATTATTATGGGTTTATATTATATCATCGAAGTTTGGGGATGTATCGGGGAAAGAGATTCAACAAAGAATGGGATATAATGCAACAGGATAATAATCAAAGTATAGGCTCATTTTGGGGAAAAGGACTCGACCAAGAAAGGGATCCTTTTAGACAATGAGATCGTACTGGGTGGGGTACAAAAGGAGATTCACAATGTAGGCCCAGGTGACGCCGGTATGTAAGCTAGTATGTGAAATATTAACAAGAGCCTGCCAAAAGAGCAGGGACAAGGTCATGGTCACAAAAGCTCCGACCTGGGTTTTTTTCTTGACAAGTTGTGGAACTTAAAATTAAAACGAGCTTACCTCACTGGCTGATACTTCCTCATTGAATACGTCCCGGGGAACCTTTAAAACAGTATTTAATTAATTATTAAAGGGTGTATTCATGCGTGAAAATTTTTGTTTTCAAATTCGATGTCTGTGTGTGTGCACTTACTGTAGATGGGTGCCATAATTTTTCATTAGCCTAAGTACATGTGCACCCATATGTTTCTTTGACAATAATTTTAACAGAAGACTTGCCCTGCTTCTTTTGACCTGTCATCTGTTGGACCAGGTCCAGAGGTGAGCTTTGTACTGACCAACTCTTACAACCATCAGGAGATCTCCACGGTAGTAGAATATGGTCCTGGATATGGAAATACAGTATCCACCTGCATAAAATGTTACAATATGGATATGGATGAATTATTAGAAAATTATACTGGACAATAACATAAAATATGGGCCTGGATAATATGTTACAATATCCTCCTGGATAGAATGTTACAATATGATGGATAAATTGTTAGAATGTGGTACTGGATAATAAGCTGCAATATGGGCCTGGACAATATTTCACAATATTGACTTGGATTTTTTTAAAAAATTATTTTTTTCAAAACATGTAGCAGGGTGCATTGATTTTAAAACTTATCTTGTGGCTGTTGTGTGACCATGTTGGTGGATGGTGTATCATTAGGATGGGCCACCTTAGTTATCATTTCATGTAGGTATTTATTCATTATGCTAAGCTAATTAGCTCATGGCCCGCTTTATTCATTTAATAGATATATGCGAAGTGGCTGAGTATCCTTGGCCAAAGCCCGATGTGGTTGATGAAGACTGCCCTGTTAGCGGTACATCTGTCGCTTCAGGTGTGTTGGCGTGTACGTGGTAGGTTGCCACACTGTGACGATACTAATGTGTTAGTCAGTGTTAGTATGTCCATTTCGGAGAAGGTTTAGCCATTGTAACTAGTTATTATTCTTATACACTGGTTTCATTGTGAGTTCTGTATTACTGTACTTAAAGGTCATGTTTTAAATTTTTATAATTGTTCAATATTTATACTACATTTTTATCATTGTTTTAGTGGTTTAACAATTCATGGGTCGAATCGTAGGGGACGAAATGTCCAACCACCAAATGAACACAATTTACTGGGCTTTTCTCACCTGACGGTTCAGTGTTTATGTTCTTCCATACGTCGTCCCATGGCTACTTTTGAGGAGACTAAATGCTGAGTGAAGCTGGGGCACATCTGGAAAATGATGAAACATTTGATATGAAAATCAAATTCTCTGATACTTTGAATTCTTCGTTACAAGGAAAAGCCAATAATAGCGAGATCCTCACCAAACAGAAATACATCGCTTTAATAGAGAATGTTTAACAGGCTAAAGCAAAGGAGAAAAAAGAAAGTGTTGACTATCGTCGTCTAAAAAATATGATGATCTTGAAGTTGGCGATGAAGAAAGACTTATTGTGTTAGTAACAGGAGACAATAGCGTTTTTTGTGTGTACTGTCTGCATTCAGAAGAACTGTTCGACATACTGCACGATACTCATTTGAAAATTGGTCATGGAGGTCACACACGTATGGAAAAGCAGCTACAAACTAAATACAAAAATTTCACCAAAGAAGTCATTACATTCAATATTCCCTTATGCAAGCCATGCCAGATCATATCGTCTAATCCTAAGGTTTCTAAAACCTTAGTTATTTAAAGAATTTAACTCGAGATGCAAGGTGGATCGGATAGACATCCAAAGTAGTCCTGCGGCGAGTACAAGTTTATACTCAATTGTCAGGATTATTTAATATTGTGACCTCTTAAAAGCAAAACAGCAGAAGAAGTTGCTAAACAGCTACTTGATATTTTCACCACCATAGGAGCTCCAAGTGTACTTCAATCAGATAATGAAAAGGAATGTGCGAACCAAGTTGTAAATGAGCTTAAGAACATGTTGCCTAGACTAAAACTGTTACACGGACTGCTGAGATTTAATCTAGCAGGCGGCTACTGTTTCCACAGGCCACTGAATGCTAGCGCCCTCGCTGGTCAATACATATGGTTTGCCGAAGCAAACAAAGAAAAACATATAAAAAAGAATGAAGGCTTGCTAATAATCTTAGACAAAATACAAAATTGCATTTTATGACCAGGAATAATTTGATTAGCCACATATTATGATTTCAAATAAATCAGTTATGGTAAATGTGATTATACAATATGTTATAATTAACATTAACTTAGAAATGTCAATTTCTGTGGACCTCCGAAATATCTCTAAGTGTCAGTCTTTGCACATTGCGCGATCCGGGCTGACCTGCGTGGTACCCCGTTGGCGGTAGGTCCGCCCCTACATCGGGCTGCTTGTCTCTGCGTCGCTCTGTAGAGATGACGAAAACCTCATCGTCATGGTTTGAAGACTCCAGCATAAGGGACCTTCGCGCCTTGGCTTGCCGATGTTGCCTTATCCCGGCCGTGACCTGTCCCTTTCTTGCGTGGTCTGTGTCATAGCCGAGGTCTTCTGGGGGAGCCGTGCCCTCTGGCTTGTTGCTGAACTGATGAGTCTGCGTGTGCTTGGGCTTGTGTTCATGGTGTGTTGTGGTCACACCCGTTTGACCTTTTGATCCGCGACCCAAGTCATCCCTGTCTTGACCCGTTTGGTCATGACAGGCTCTCTAAAGACCGTGCTAGCGGGTGTAGGACTGTTGAATCCCCACCGACGCAAATGGTTACGGTGCTTGATTTGCCGTTCTTTGATCTCGCTGCGGCAGGCCGTACAACAGTGAGTGTCCTCACGGGCCTCGGTGTTTGAGGTGACCTGTTGCGCCTCACACGATATGGCTTCCGTGTTGGGTGCTGCCAGATATGTGTCTTGAGGTTAGTCGCTCGGTCCCTGTCATCTTTCTGTGGTGCACAAGGTGACGTTGTTTGAGCCACAGTTTCCTGGTAACTAGGTGGACCGGGCGTTAGCAAGAAATGGGATGTCCCATTGTGGTGGTCGACATACCTCCTCTTAGCACGACAGACCTCCTCATCGTGGCCCTTCCGACTACACCACAGACATACCTTTTGTCAGTGACGGGATCTCCGTTTGTTTGACTTGGGATGTCTGGGTGCTGGTGGACAGTGAACACCGGTAGTTGGTCAGTCGCTCTCTGTGAACTCCAGTCACATCGAGGGCTGGAGTGAACCTGCAGTGACCCGTGACGGTCACTAAAGTGGACTGCTGAGGTCAACTCTAGCAGACAACTACTTACAGAACATGATGATGACATGGATGCAGACAAATGAATCAGATTTGTTCAATTCATGAAAAACCGTTCTTTTCACCAAGGCATTCAGCAGTCGCCATATGAGGCCATGTTTGGCGGCAAAGCAAAAGTTGGTCTGAGTACCTCAAATCTGCCGAGAGAGGTGATGTATAATGTAGCTACGGAGGAAGACCCTATCAACGTCCAACAAGAAATGGAGGATAGTATAAGTGCAGGGACTGCCTCTAGAAATGGAGATGCTGCCGTGCTGGTGGTGGAACCACCAGAAAGTTCAATCTGGTTGCCTGATTATAAAAATGTGAAAAGGCCCTTTTTTGTGAATCCTGGGGTAAAGATATAAATGCAATTTGTGGAATCTTCAGTGAAGATGTGGAGGTAAAATAACTGTAAGGCTATTTCACAATAAACAAGAAATTAAGAAGAAGAGGACAGCAGTTCACAACAGTTTTCAAGGTCAAGCCGCGAAGATGCTTAGAAATTCAGATGCAAAATTCCCACCAGTGAAAGTTGGAGATAACGTCCGCGTTCGTTTACCAGATGTTGACAGAGGTCGTGCTGATCCAAGAAGAGTTCATGCGGTTGTTATAAACGTTGAGGATGGTTTCTACAAGCTAGGAAAAGAGCATGGTGTTCTCAAACAACTGAATTCCAGAAGCGAGTTTTCCATTTTAAATGAGAAACTGCTCATACTAGAATCCGTGGGCACGGAAGAAATATCATTACGAACCGTGGCATCTTCCCAATCACTGACTGGTGTGGCCAAGGCTACACTTGATGCAATTGCGGTACTAATTGCGCAACAAATCGCTGCAAATGTATGAAGAACAAACGATTATAAAATTCAAAATTTCTTTAAAGTTTGTCTTGTTGTAATGAGTGATAACAGAAAGTAATAGTTTACTATACAAGTTTCACTTTTGTAACTGATTTTTATCATTTGTAATTAAAAATCAATTTTAAGTATTACTAGTCAACCTTCAATCTGCTCATGACTGCTTTCTTCGGGCTTTGGCCAACCGACACTAGCCACTTCGCGAATTGGCCGGCCATTTCGCGAAGTGACCGATTTCGGGCTATTTATATATATAATATATATATATTAGGGCTGTTATCGATTAATTAAAATGTAATCGTTAACTTTTGAAAAATTAACGATTAATTAATCGATAATTTCGATTAAAACCAAAAATAGAAATTTATGACGTCATTAAACTGAACATTTAAAGGGAAGTAATAAAAACAGGTAATTGACTTCAGCGATGTATTTGATCCTTTAAAAGAGAATTGTTTATGGCAGTTAGTTAGTTAGTTAGTTCCTCTTGGGCCGAAGACGGCACATAGAACAGAAGTCATTGATTTCCATTTACGAAGATCCGTCGCCAATTGTATTAGGTCTTGATTATTTATTAGACCCATGGTTGAGCTTTCTCTTTTGATTGTTCTACGTAGGGTTTCTTTTGGTCTTCCTTGTTTTCTTTTGCCTTTTGGTGTCCATATGAAGGCCTGACGTGGTAGTCTTCTCTCGTCCATTCGAAGAACATGAACGATATAATTCCAACGTTTTCTCCTTATAAAGGTTGACACATATTCTTGGTTGGTTTCTTCTCTTATTGTTTCATTTGATATAAAATCACTCCATTTTATATTCAAAATTTTTCGGAGGCATTTGTTCTCGAAGGCAACTAATTTCTTTTCTATAGCTCTAGTGAATTTCCAGCTTTCACATCCATATGTTAGTATAGGGATTACACAAGAGTTGAATAGCCAAAGTTTTATATGTTTGCTGAGTGTCTTTGATCTCCAAATATTTGTAAGTTTGTTAAAAGCACTTGGCGCCAACGCTATTCGAGTCATTATCTCTGATGTTTTATCTCCATCAGTGAACACGGTAAACTTTTTCACCATCTTCGACTTTGCCATCCGAAGTTAGCTTAAAAACAAAATTTTTGCTCAACTTTCCAGTTATATGTTTAAATTTAACTGCGCTGATGCTGTCAGCGATTTTTTAGTTGACGTCTGCCGGTCCACATTAATGAATAAAATAAATTATCATATTACACTGGAGAAGTCTTTACGTTAAAAAATATCTAAATTATTATTAATAATTAATTATTTATTAATTTAAAAACATTAAAAATTAAATATTTTCTTTAATTTTAATCGAATTTTTATCGATTAAAATAATCTTAATCAATAAAATTTGTTAACTATTAATCGAGAAATTAATCGTTAATTTCCGCAGCCCTAATATATATATATATATATATATATATATATATAAATATATATATATATATATATATATATATATATATATATATATATATATATATATATATATATATATATATATATCCCTATATATATATATCCCTATATATATATCCCTATATATATTGCGCCTAAAGGTTGGGCCAGACTATCAAATGCTCGCGCGAGCATTTGATCAAACGCACTATTTTATTGGCGAATGCAGATGTAATAGAAGTAAACATTAATCACGTGACTTGACTTTACAGCTGATCTTAATTTTAATGGCTGCCACTTTCTTCGATTCTAGTCTAATTATTATATATCAGCTCTTCTAAATGGTAATGAAAACAAGGATAATACGCTAATATTCACAATGAAAACAAATCCTCAGCATACCAAATGGTCTTTAAAATCTAATAATATCTACGCGACGTCTTCACTTTAATTAAAGGACAAAATTTGAATCGAACAAATACTCTGATCATACTTTGTGACATAATAATAATAGTAATAATGCTACTAGTACTTCTACCTTACTACTACTACTACTACTACTAGAAATAGTCTGCTGTTACTGATCACTGATAAGTTATCAAGTTCAAGAAACTTCAAAATCATAATGGTAAGTTCAGTTATATATATTATAGCTTAGTTTTTATGGAAAGCACATAAATATTATATTATTAATTTAAAAAATATTAATATATAATATATTAATTATTAATATCTAAATTTAATATTATTAATATGGACCATAGACCTGGAATGTATGAATCACTTTTAATTAATTAATAATAACTTAATAACAATAACAAAACATAATTGTCAAATTATTAATATTATTATCGAATGAATTTGCTTATTTATATTATAATACAAATAACTTTTATTAAAATATTAGCCTAATATTAAAAATAGGGCTGCGGAAAATAACAATAAATTAATCGATTAATCATTAAAAATAAAATTTAATTAAAATTTAAGAAAATATTTTGAATATTTTTTTTTCCAATTTATTATTAATTTATATTTTTTGTAACTAGCATACTTTTCCCTTGTATTATTTTTTATTTATTTAGACGCGCATACGTAAACTAAAAGGTTTTTCTACCTTATTTCTTGCATAGCAATGAAAGAGTAAAACATAATTAAATTACCAAAACAATGTGTAAATTTCCAAATTTTAGCAACATGTCCTTTTTTTAATATATTGAGTTTTAAATATTTTTTTTAAAGATAGTTAAAAATATGCAAATTTGTTTTTCAGAAAGAAAAGACTACATCCAATAGCACTGACTTTCATTTAGATGATGACAGCATGTTTGAATCCTATTCAATACCAAGTCACTCTACTAAGTTATTGGAGCAAGAGATATAAAAAAATTAATTTAATTATGAAGAGTTAAACAAATTCCTCATTACTATTCTTACTACTTACATAAGTGTATTTAAATTCATTTTTATCCTCTTTCTGTTATTACAAGGCTAAGAGACGTTAATATGTTTTAGATTCAATACTACCACAAGACTTGTAAAATAAGCAAATTATTTTGAAAATCATGAAATATCACCAGATCATTTAAGTAGTTATCATGATTAGAAACTAGTTACCAACCATCTGAAATTTATATCAATAAATGTTTAATAGTATTGTAAATATTTTTTTTTAAAACAACCAAAATTAGGTTACTGTTTTAATTGTAGTTGTATCAAATTACTCTATGTTGAGGCAATTTTGTTCCTTGCCTAAACACAAAAATTTAAAAGTCATCACTGCTAGAATGATATTGAGAAGTTGAAAGATTAGGATTGAAAGGCGTAAGTACTAAAATAGATTTGGGCTCTATTTAACATTTTTTTCTCCAATTTGTAGAGAATTGATTAGAGTAATAGTAATAAGACCAAAGAAAAGATGAATATCTAATAAATAAGAATTTTAATGAATCTAAACAATTTGAAAGGAAAACAAGTAATCAATAATCAAAAGTAATGCATTTAAATTAAACTAAAATAAATGTTTGTTTAAATAGGAGTTATTATTAAATAATCTGTTGTTGTGAATGTTTTTTGAAAAATTAATAAGTTTCTAAATCTATGTTTCATTTATACAAGTTATAACTAATAATTAAATCTAAACATTACTTGTTCCTTTCAATGCTACATACATTTTTAATATATTGTATATATATATAAATATAAATATAATGTATATAAAATAATATATATATACACAATGATAATTACATGATTTGAGCACCTATACACACATGCAGTTTCAAAATGTATTCAAAAATAAAGTTATGGTTTTTAATGTGTCTTTCATTCAAATTTTGACAATAAATTATAGTGAATAATCTTGTTTCTACATAAAAATTAAAGAGTAAAAGTGTTTGGGACTTGAAAAAAAATTTAAGAAAGTGAAAGCTAATGGGTGCAATATTTCATAAAAGTATATATATGTTTTCATTTTCAGATTTGGCTTTTAGCAATAAATTTTAACAATCTTCCATTTTCTAAAGTTTAAAAAGAAAAATATTATTAACTTAATATCCTGCATTTTTTTCAAGTAAAAATAATATGGTTTTTATTTATAAATAACCTGAATACACCTTCTGATTACATCTTAGTGTCTGCTATGTTTTTATTACATATAATTTATTTATAAATAAATAAAATAGTTTAGGCCATGTTGCATTAAACTGTAATAAATTGCTACTTTTTATTTAATTATACATTTTTTATTTTATGTTTGATGAAATTTTTGTATTCAGTCCTGTTTATAATACACATCACTCACCTCAAATAAAATTGTAAGTGCATATGGATAATATTGGTCAGAGAATTTTGCAATATATGTGTATAGTGCAATAACAATTGAATTGAAGTTTTATGGAATAAGTAAGTTATAGGACAGTTACATTTTCTTAGTTATATTTGAAGAGAATATGATTAAATTGTTTGTATAATATTTCAAATGATAGTGATAAGTCTAATACTAATAGTAATAGTAGGTTAGCTTTTAATTTTTTTTATTTGTATTAATTTTTTAAAAACTTATTAAATATGGGTCTTTAAAAAAGATGATTCAAAGTAGCTATAGGTTTTGTATTTTATTTGGATTGTTGTTTTTCTTGTACATGCACCAATTAAAAATATATTCAACAAAGTTGAAAGTATTGGCCAGACCGGCCAGACATAATGTAACCAGAGGTAAAATTAAATAGGGGGGAGCTGTGGACCGCACCGGGTGACAGTGGCATAGCCAGGGTCATCTGCGCCCGGGGACATTACACAAATTCTGCGCCCCTTCTCGGACTGACAGATTTTTCCTTAAAACAAATTGTTTGCAATCGCATAGAGAATTATTAGTCCGTATTGTAATTCATTAAAATACCAGATACTTTGAAAATGAACCATATAAATAGTAAAATTTCAAAAAATTTCTGGGGGGCTCATTGAGCCCCCAGAATTTGTCGGTCCGGGAAGGGGCGCAAACTTTGCGTCATGTCCCCGGGCGCAGATGACCCTAGCTACGCCACTGGTCATTGCATCAGCATTGTTATGTTATTGTGACCGACAGTCGGCTAGAGGTATGTTAACATATTCCAGTTTCTCTACGATAACCCTTTCAAGGCTTGCTGCGTCTTTGGAATGTATATGAACAAAACCTAAAATGATTCTTTAATGGTTACTTTTTTAGTTTGAAAATCCACATGGCGCCCCTTAATGCTCAATGGGGGTGCCAAAATCATGCTTGCCAACTGGTTTGTAAAGAAGATATTTGTGGAGCTCCAAAACCTAACGTGGCGCTCGGGTGACATATGTCCCCCCTGCACCTCCTAGCTACGCCACTGCTGGGTGACACCATCACAAGGGTGATACCAAACTGTAAAATTCCGTATGTTCTGTTGTTTGGCGGAGGAGTTGTTTTGGTTTTTGTTGTTGTTGTTTTTTTTTGGTTTCCGCGCGGCAAAGCTCTGTGACGTCATCTTGGAGGGGTGTCTAAGTTTTTGTGGCCGTAATAAAATAGGAAAAAATTGCCAATAAGTAATTATGTATAAAATAAATTAACGTAAATATATATAGGCATAGGCCCAATTAACTAATTAAAATAAGGGGCCGTCCATAAAGTATGCCACGCTATTTTAACTCCCCCCTCCACCCTGTCACAAATCTCGGACCCCCCCCCCACCTAAAGTACGTCACTCTTTCGAACAAAACTATTTTTTTATTAACACAAACTGTCACACAAGTTTTTCCCCTGTCACACTTTCTTACACCCCCTCTGGGCGTGACTTACTTTATGGACGGCCCCTAAGCTTAGGCGTAGGCCTTAGCCTTAGGCTGAACAAAATTTGATTAACAAAGTATTGAAATATAATTTATAGTTATAGATCTAGACTCTTGGCAAGCTTTTTATTTTTTCTTGTGTTTATGATCAAGGAGGGGCAAAATATTTTTTTAAATATACCTTCATCTATCTTATAACATCATTATTAATTATTAGTTCTATTTCATAGATTCGAAATAACGAATTTTTTTGCGTAATTTAAATTTCTACGAACGATGGCAGACTCCTTAGCCACAGTAGTAATGAATATTTAAACATATTAACTCATTTTTAAACATGAGCCATAGTTATACTCATTCTACACATTCATTTGAATATTTTGAATTTAAAGTTGAAGTCTTTAAAATATTATTATTTTAAAATTTATTTTCATTCTTTTAATTAAAAAAAATCTCTGTTTTTAAAAGCCTAATTTAAATAAAATGCATATCTACTTCGTAATAAATCGTATATTGTTGTTGTTTTGACATTTTTTAAATAATAATGATTTGATAAAAATTTGTTTGATCACGAGCAATTTTATTAAATTAATAGCACATCGTAGTCAACATAAGCAACTCTCCGATGATGAACGTTGAACTTCAATTTGTAATAATTTACCATGTGATATGGAGGTTGCGTAATAATACAAAAATATTTATAGTGCGTGTGTTTGATCAAATGCTTGATCAAATGCTCCATGGCATTTGATAGTGTGGCCCAACCTTAAGCGCGTCCTTCAGTCAGTGTGAAGCCCCGATCATAAAATAAATTTTTGAAAATTAAGACGAAAAATAATAAACATTTTGGTGTCGAGATTAACAAGAAGGCGTTCCTCGCCATAAAATATTGTAACGTGACGTCATAGTTTGAGTTCATATTAATTTGTAAAGAGTAGACAAAGTAAAAAGAGCACTGGTTATTTTAATGTGACTTTTTTAATGTTAATATCGCTCTGTGAGTGTGTATAAGTATGTGTGTCTACGTGTGTGAATCAGCGAGTTGTTTTTATTTTGTTGTGAACAAAGTATGATGAAACGGGTTATTTTTATGTCTGGTAATGTTGAGCTTCTAACAAGATTACGTATATCTTTTTTTAAAATTTTAAATAATTAATATATATTTACAAAATACATCTTTACACTGTTTTTAAAAAATTTATTTTCGAGATGTTTTTTATCCAGCCGTTCGAAAAATGTATTTGCTTTAATCTTGCTCCAGATGTCTACATTTATGTACAACCTTAATCTACCTAACGTTTTGTTTACAAACCATAGTCACTGTTTTCTTTAGTGTAATATTTTAGCAATATTTATATACTATTATTTTGTTTATTATCAAATACACAGTATCATTTTACCACTTTCCGTAATATCCTCATATATGTTTAAATTTAAATAGGTACTTTACTTTATGTATTTGACATTTTCAAAATTAGTTATAAATAATCAAATACTAATAATTTATTCTATGTATTAGAGATAAAAGACACATGAGTGAAACACTCACCGAACACTGCAGCTTAGCCACTGTTAATATTCTTTTTGTATTAATTAAGCAACATGCAAGGTAAATTGAATTTATAAATAGAAAAATGCATGAAGCAAGTGATTAGTGATGAAAGAATGCTAATGTTTCTTAGGTGAGAGATTTATTTTACTTCAGAGCTTAAATAGTTAATGTGTTTTTTTTTCCTGGAACGATTGCTCCATAAACTGCAATATTTAAAAATAAACAAAAATAGATGTATTGAAAAAAAAATAGTGGGTACTGTTAAAGACGAAAATTGATTATATATAGAAGTTATATTCACGGACCTTAGAGTGAAGGTAATAAGTAGAAAAGTTATTTTTATATTGAGTGGCGACTTTCTGACCTTTTTGAAAAGTCCCATTCATTGGTGGGGGTTGGAGTCAATAATATTGTCCAACCCTGGGTGACATAAACACTATAGCTTTGCAACTGTTTTTATACTGTTTGCATAACTTAAACTAAACAAACAAGGTACATTTTAAGCCCAAACCTTGCGATTTAAAATGTTTCTTAAAAAAAAAGCCCATACACACCTTACGTAAGCATCAATATTCACATAAATAATATTTGGCTCATTAAAAAACAATATATCCTATTAGTTTGACTAAGGTCATGCTTAGACTGGAAACAGAAATAATGTTTTGGAAAGCTTTTCCCATGAAAAAAGTAATCCTAAGAAAAGGTATTTAAGAGCTAATGAAAGCTAAAACATTCATTAAAAAAATAGTTCGATTTCTAGAACAATGCTGTTGCGTGGCACACACCTCGGGTGTTCTTTAAGGTGTACATATATGTAGTGTAAAGACATATTGCGGGCATTACGACTTATATATAGGTTCTAGCTTCAGAAAGTGCGTGTTCTGGCGAAAACATACACTAACAGCAACTGAAATTGTGACATAACAACTTGATTTTATTTGAGCAATATTATACAACGAGGATAAAGTTTAGAATACAGACTGATTTTTTAAACTATTCTGATTTAAAATCAAATGCCTTAATAATATATGTTATATATTAAGCCCTAACTTATCTGTCATTTTATAAGCTAAACAAAGCTTCAATGAAAAAAGGCTTGAATATAAATACAAAGAAAAATAATCCGTTATGTAAGTGGAACAAGTATCTGCCAATTTATTGCTTTGTTACTACTAGAAGAAAAGTGTGAGAAGTCATTTAAAACAACCTAATAATTTATTAGAAAATCAATCTCTCAAAATTTAACAAAACAAAAAACAAAAAAACCCACTGTTTTTATGTTATTATTCATGTCAAAAGAAAATGTGTCTTTTAAAAACAATAAACCCTATTTTCCACCCCCACTAGGCATAAATATTCAAATACATATTATCTTGCAAGAAAAATATCCTATTATTCTTGAACTAATTTCATAATTGATATATAAAATGGAATTGGTGATTTTAAGAGCTTTTACCTAGAACCAAAGGAATCAAAGATATTGTTTTAATTTTTTGAATCCTGTGAAAAGAAATTGAGCCTTGCCTATTAGAGTTTGGTAAATGTTAAGAGAATATACATGTATAGAGAAAAACATGCGTTATTAAAGCAGAAATACCAAAATTGATGGGTAATATTTAAATTCATTATACTTTCTATTTTCTCTACACACATATCTTGACTTTTTATAAAGAAGGGGTTTGTTTCATCACTACTATAATTTCATGATGCATGTACACTCATTTTTAAGGGGAATTTGAGAGCCAAAACCAAATAAAGTTATTTTTATTGTGCCTACCCCGTAGAATAGCACGGGCATTTCGCTCGTATACTCGTATATATATATATGAAAGTATGTCTGTGTGTGTGTGTGTGCTTGTCCTTTATAGCTGACTAAACCATTCATCCGATCGTCATGAAAATTTTTGAAACTTTTGAATACGCTCCGGGGATGGTAACTGGCAACTTTTTATTCTCCATTTAACACTCATGGGGCGCCGGGGGCCCATAATGTCATTTTTTGCTTATATTAGATATATAAAAATATTTTAAGCGCTAGCTACTGGGTAAATTGATGGATCTTAACCAAACTTTGTATACAAAAACTTGAGAGCCAATTTATTCCCCATTCAATTATTAACGATCTTCAAAAATAATGATAAATGTATCCATTATTATCCATATTGAAATTAACAGTTTTTTAAAACTTTATATCTTGCCCTGAATAGGCCCTGGGGCCCTTAATGTCGTTTTTTGCAAATATGAGTTATATACAAACAGCGGCGTAGCGTGGGTATGTGCCGCCCGGGGCAGAACCCAAATTTGACACACCCCCCCCCCTTTCCCGAAAATCTGTTAAAACTGTATGGGTCAGTCCATAAATGACGTCACGCAACTAGGGGGGGGAGGGAGGTCCCCACATTTGTGACGATGCATGACGATGGGGAGGGGGGAGTTTAAGAATTGTGACGTCACGTCATAACACGCTACTTTAAATCAAAGTTCCACTTAAATATTCGATTCTTAATATTTATTTTACGAAGTTTTACATGGATTCACGCGTTTACGAATTACGATATTAGAGTGCAGTCTTACACTAAAAAAATACTAAAATGACAATAAATTGATTTGAAACTGCTCATTTTCAAATAGAAAATACTGCTTTTAAAGAGGGGGGTCACAGCTTTGTGACGTCATATTGGAGGGGGTCTAAGTTTTTGTGACGAAGCGTGACGAGGGGGTTGGGGGTAAAAATCGGCCAAAATCGCCTGCGTCTTTTATTGACGGCCCCTAAAGTAAAGATAGTCTTTATTAGAAAGTAATAATGACACCATACATTATTTTTATGTTAGAAATGTTGAGAAAAGCTTCACTTCTTGAATAAAATTGAAGTTTTATGTTTTTCTCTATTGCACAATCTCTCACGTATCAATGTTTTCAGCCATACCATGCTCTATAGCCAAAAATAACTATTGATTAGATTATCTTGGTGTATTCGTTATTGATCTTAATTAATTTTTTAATTAACTTAATTTTACACCTTGCCTTATTTAAGAGAATGTTCGAATTAATAATATAATTTTAGGCAGGGAAACTTCTCGCCTTAAATATCTTTAAAAGACTTGACTAAGTTAACTGGTCTTTAATTCATTTATTCTTTTTTTTATACTCGTGTGGCTAAAATAGTCCTTGTTTGACAATGACACGGGAGATATTTTGTATACTCTAATTTGAAGGCAAAATTTCAAAGTCCAGTATATTAACTGGTGTACGAAAATCACATCTGTTTTATAAATTCGATATAACTGCCAAGAACTCACACGAATTTCTACTTTCTTCTCAACTGTTTTGCTACATAGCATGGATACATATTCGCTTCGATCACCAAACATTTGCTCTCTCGTTCTTTGGTTAAAACAATGAGGTTTCCACATAGTTTCTCTGTGAGAAGCCTCTGTTACGCATTTTTAATACATTACGTTTGTAAATAATTTTGAGCATCTTTTGATATAAATTAGAAAATAAAAAGATTTCATTGCGACTGCGTCAGTTCATGTGTTGAGCTTTTTCTCTGCATCTATCAATTCTTCTTTAGCTTTAAAAATAAGCTCAAAATATCTCCATGGTATATTCACTTTTTGTATCCTGGATTCTGTTTAATGAATTGCTTGTAGAAGCAATTTGATATTTCAAACGAAGTAAGGACATGGTAAAGAACGCGTAAGAAAGTTTTAGTGTACTAAAACAGATAGAGAGTTAGTTTCAGTATGAGTATCATGTAAACAAATTAGGTTTAATGAACTTTTTTAGCAAGATTTGACATTGACATTTAATTTGTTGCGTCTTTCTTGAACTTCTGCATACTTTTCAGCCATGAAGAAATATTAACACACGTTGGCCCTCTATATTAACACACGTTGGCCCTCTATATTAACACACGTTGGCCCTCTATATTAACACACGTTGGCCCTCTATATTAACACACGTTGGCCCTCTATATTAACACACGTTGGCCCTCTATATTAACACACGTTGGCCCTCTACAGTCCATTATTTTAAGATAATCATTTATTTAAAATCATTTCAGAAATGTCATAAGAATCTCTTGCCACTTTGCTTGTTCTCTATTAATCGTCTAATCGTTTTATCCAATTTCTGATTCTTTCCAATTGCAAAAAACTTTGGTAATGTTGAGAACTTGTTCATGAGTGGCTACTTTTGTGTTTATGTGGCGCAAAGTTTTAATTCCATTAGATAAGCAATTTAATTCATGATTTTATTTATTCCACAAAATAAAGACATTGACATTAAAATACTTTTGCTTTGAAAGAAAAGACCATATAACTAGACCATATAACTAGACCATATAACTAGACCATATAACTAGACCATATAACTAGACCATATAACTAGACCATATAACTAGACCATATAACTAGACCATATAACTAGACCATATAACTAGACCATATAACTAGACCATATAACTAGACCATATAACTAGACCATATAACTAGACCATATAACTAGACCATATAACTAGACCATATAACTAGACCATATAACTAGACCATATAACTAGACCATATAACTAGACCATATAACTAGACCATATAACTAGACCATATAACTAGACCATATAACTAGACCATATAACTACGCCAACAACTTTGTTCCAGTAGTTTACCTACGTTAAAATCGATTTAATGTACCAGCACATAATTGTCATGTTGGTACACTACTTCTGCTCCAATGTTTTTCAGTTCAGTAGCATTAGTTTTACAAGTCTTTAGATTAATAAAAGAATAGTAGTTTGAAATTTTGGAATTATAAACGGCAACATATTTTAACATAGTTTCTTCCATTTAAAAAATATCATGTTTTTTTCT
Source organism: Ampullaceana balthica (assembly GCA_944989445.1). NCBI lineage: Eukaryota > Metazoa > Mollusca > Gastropoda > Lymnaeidae > Ampullaceana > Ampullaceana balthica. The sequence continues at coordinate 80,203 of CALYLW010000368.1, forward strand.
TTTATTTTGTTTAACTTTATTATAACGTTATTTATTTTTATAAGCTAATTAACAACGAGGAATTTGAAGCCTCCCCTCCCACCCCAACAATGTGCCGCTCAGAGAAGTCGATTCGCTTATGTTTCAAATTATTAGGGTACAGTAAGATTTGCTTTTACGACAGGAAAAGCTGTCAAACTTTAAGAACCAGTTCAGTTCATACCACATCAGGCTCTGGTTTTTGGAACAGTAGCATTATTATCAGAAGAATTTAAGAAGTTTTGGCAGTTGAAATGTTCACATGCTTAAGATAGTTCCTTCATGTCTTATTTTGCTGTTATTTTATTTCGATTAAAAGCTCCACTTTATTATACAATTTTCATTGTTAGAAACTTTATAAAAACTACTAGGAATTTGCCGCCCCTGACAAAGTGCCACCCGGGGCATTCGCCCCCCCCTGCCCACCCCTTCGCTACGCCACTGTATACAAATTAGTTTATGCGTTAGCCAATGAGTAAATTAATGGATCTTAACCAAACTTTGTATACACAAACTTGGTAGCCCATATTCAAATACTTAAGAGCACTGAACTTCTAATGTCAATATTTTCGGGGCTGGGGGCCCCAAATGTCTTTTTCTCGTATATGTTTAAGATATTTTTCCCATTCACTTTTTAACTATCTTGAGAAATATATCCATGATCAAACTGAATTAAAATGAACAGGTTTTTGAAATTGACACCTTTCACCGAATAGGCCTGTGGGCCCCTTAATGTGTTTCCCTATATTAGCTATATAAAAATTATTTCAAGCGTTAGATAATGAGAAAATAAATTGATTTTTACCAAACTTAGTAAATAAAAACTTATATTAAATTACTATAGGGCATTGAACTCCTAATGTCCATTCCCTCGAAGCCGGGGCCCCAAATGTCTTTTTTACTGAACGTTAATAATTGTATTCCCTATTCAATTTTACACGATTTTGAGAAATATAGTTTGAGTACAATGGCAATACAAAAATTAAATTATCACTCATTTTGGGGCCGGGCCTTAATATTGTTTCTTCTTTTGTAAGCTTTGTAATTATTAACTTATTTGTCCTTTTTCTTTGAAACTTGGACAATTTTTTTCCTCACTTCCACGAAGGTTTCTGGCATAATTGTTTTTTAAAACATAACACTTACTTGTTTCGTAAAAATTATTCATTTTTACTGAGATCGTTTCAACGCACTACTGAGATCGTTTCAATGCACAACAGGCCGGCTAGTATATAGCGACTATTACATTTTAAAATAAAACAGGGAAATAACTCAAAATCAAGGGGAATAATTATACGATTGCTTGAGTTGAAAAAGATTAAATAACAAAAAACTATAATTTTAAGAAAATTATATTCGTTTTAATAAGTAAAAATAAATGTCTATAAATCCAGGGGTGTCACTAGAGAGTGAGGATGGAGGACACACTGTGACACCATCAAACTAGAATGTGCCAAACTGAACAATTAATTAGCGGTCATTCCAGATAATTTCACTGTTTATCTGATAAAAATGTAACAACTGCAGGACACAATAACAGGTGAAATAAGTGTAAATACCATGAGAAAATTTTCTATTAGATCAGTAGCGTTGCCAAATTAGTTACACAAAATCATTGTAGCAGAGAGTATTGATTTCAGGAAAATATTGAACAAACAAAAAAAGAAGACTTATTGAACCGTCTTTCCTTGTTATCAAATTTTTCTTCTACTTATTATTTTTTGTCTTATTATATGAGTACAACCGTGGAGATCTCCTGATAGCTGTAAGAGTTGGTCAATAAAAAGCTCACCTCTGTGCCTGGTCAGGCTGCAGGAAGGAGGTAAAAAATGTAGATCGAAATTCCATTGTGTGCCTTCTGGTGTACAAATCCTTTAAGGGTTTTATGTCTTGCAATAATTTATGACAAAACTCTGTCAACATATTAGGTAGGCCACATATGAAGTAATATTTTATATCGTCTATTATTAATAGTATTAAACTTTTTGCTATTGAATAAATTCTTTTCTTAAAATATTATTTTTACGTTTCAAAATCAAATGTTTAATTTAAAAATAATTGGTAAATCACCACGAATAAATTTATCTTTTTAGAGGCACCAGAGGAAACACAAATTATGTGATCTCTACTAAACTTTTATTGTAATTAATATTAAGGGTTTCATCAATCCATTCCCAGTGGTCTTCCTTTGGCTCTAAACAAAAGAATAATGTTTTTTTTGTGATTTGTCTTTTAAATAGGTGTTCACTTCAAACATATCTTTCTCTGATTACAAGATGTTTATATAAAGTTGTTTTGAAACAAATTCAATAGTTAGGAAATAGCAGATTAAATTTTACTGTGCATTAAGCCATAAATGTATAAAACTTGTTAAGACAACTATACCCATGAATGTTATGATTAGCTGAGGTAGTGATACATGTATAATAAGAACTCAATGCTTTTATCTGTGTAAATACTAAACTTTATTTTCATTTTTAAATATTTTGTATACACTACTTAACATCAGAACTTACTCCAGTTATTCATCCAAGTTCACGAGAACAACCGAGTTTGCTCAACAAATATTATAGATGCTGGTAACAAATATTTCCTCTAAATTTTATAAGAGACAACCAACCTGTCTCACATTCTTAGCGATACCAAAAATAACTGTTTTATTTTAATTCTTGAATTCATTTCATATACTAATTAAAATAAAACCAAATTTGGATAAAAAATTCATTTTAAATCCATGAAGAGGGGGCACGGTGGTCGAGTGGCATGGGCACTCAGTTGAGTCCACCTAGCTCCAACTGGGTACCTAACAGTAGTTAGGGAAATAAAAGAGGCTGGGTAATGCGTGGAACCCTCATAGCCATGGCCTGTGAACGCTGCATCAGTTGCCAACAGACCGGCATGGTCTGTGGACGCATTAATCTTCTGAATAGAAGGAGCATCTGTATAGATAAGACAAGTTACATAAAAATATCTTAAATTTAAAATATCTCATAATTTTTTTTAACTCAAATGTTGTTATCTCAACCAATATATTTTTCAAATGAGAGATGTGCTGAGATTTTTACATTCTGTTTCTAAAGAGAAAAATTAACTGTTCGATTAAACAGTAATGAGGTTTAACTGTTCAATTTAAAAAAAAACAAAAAAACTTTCTAATTACATGTATATCTCTCAGCTGACCTCTTAGTTATTTCAAAAAAATTTTTTTTGCAATTTATTAATCCTACTAGATAACTTGAAATCACCTTTGCCCATGTTATATATCATGTTTTTATTAATAACATAATTTAGTTTATATTAAAAATGTTTAAAAATTTTTTTTTATTGAAAACATTTAAAATAGACTTGTATTAATTAAAAATAGTCGCAATAAACTGTAAATAATTATTTTTAGAATAATAGATGTTAGATGGCAAATTTCAATTGAGCTAAAAATGCATAATTCAAGGTGTATTTAATATAAATTTCAAGAGCTAATTAAGCCTAGCTATGCACTTTACCTTTTTGGCGATCAATTTCAACACACAAACATTAACATGTTACCTATTCAGTTATTTTATTGTAGCTTTCATGACCTCTTTTTCTTTGATGTACACAAATTAAAAATTGTTTAAAATGTTACTTGCATTTAAAGTAAATGTATTAAATTTTATAATTAAAAAAGGTAATTTGGTTCCAAAAACTAAATGATAAAATTCAACAAATATTTTATTTGTTACTTCTATAACACAATAAATAATGTTTAAAGAACATTTCAAATAATATATACAATAGATTTTCATTACAATACTTTTTTTTTAAATATCCCACACCAAAAAAAGACAAATATTTTATAATACTTCAATAACAAAAAATAATACTAATTAAAGAAAAGTCTAACAAATAATGTAATAAATGTCTGTTCAGCAGCATTAAAAAAAAATCACTCACCATCAAACAGACTAAAATATTTTATTTTTATATAACACTAAATTGTGCCTTAAATCCTCTTCCAAAAAAAGTTCCATCAGTCTTGAAGACGATGTAAATGCCAGTCTGCGTGGTTGCTGTCACATTTTGGGGTACAACAACCCCACAAAATTTACCCAGTTGTGTACCACTAGCAGAACTTCCACTGTACACTGTCAGAGAGTCGTAGGCACATGATGGTCCCACAATTTCCAAGTCCAGATCAGAAAAGCTGAAAGAATTCAATTTTTTGTTTGTTTTCATAGTTTGGCAACCAAATTTTCTTGGAATCAAACTTAGTTTAACTTGGTTGAATTATTTTGTTATCATAAAACAATGTGTACTAATGTGTAGCCATTATAGAGTTAATTGTAAATAAGTTTAAGATATTTCCAAAATAAAAGCTTTATTTGAAATGCCAGGTATTTAATTTTATTAAAATTAAAAACCACGATAAATGTACAATTCATATAAACTTTTATGATTATAATGTATTTCTTGCACATTTAACCTCCCTTTAAAATTGCAGTTGGTGCATTATAATATATCTAATATTTGATTATTTAAAGAGTAAAAAATGAGAGATTAAATAAATTGCTGAGTGAATGATGTCTACCTCAGAGTGATGTTGGAGGCTGTTGACACTTGAATGTACCAAGTACATGTGAAATTTGCTGCATACTTTTGAGGGTAGCCAGGGCTTACTATGTACCCAGAGCTGGTGGTTATAGTTGTGTTGCATGCTGGGGAAATATTGTGACATGAGACGTGAACAGCTTGGGTGACTAGACAAAGTTAAGGGATCTAAGTGTCATATCAGTGTTTCATTGGCTGGTTAAAAATGAAATGTCATCTGCGTATCATAAAGGTTTCAATTTTAAGTCCAGTAAGTAAACAAAATCTGCAATATTTTAAATCATCAAATATTTTTCTTTTTTTTTCCTTAGTTTACGTCTTGATTTGTTAGAAAATGTTTTAGCGGAATGACAAGAGGAATAAGCCGGGACTTCTAAACAAATTTCAATAATTTATTTATATCAAACACATAAAACTATAAAAAGTTCAGTGCATGAAAACTAAAACATTACCATTTGTCTCCAAACACTGTGAGTCATTACGAGAATCAATTCTTGTCCATGGTGGACAGACACAAGTCTCGACCCTTGGGTTAGCAGATACAACTTGGCAACTGTGAGAACATTTTTTGATCCTGCATTTGGCTGGTAACAATGAAACAAAGTATAAGAATAAATATCTATCTATTTAACTCCCTCTTCTTATAGATATATATGTGAGTGGTCATAAAATATTTAGTTATATATATATATATATAATATATTAATAGTTGTCTTTAATCATTGATATATATTTTTGTGCCTAACTGTTAATGGAAAGTCTTGATATATGTTATGTGATAATAAACTTACAATTAACTAAAATAGATAGATACTAAATTTTACATAATTATTTTTTTTAATAATATGAAATAATCAGTAACAAGTGTGACCATCAAAGCATAAATATATCAAATTTGTTTAAGTATCTCTAACAATTGTTATAGTTTAGAGCATGCAATGATAATATTTTTTTATAACCCATTATTTTAGAAAGTATTAAAGGCCACAATATTTTCACATATGTAAATATTCAAGATTCTTGTAATAATGTTAAAATCTTTCAACAAAAATTTATTATTTCATACAGCCTTAAGTAACAATTGCGACCTCAGTAAAATGATAGAAATATTTTATTAAATTTTCAAAATCATTAACATATGACTATGACCAAAACAGGCCAATTTTTATTTTTTATTTGAAACTCACTTTCTGACACATAAGAAGCAATGAAGCCCCTTAAACTAACAGATGAGTCTGATAAGAAGACCACATGCATGGCATTGCCTGAAGACACAATCTGCTCAGGAACATCTTCACAGTACTGACTAATTAAATTTGATTGGCTGCTGTTTCCATCATAAACCTCCAAGTAATCAAATGGGCAGCCCTCTACGTCAAAATCTGAAATGCTTTAAGCAAGATAGGAACAAGCAATTAACTGCTCTTTTGGAATGTCTGTGATTTTGTAATATTTTATGGTACTTTATATTAAGAATATTTTTTTATCTTGTTTATCTTTGTTATCTACTGTCTTTATTTTGTTAACTGCAAATAGTAATTTGTTAAGTTAATGATCATGCACTGTGTGAATTCATCATAGTCTAAATATAAACATGATGTTTATAAACTTTTTAAAACAACTTTAATTTTTAAAGAATTGTGCACAAATAAGCTTCTGTCATGTTTCTCTTTTTTTTTAAAAGGGTGTTTTTTAAAACATGAAAATAAATTAATTGAAATAATGTAAGAATCATTAACCTAATTTAATGTTATAACAGCATTGTTATCTACAACTAGTAAATTTGTGTAACTTCATCAAAGTCTAAATATACACATTATTTTTTTTAAAACAACTTAATTTTTAAAGAAGTGTGCATAAATAAGCTATTGTAATTAACTAATTGAAATAATGTAAGAATCCTTGACCTACTTTAATGTTATAACTGCGTTGGCATCCCCTGACATGATGGTCCATGTACAATACACATTCTCAGGATAGTTAGCTGGGTAGTTGGTGCTCATAAGTTTTCCTGTTGCTTCTGTCAGTGTCCTGTTGCAGTCTTTTAACAAAGTTGAAATTATGTAAGCGATATGTAAGTACTTTGCTAGTGTTATGTTAGAGTTATGAAGATAAACATATTTTAATACAATAGACCCCTTTCACAAATTTACGGGAATGGCAAAATTTACATATTTTAGGTTGAAATCAATATCTTTTCTATAAACTCAGCATTTTTTAGTGAAGGATTAATTTCAAATTCTTCTATAACTTTGTGTCCATTAGTTCTAAACGCAGACACATTGTATTTATAATTTCATCTCAGTGATACAGACAAACTCAATGTTGAAATATTTGATGTCTCTCGAGAGTATGAGATGAGAATCACTGTTGTAAAAATGTATGTACTTTTGACAAATTTGTATGATAATTTGTTCACCCTGTGTGATGGTCATTGGCTGATAATGACTATATAAAAGGGCTATATTAAAGGACTATATAAAAGGGCTATATAAAAAGGCTATATAAAAGGACTATACTATATAAAAGGGCTATATAGAAGGGCTATATAAAAGGACTATATTAAAGGGTTATATAGAAGGACTATATTAAAGGGCTATACTATATAAAAAGGCTATATAAAAGGGCTATATAAAAGGACTATACTATATAAAAGGGCTATTTAGAAGGGCTATATAAAAGGGCTATACTATATAAAAAGACTATATAAAAGGGCTATACTATATAAAAAGACTATATAGAAGGACTATATAAAATGGCTATATAAAACTAAAAAGACTATATAAAAGGACTATATAAAAGGCCTATATAAAAAGACTACATAACGGGTGTGTATGGGACAGTCAGAGAGCTCTAGTTATAGACGAGTATTTAATAGTATTATTGCATTATAGAGAGAGGGACTAAATGAGCCTGAAGTGTCAAGTATTCAGTTATGTAATTTGACTACACATATTACTGTTGTGATTCTGTAATGTACTTTACATGATTTAAGATATTGAATTGAAGTAATAGAAAATGTGCATACAAAAATGACTTCAGCTGTTGTTATTTGTATAGTATGTTAACACAAAGTGACAGTATTTGAGATAGTGTAAAGTCATCCAGTACACATAGGGTACATTTAAAACCGGGAGACATAAGATAAGAGAGTCCACATTGTAAATAGAACTTCTTATAAAAAATATATTCACATTCACTAAAGAAAAATGGATAAAGTTCACTGTACTTTCAATTCAAAGAAATATAAAAGTAAAAAAATACCCAACTGCAGTCAATAATTGAAATCATTAAGTGAATAAGTAGTTTTGTTTCACCTATGCAGTAGTTTCCAGGTTTCATTGAAAGTCCATTCCTACAAACACATTCATAGGTGCTGCCCTTCTGTTTACACAGTAAGTTGTTGGGGCAAGGGTTACTGAGGCAGCTGTCTATGACCGGCACAGAGCAGTCGTCTGTTGTTATTCCAGATTTACACACACATTTGCTAATTGATTCATTGCAGTATAGCGTGTTCTCTGGTGCACATCTGTTGGAGCAGTTCTTGGCTGGGGAAAGCAATATCAAATAATGTTGACCAGTTTGTTTTCTTTGAAATAAATAAACAGATTCAATTATTACTTGCAAGCATAAGTGTTCTTCTGATGAAGGCATTAGCCGAAACGTTTACTGTCGTGTTAGTTTAATAATAAAGCTCAAATTTATTGTTTTCATTACACAATTTGTGTATTTTGTTGTTGTTTTTTTCTGTATAGAAGGAGCGTCTGTAACAGATAAGTGCAATCATAACTGCTGTAAAGTCTTTATCGTATTATATGTTGCAAATTATAAGTTTACCAAAGCAAGACTTGGAGTCTGTTGTGTTCAGGAGAAAGCCTTCATTGCAGCTGCACTTATACGACCCTTCTGTGTTGATACAGATTTGACCACAGATACTGGTGTCATTGCATTCATCTTTGTCTGAAATAGTTAATAAAGACCAGACTCAGTCTTATAATGATAAAAAGTAACCAGCTAAAAATGAGATGAAGAATTCTGCAATTAGTTTTTATTGCATTTATCATCTATCCTGATTTTTTCTTTTAAAAAATTGAAACTTAAAAAAAATAATATATTCCCATTTTTTAAGTACGTCACAGCATTCTAAAATAGGAACAAAGTCATGGTAACAGTTTTCAAGCCACCAGCTTCCTGTTATCTAAAGCCAAACATAAAGAAATTAATATTTTCTTCTGGTCATTCACGCTAAAATGTAGAAAAAGGTTTGAACTGACCAATACATCTTTTGTTGATATCCTCAAACCCAGCTGGACATGGTCCACACACATGACCAACAGAACTGTTTCCCTGCTGGGCAGCTGTCAGGTCAGTACAGTTCTGTTTAGTAGAGCATGGCTTGAACTTACAGGCGTCCTTCTCACTTTCACAGGAATCACCTGAAAGTTAAGGTTAAAATATTTTTTGCAATGATTTATATTCCAAATGTTTCAGATTCAGGACAATTTAATCGTTTACATGTGGACCAAAAGACCTAACTTTTATCATTTCAATTTTGATAACTTTTAAAAGCCTTAACATTTTACATTATTACTTTGTGCTCAGTTTCAGATCTTGTAGGTAAATGACTTTCAGTGAATGCATTTTTTAGGACAATAAAATTTGAGCATTGCCAAGACAGCTTTAAGATTTAAATGTAAATTCTTAGACATAATCAATATTCGTATACATAGCCAATTTCTATTGTATGTATCAACAGCATCGGTAGAGCTTATGTGTAAAGCTTAAAAATGTTTCTGCTTAATGCTTTCACTACCAGATTTTAAATAAATAACAGTTATTGATGTCATTATAACTGAAGACTGAAGGGCTTGATGCAATTTTGTAACAGAACAAAATTTCTTCACGAGAATAATTTATAATTTTAACAAAAATTTATTTAAAAACATAGAAAGTTCAAAGGTAATTTGAAAAAGTATATGTTCACCTGTATAAGCAGGAATACAAGTACATTTGAATATTTGCACTAGTCCATCGGTATTTGGTACAGGTCTCGTACTGTCTAAATTACATGTGCCATGATTATTGCATCCAGGACAAATGATGATTGAGAGGTATAAGAAAGGGGAATAACCATTCCTGCTGTCCTTCACACGTACTCTATACATGAAAACAAAGATGAAATCCTGAGGAATGCTACCTGTTACATCTTTTGAGAATATTTTTTATAGTTATAATTTTCTTTGCATCACCTATACCTGTACTAAGCTCATATCTTTTATTAAATATTTTTTAAAGAAATGACATAAGTTGACATTTATTACCTAACTAGCTAAATACCCGCGCTCTGCTTCGGAAGTTAGGATTTTAGTAAGCGTTGAAAACACGTTTCACACCAATTCAAAACAGCAATTGATTTCAGTCTGGATCATGATGGATATTTGTTTGTCAATATTTGTAAAGGTCGTGTAAAATAAAATGGTTACTAAAATGACATTACGGGCCCTCGTGCAAAATGGATGCAGGATGTGCATATCTCATAAGGTCTGAGGATTTCAATCTAGGTCATGATAGAGATAAGTGTCTATATTTATTTAAATTATTTCAAATCTAAAGGTAAAAAAGCTTTAAAAGTTTACAAATACAAAAAAAAATTTGGGTCCCGGCCCCGAAGGAACAGACGTTAGAAGCTCATTACCCTATAGAATTTTATTTTATTTTTAAAAAAATCAAATTTGGTCAATAATTCATCCAGTACCCAGTAGCCATTTTAATATATCTCATTTAAGGGGAAAAAATGGTTTTGGGCCCCTGGCCCCCATGAGTGTGAATTTAAAAATTCTTTTACGCCAAGTATCGTTGCAAGAGGCTACTTAACAACTTCCCAAGGTTTCATGCTTCTACCTACGCGGGAAGTTGGAGAATTAGTGATGAGTCAGTTTTTATATTTTAAAAAAAACTACATTTGGGCCCCCGGCCCCCAGTAAGTGATAATTTAAATATTTTTTCGCTTGTTACCATCGCGAAAGTGTACTTATCAACTACTCAGAGTTTCATGCTTCTACCTACACGGGAAATAGGAGAATGAGTGATTTTAGTTTTTATATAGCTCATATAAGGAAAAAACTTCATTTGGGCCCCCGGCCCCCAGGAAGTGATAAATTTAAATATTTTTTCTACCGTTACCATTGCAGGATTGTACTCAACAACGTCCCAAAGTTTCATGCTTCTGCCTACTCGGGAAATAGGAGAATTAGTGATATTCAAATTTTATAAAGGCCATATAAGGAAAAAAACGTTTTAGGGCCCCCGGCCCCCATGAGAATTAATTTTAAAATTCTTTCACTCCAATTTTCGTCACGAAACTTCCCAAAGTTTCATGCTTCTACCTACACGGGAAGTTGGAGAATTAGTGATGAGTCAGTGAGTGAGTGAGGGCTTTGCCTTTTATTAGCATAGATAAAATTACCAGTCATTAAGTAATTAATAGCACTAAGAGTTTCTTTGTTTTTAGAGCTAGTAAACCGGCTACATGTAAATAGTTTATATTTATTTATTTAAAAATTAATTTCACTGCAAGACGTTGTATACCTATGTGCTTAATTAAATTAATATAAATAGATATGATATTAAGAAGCAAAAAATATTTAGTTAGCTCAATCTTAAAAGAATATATTTTCTATTAAATAAATTCTTCTATTATATTTTTTACCCCTACCTGTGTCTCTATCACTTTGGTAACTATTTTACTTAAGTCAAAATTGTTTTAAATTTATAACATTTGAACCAAAATATGTCAAAAGCTTACGATAATTGCAAATGAAGATTTAAAATTACTAAAATTAGGTATGTGGTATTACAAAAATAAAACTTAATTTTTCAAAGGCAGAGTTATCCTTAAAGTTTCATGTCCCCTTTTGGAAGCAAAGCCTTCAAACCCTTTCAGCATTTGTAGCTTAATTTCAACACTTTTTCAAAAATAGTTTTAGAAATTTTTTGTTGATATTTGTGTGTGAAACGTCTGGGGGAGTGCCAAGCAGCATAAGAACAACCCAAACATAATGTGCTTTGGACAATAAAACAAAAATAATGGTTCAAAGCAGTAACTTATAAAATTAGACTGAAATAAAACAACCCACTAACCCTATTTTGACTGGCTCCAAACTGCTAGGTGTGTAGGTAAGGATGCCACTGTCATTGACTTTAACACGTTTAGGGTTACCACTGAGCAAATATGTGAGTGAATCTCCATCTAAATCAGTGGCTGTAAACGTCAATGTGTTGACCACACCTTCCTGCACCAGCCAGCGTTTGTTGACAAAGTTAGCACTGGTCTCATCTACCTCCAAGCTGGGAATTGTATTTTCTGACCAAAAAAATAAGTTACCTAAATGTTATTGCATTTTTTGAAAATAATAAATAATTCCAATTAAATCTGCATTTGAAATCCTTTGTTAAACTTAAAATTATTTTTCCCACTTTCAAGAGGTTACCTACTTGATGCAAATTCTTACCCAGAGTCAGTCTTGAAGCTATTGACAAAGCTTGTGTAGATTTTGTGTTTTGAGCAAACCTTGTGTCTCCAGTCACTAAATAATCATAGATACATAGTTCAGACCCCTCTCCACAAAAAGTTGTAGCATTTTTCAACAGAGCTGTACTGACACTTAGGGAACTTCTAAAGATAGGAATGAAACCAGCCTTTGTGTAATTTGCAGTGGTCATCCCATTGAAATAGATGAAGACAGACGTGTTAGATGTAACTTGGTCTGAGGAAAAAAAGAATTGAAATATATGAATTGATTTTGTAAGTAATTATAGAAATTAGACCAATAATTTGTTCACCTGTTCAATAACAATGGTTTTAAAATGTGAAGCTTGAGACTCATTGTGACAGAGGCTATTGATTCATTAAAAAATGTTATAACATTTTTTTTAGTATTATGATTTGGCTACACACAATTTTATTATCATAGTAAGCAAAGTGATAGTTTATTTCAAATAAAAAATTTCTAAAATTAAATATTGTAGAAGGAATGTAAAATGTGTTTTAAATTCAAAAATATTACCATTTTATTTGCCTACCAAAAGTAAAAGTTTGGGAACATAGTATAACACCAATTAAATAAATATACAAAGATTTTTAACTCAAATTCCAAATAAATTAATTAATGAAATAAAAATCATCACATCATAACTAAAACGTTTAGCCTGAATTTTATTAAGTGTAGGATCAAAACGAGAGTGGATTTATATTTATTTAATCATTCATAGTCTGAATAGGAATTAGAGTGTCAGACAAGAAGATTGTTTCATTTCCAGGTAACATTAAAACTTGAACTTATCTTGTAATGTAATAAAACAACACATAAATGTGTTAAATTTTATTTTTTTAATGCACTCTAATTTCATTAACTATATTAGAATATAAATGGCTATTTAGAAATTATATTGTTAAAATTTAGCTAAAATGCTTATTACTATTTTTAAATGTGCAATACTTGCATTTAGAGGCAAAATTTCTATAAATTTGCTCTTCTGTCATGTTGGCAGGCAGGACAGTTCCATTTGGTAATAGAAACTCATCATCTTTATTTCCATTGAAGTTTCCAAGTAAGCCTCTTGTTTTTCATCTAAGTTCTTTATCCACTTCCAAGTTCAACTCTAAGCAGTCAACCCCAACATTCACTTGAACTATCACATCTGAAATAATTTTTAATCAATAATTTGTTGGGTTCACACATGCTGTATTAGGGTAGAACTAGATATTATGAACAAGGTTTGGTCAAAGAAATATAATAACTTCCAAAGTTACATCACAATTTATTAAAGTTGATTGTTACTTTGTAACAACATGTTTCAACATCTGCAAGCTCAACTGGATTCTTAAACTGATGTTGAGAAATATTGTTTAAAAAAAAATCCCTTTAACAATTTATTTGATCTGGAAATTCTTTTGCTCATGGGAAATATCATCTATAACCATTTTATGATTTAAATTTTAAATAAATGCTCACCAATTAAATATTTAAAAGTCAACTTTTCGTTAGATAAATAATATTTATTCAATATCTATCTTACTACTAGGGAAGATGGCCCCCACTTTGGTTTTATTGAAGCGATTGTCACGGAAGATATCGATGTATTCTTTGGTCAGTCTGAATGTTGTGCTCTTGTAGAAGTCTGCAGTGTAGTTTACTCCATCCACCAAAATCACCATGGCTATCAAAGACAAAAATACAAGGTAAAGTAGTTTTCAGGTTAAAACTTGAACTCATATTTGTATTTAAAAAAAATTAATTCATTATAATCTGCCCTATATTTAAAAAAAAATTATAACCATTATATCTTAAATTGAGTGACACAAATCCTTGAAGATGTAAGAAGTGGTGTAAGGAGACTGCAGTATATAGCTGCAGTGAATTTAGTTTTTGCATGAATTTGTATGAATGAATTATATTTTGTTTATACTTGCAAGTTTCTGAAGAAGGAAAACTAAAAATAAATTTTCTTTTGTAAATTTTAATATTTTTTTTACAATACTTTTTAAACAAAATGAGGAGGTGGGGGTTTTAGTTTTTGAGAAAGATAACAGTGCTGCAATAGGTTAACAGCCTATAATTTAGCTGAATTTAATGAACAATGTTCATGAGTATATTAAATTTGTCATTACATTAATTCACAATTTAACTTTGAGTTCCATTACCATAGAACAAAGACTCATTAAATATTTTAAAATATATTGATTTGTACATAAAAGAATTTAAAATATATGGTTTTGACAAGTCCTTTCAATTTTTAATCTTAATAACATCTCAAACAGGCATCACTTTTGAACAAAGCAATTCACCTTAAAAAAAATTATCAGTGTTCAAATATTGTCATTTCATCATTATGCAAAAATAAACATTTAATGTATTATATGATGATATCATAATACTTCTCATTTATTATTTGTATGCAATTTTGAAAAAAGTGCAATTTCAAACTTTTACTCACTTCATATATCTTTTAAATTAATTTTAATCTATGAATTATTATAGCTTCTTTCTCTTATTCTATTTTGTATCTTCTCTCCCCAAAAACCACTACAAATTTCATCTATTTTTGTTAATTTTCTCTTTGCAATAATTTTATTTGAATATATTAGCAAGATTAAGAGAGGCTCTGTGCACACAGATCATTTTGAATAGATCACAAAATTTTTGCATTCAACAAATATCTGCTTGAAGATTTAGCTTTAAGAAAATATTTCTTCATTGAAATTAACAGAATAATTTTAAGTGAAATTATGTACTTTAATGTAATTGATTGTTTCCACCACTTTCCCCACAAGCATTTAAAAGTTATGTTTTAGCTGTTTATTAGTATAAAAAAATGTGTAAATGTTGGTATGGCTGTTTCTCACATGTCACAAATACACATACACCTTGCAGACAATACTATTGTGTTGCATCATACATTTGAAAAGCATTTCTCTAAAAGTGATAAAGATCAAATGTAATATCACAATTTATAAAGTTATTTTTAAGTCTTTAATTGGATTATAATATCATCAGCAATATATGGAAAATCTCTCACATTTTTTATCTGATGAAAGCTCAACTTGGAACCTGGCATAGTCTCTTTCTTTAGCAGCAAAAGCTGAGAAGACGGTGGCATTAGTGAGCACACCTTTACTGGTCTTCACCTGACTTGTACGTGCCTGTTTAAATGTGTTAATTAAGTGTGTTTAATTAATATAATATGAAATAGACCATTCAAATATGGCTTTTAATGGTGTTAATTAAAAAATTTCTTACACTTTCATCTTTATTAAATGATATATTTAATACGAAATAAGAATGTATTGAATTTCTATATTGCAAATAGTTATCAGATAATCATTTGATCTGGATCAATCATACATTAATGAAAAAGATGTATTGTAAAATTTTTGGGAGGTCTTAAATTATGACTTGAAATCAAAATTCATTGACATTTTAAAATTAAAGAAGAATGGGGGTAAGTTTAAGTTCCCTGTGTTTTTCTAATTTCACCATCATTAATGTATGTCATTAATTATATGTTAAAAATATAGTAAAAAAATATTAGCTATAGTTTGAAGATTTCTTATACAACTTTAAATTTAAATCTTTCAATCTTCATGTAGGCAGTTTGAGGAACATAAATCTAGTGTAATGACTTGGGAGGTAATTGGAGATTATCTGCTTTTTTCATCTTTTTTTAATTTTAAAGGTAGCATTGCAGTTAGGGGAGTAAAACAGTTTTAAGGAAAGTGACAGTTTTGAGTGAGGTAAATTTGTTTAAAGGAAAATTACAGGGTTGAGGTATTCTAACAGTTATTAATATTACTGAATAACTTAGTTTTGATGAGAAAGTCACATTACTGCTCTGGGGATATGAAAAATATTTTCCTACATGATACCTGAGATATATAAGTGTAGAAATTGAACCTTTACCCAGTTTTTAAATAGATGTTAATTCAAATTTCAATTTTTTTTAAAATTAAACCAGTCCAGCTATGAAAATTAATAACATAGCCAATGGTAAAAAAAGTTTAAAGAAAGCAATTGATAACTTTTACTGTGCTTCATCCCTTCTTTCTACATGCATATCACAGAAATAAATAATAACACATAAATAAATAAATAATAAGGAAATAAATTAAAAAAAAATATTAAAGAAATAAATCTGTATTTACTGGCATATAAGCCGAGTTTAGTACTATAAAATACAATACTGAAACCAGGGGGTCGGCTTATATGAGCATAAAACAAAATGGACACAAGGACAGACACTAAAATGTATAAATTTTTTTCTAATTATATACTTCGTTAATCATCAGTTGTGAACAACTTATGAGCAGAGGTTCAGATATTATTATAGCAAATAATGTGGAAAGAGCAGAACACGTTTTTATGTCATTCCAGAAGGTAAACAAACTGGTAGTTAGACAATTGTATGGTCGGCTTAAATGCGGGTTTTTTGCAAAAACTGGCCATTTTAAAGCAGTTGTTGGGGGTAGGCTTATATGGTAAATAAAAAATATTGCCTTTGAGTTAGAACTGCTGCCTTGGAAAATCTGAGGTTGGCTCACTAGCTTTCAAAAACTGAACTGTGGTTTAAATATTTTTTATACTTAAGACTTAAGATCACTTAAGTTTTACCAAAATACTTTGATTATGGTTCATTTTCATTTCATGAACTGGAAAAAGCGCATCAGTCCACTAGTGCCCACTCTTTGGAGCACAGGTAGGGAACCCCAAGGTCAGAGTCCAAAGTCTGGACGACGGATTAAATGGCCCACATTTAAATTTTAACTGGCTCACAGCCTAATCTACAATTTATATTGACTTGTGTTTTTTTTTACAGTAATGATCACAATTTATATATTTGAAAATCTAAAATTATATGCCACTTTGATTACAAAATACAATGATGTCAATTAATGTCAAAAATTGAAGTCCTTTTATTTTTACCAACTTGGATATTGATTACAATAAGCTGCTAAAATTATGGCAAAACTTGATGACATAATATTAATTTGTCCAACTCTGAAAAGGAAACGGATATGGCATCTGTGTACTTAAAATATTAAGGCATTTTTCTGCACTATTTCTACACCACATTTCTTGCTCTAGTTATATTTGAACACAATTTATTTATTGTAAGACTTCAAAGTATTGTTTGAAATACTTGGCCATATTAGCAATTTCTAATAATGAAATAAGATGCTGTATTTATAAAGTCTTAATGTCAGGGTGGTATTGTCCCCCTTTTTTCCTCACAAAATATAATTCTTACAAATTAAAAAAAAATCATATAATTAAAAACACTGTAAGTCAGTCTCCGCCATGTCAGTTTTTGTTTATTATTTTAATCTGGCACGCACATATTTTTACTTCATAAAATATGGCCCCCTGAGCTAAATGTTTTTATACCCCTGCATTAGGTAGTCTATAACTGTGAAATTAATGTGAGACTTGATCATGTAATACAAATATACTCTTTGGAATTACCTGTAGTGCAAATGATGCTGATGGGACATCCATCAATGTGTATTCACCCAAAACATTAGCGGTGTATGTTTTGTTGTCAAATGTGATAATATGTGGGTCACCAAGCAGATTGGCTGAAATAATTCCAATTTTTATTACTATTATCAAAAGCTTGACCTGTCTACACATCGACTCTTTATTGATGCAGCAGTCTTTTTCATTAGAATTTTTTTTAGTATTTTATTCAAAACCAAAAAAAAATTTTAAGCAAACACAAACAAAGAAATGATTCAAGCCCATAATGAAAGAAGATTATGTACTCACCTGGAACAAAAGTAACTTCATAGGAGCAATTTGTATTAGGGTAAATCAAGTTAAACCTATTGCACAGTTCAGAGTCTTGTGCATCTCTACAACACCACTGATGGGCATCGAGGTTTTCTTGGACACCTTTGAACCTTACATTATCTCCAACTAGAATGTGCCCAGCATCTGCTGTGTTGTATATGAAAGATGATACATAAATAGACTCCTGCCAGTCCTCCCACCTACTGGATTCTATTGGCTGATTCCAGGAGTAGCAACAAAGCTGAAAAGACAAGAGTTTTAAAAAAATGCTTAAAACTGTCAACTATAATGTTTTAGGATTTTCACATCTATTATCACAGAAGCTAATAAGACCAATATCTCTGATTTCATAAAAAATGTTATTCAACTTCATATCACAGATCTTAAATGATAAAGTAAGCACTTAAACAGGGGGCAAGTGCTTAATTTTAAAATGACTACATCTATGATGAAGAGTGTTCAAGCCCTGTAATAAAGAATTAATAGGTGAATTTGGTATGTTAAGTCTTGAAAATAAAGGACACGACGATCATATGGATATTTGAGCTTCAAGCTATCATTTAATAAATATTTAAACTTAAGTTTAAAAGATGTCGATAGTGTCAATGTAATCTAAGGTTCTTTACATGAAACCTCAAATTAATTGTGAAGCCTTCTATTTTTAAAAAACTGTTGAAACTTGAGTTAAAATAATTAAGAAATTTAACAATTACTATTGTGGTCCAATCAAATTAACTTGAAATGGCTGATAACAATGACGAAACTACTGTACATTTTTTAGGATGTTCTTTTGACTGTTGCACAGCTACAAATCAACACAGAACCATTGGGCTAAATTCCCTTATTTTTTTGTTTGGGAATTAAGAGAAAAAGTCCCTTGTATTAATTTTTATCCTGTCAAATAAATTGCAGTAATAAATAGTAAGCATACCAACAGGGGGCAAGGTGGGAGGTGGTGGAAAGTTTTCTCTTGGAATGTCAAAAAATGTATGAACATTTTTTTACTCCATACCATGAAATAAATAAACAATGAAAATCTTTACCTTGTTCCTTGGATTGGAGCTCAATAAATTTCTTTTGGCCACAGGGCTAATGGCATAGCAATAAATATCGTTTCCACGCTTCTCAAATAGGCTCCACTGCAAACCTAACTGGCCCACAGTACAAGGGCAGTTGTAAAGCTCTTCAATCTCACTTTGGTATTCAGAGTTTGTGATGAGAGGAGAGTTCTTGCAAACATGTTTTTGACATTTCTGTTGTGAACTTGTATACTTTGAAACTTGAAGCATAACTGACTCCAAGTAATTTGCTTTTAAAAATAATAAATTTGATACATGATATTTAACAAAGAATAGCTTCTTAATACATGTTTTTAGAGCTAACTTGACTATATAAATAATAATATCATTATCTATATTTCTTTCAGCATAGTTTGCCAAGTTTATCAGCATTTATTCCATTAATAAACTTAAATATGGTTAATTTGTTCTTCTTCCTCTTAAAAAACTAATTAAAATGGACAGCGAAGTCAATAGTGCACTCGTCTCACAAGCTGAGGGGCCCAAGTTAAAGCCACAATAAAATTGATGAATGACTAATGCTAAGAAAGTCCTCCACTGACCTGGAAGGGAGATGGGGTGCCTACCAAGGTCAACCAAGCCTCTAGTAAGTTCTAATGGAAACATTAGGATCCCTTACGACCACCGGTTACGGGACTTTAAAAAAAAATGTTTTCATCTTTTATGCAGTACCTTTTTGAAAATTAAAGTCTTTGTTTTGCACAGGCACAGAATTGTAGCTGGTAAAAGGATTGGCTACAAATCCTATTTCAAACTTTCTTCCATCTTTTTCAGGCCAACGCATTTGTCCTTTTTGGTAAATAAAAAACACAAAGGAGGTCTCTTCATCTGTGAAAACAAAGTGAAACTTGAATTGATTTATTACATGGATTTATTTTTTTCTATTAAAACAGATAAAGGGACAACAAAAAAATGAGTCAATATGTAAATTTTTGGGTCAAGTTCATAAAAGTTTTTTTTAAAAATATAAATGAGCCATACAGATATAGAGTTACTACCAAAAAAAAACTGTTTAACAAATGTCTCTCTTTACATCAAGTGGCTTAATCACATAGTCTCTGCAACTTGTTTTACATTTGAAGACCTCACAGGAAGAAATAACTATGTGACATTTTTGTAGTTTTGAGATATTCAAGTTTTAAATTTCAAAACTACACAGATAAATCATTTATTAACCAAATAAATTTGAATTTTTCATAGGGTCAGAGACGTTATTTGCCATAAAAACCTAATTCAGAACATTCTATTTTTCACCCACTTTCAGGCGGGATAACTAAAACTATTTTAAAATTTCAAATAGCTGTTTCTTCCATTGAAGTCTTCATTTCTATTTTAATCTCTATCCAGAAGTTGGACTTTGTATGTCAAGTCCTACTTATCTCACTCAATTTTCTGATTCTAGTATTACATAAAAACACCATCACAAGTCTATCATGTGCTCTCAGTCAATTCAGTTAGGCTAACAGTTGAAACAATTTAGTAAATTGTTCAGTAGGCAATGACAGATGAAAGGTAAGAAAGAGTTGGCCTTGATGAGGTATAGATGAGATGGGAAGGTAAATGAGGAGGGTTTAAGATGGGGAGGTGGACTTATAGCAATTCAAATGATAAAGTTAACAATTAATAATCATTAAAGAAAACTCAAACAAATGACAAATCAATCATAATAAATATAAAACAAATCTTAAGATGTAAAGCTGATATATTCGTTCATATTAACTAAATGATTATACCAGGCCAATAATTTAAATTCAAAACTTAGAGTAGAACATTCAAATCATTTATTGAACCCACCTGAGAAACCATCATCTGATCTTTTCTCTTGTTTATTTCCACTTATCAGAACAACTTGGAATGTGTTCCCTGGTGCATCTGGCTGTTTATTATTTTATGTAATCATAATAAATGACTGATCAATAATAGTATCTTTACAACAGCATTTATTTGACAGAACAAACACAATTATTAAAAATAAATTCAGTAACTTGAAAAGTCATCAATTTGAAAATTAAACATAAATTTGTTTTCTTTTTTTCCCATACCAATCAAAAACTGAGTTAATCATTTTTACCATTTGGTAAATTAAAATGAAACTGAAATGAACTTATACTAAATCAAACCTTGTCAGCTGGTGTGACATTCTGCCATGTCACAACAAGAACTGTGTTCACATCAAAATCAAAGCAACCAGCAAATTTGATGACATCTTTAGCTGCCCTCTCCATAACATCATCTTTGAATGGTGAGTCTGTACCTGAGTCTGATGTATTGAAGGCTGATTGATCACATTTTTCATACAAGTGATAGAAGGTCTGACCTGCTGCTGGGTCCATCAGTGTCCAAAAAGCTGCTACTAGATCTTTTTGGTTACTTTGTACAACTTGCAGACTAGGATCTTGAGGTAAATCAAATTTCTTAAAGCTGATAAGACCATTGTTGTAGATCTGTAAATTATATAACAATTATTTGTTATGTCATCTTACATAATATTTGAATATTTATGAGATTGAAATCTAAAGGTAAAAGTTTCAAAATGGAATAAATTAGTAAACTTAAAACTCACATAAGCCTCTGCTTTTAAAACATCAGCTTCAGCACCAGATCCAAATGGAAAAGATGATGTAAATTTGATTTGCACTCGCTCAACGTTTACAGAACCAATTCCATTTTGTTCACTTGATGTGGACAATTCAAAATCATCAGCAAGAATGCCGTATGGATAGTAGGGGACTGTCAAAAAGATATGTTGTATTATCTAAAATGTTTATTTTTGCAAGCTTTAAGATATTTTGTAAGTTTATCTTACAGATCATAATATGTAACAGATTATTTAAAATCAATTTTTTTCTTAAAATGAAAATGATTTGATCCATGCTGTAGGTCTAACTTACAAATCAAAATATATAACAGATTACTTAAAATCAATTATATAAAATTTTTAAAAATGATTTGATCCATACTTTAGGTCTAACTTACGAACACACTGATAGATTGCGTCCTCAGTAGTTCCCAATTGTAATCCATCAGGACAGCCACAAACCTCAGAGCTGCCATCATTGTAACAAGAATGTGAACACAAGTTCTTCAGTTCGGTCGCACAGCTGGTTTTTACACCTAGAATATATCTAAACATCTTACTGACAAATTGATCACCTTTAAAATAGTATCAGACAAGTCCAGTCTCAATAAATAGAAAGCTAAATCAATGAGCCACAAGGGATTAATTTTGCCTGAATCTAAGGGGCAATATAAAAGAATGCATTGATAAAAATGATGTGATGCAAATGTTATAATTATTATATTTGCATGGAAAACGAAAAAATGCAAGAACAATTATAATCAGTTTGTATGATGGAGATTGACTTGGCAAAGAGAAGATCCAATGTTCTAAATGTAAAACTTTGTAAGTTTTAGAAAGTGGAGAAAGTGGAACATTAAAATTTGTGCCACTAAGCAATGGCCTACAGGGCTAACTAAGACAAATGTTGATAAGTATCTATGGATTGTTCCATTAAAATAATTGATGGCCACATTCATGAAAATGTTTATCAACTATCTTCAAATTAAATTAGGTTATTTATTTTAATTTAAAAAATGTATTTTACACACAAAATGTAAACGAAAGAACCTCAAACATAATGTGTTTTTTTTTCCAATGTGCTAATTAGCAAGATAAAAGATTTTAGCAGACTTACCAGAGCAGAGGCCGTTTTCAATTTTTGCGAATCCCTTTTTACAGTTGCAGGAATATGAACCAGGGGAGTTAACACAGATTTCATTTTCTTTGCAGCTTGAAAACAAGCATTCATTTATATCCTCATTACAATCATTCCCTCTCCAGCCACTGTTGCAAACACATACACCATTTGTGTTGTCACAAAACTCAGTGTTGTTTTGATCACAGGTGCATTTATATTGACAGGTGTTGCCCCATTCAAATGGAGAACATTCTATACAGGAGAGAAATATTGAGATAGAAACAATAATTCTGAAAGAGAAAGTTTCTATAAATAGGCATATTACGTTCATATATTTGACTATAACTTTTGTGATATTTTAGTTTAAGTCCCACGCCCAGCCCTCCCCCAACAAAAGCAATAACAACTATAAAATTATAACATCTAATTTCAAAATAGTTTTCACTCACTATGTATGTAAACTTGACCACGAAATCCACCCCTAGTGTAATACTCATAAGTTGACAACTTGAGCAGCAAAGTGCTATCAGTGCTTCTAATAATGTCAGGAACTCTGGTCCCACAGTATTTACCAATGAGTTTATTAGTTGCCTGTGGATTGTTGTAGACTTCAACAGAATCCATGTAGCAGTCATCACTCTCCAACAATTGGAAGTCTGGCAACCTGATTGTTGAGGATTTTAATGTAGTAATGATATTTGTTTCATAAAACAATAGTAAATAAACTGACTCAAGATTTAGAGGGGGATGGAGGGGGCCAAGTTTATCATCTAGGACTAGATTCAAAATTTTAATTTACGAATGACAGGAAGTGGGTGAACATTAATTCTTTTAAACATGTAAAAGAAATTTGTCAATAATATTTTCCTGTCAATAAGTCATAATTGTAAAGAAACACTTCATATATAATTCTCTTACATTACTGAAACTATTTCGCCAGATTTGCCAACAATATTAAAGTTGCATCTTGCACGGTTAAGAGGAATGGTGTTGTACAATTTTGTCATAATGGGTCCATCATGAGTAAAAGATACATCACAATCTAAAAGATTAGAAATGAAACAAAAGACTCTTTTAAATACATGACTATGGTTATTTTCTCCCATTGAGAATCAAAGCCATATTAGAATTTTTTAAATTATAAATTTATAAATTTTCTACTTAGTTCAAAGGTCATCTAGTAGGTTTTAAAAATCAAACCCTGGAAATGTTAAACTAAATTGTTACTAGTATTGCACCAAGGGATTCTTCAGAATCCGACTTATTTATCTCCCTAGCCTTTAGCTTTTACTTGTAATTTACAGTTATGTCATTGGGCTTATTTGCAAAATTGACAATATAAAAATAATTTAATTGTACAATCTAGGTTTTTTAAAATTTAAATGATTTTCAGTCAAAAGTATCAAGGTTAAATTAATAGAAGGAATATATTTAAGCATTTAGCTAAGACATTTGATATAATGAAATTGTTGAGGCTAAAAACCAATCAGATAAACAACAATGTTAATAGTTACCAGGCTGACAATAATAACTCCCTGGTGTGTTGATACACTTCTCTGTCTGAGTACAAATTGATGGGTTCTCTACACATTCATTTATGTCCTCTGAACAATCACTGGATCTCCAACCAGGGCGACAGCTACATACGCCATACATATTGTCACAGGAATATGAGTTTAGCTGGATGCATTTACAAGGAGTATTGCATTCATCTAGTCCATAAAAGAAAGCTGGACAATCTGCAAACATTAACAATCACATAAAATCATTGGAAGTAATATTTATTTCTAAATTTGTAATGTAAAAGATATATCTAAAAGTTATGAAGTTAAATATAATTAAACAAATTTACTTTGCATACATTTACTTTCATATTCTATCACTAGCCATAAGTGTTCCTCAGTCAATCCCATATACATGATAATAATTTTATGATTGGAGAATTAATGAGAAGTTGATAAATCGATTAAAAACTTTCATAAAAAAATTATATTTAAATTTTAGCGAATTTAAAAATTTCAAAATCCTTTTTATATGAAGGTAATGCCTAGTACATTTAAGCATATGTTACTCCAAAATAATTGAAAAATTAGTCAAGGGATGTAATTATATAAATAAATATAGATTAAAATTTCACCCTAACAATGGGAACATGTATATCTGCAAATGCCAAAGTTACTGAATTTTTTCAAAGAATCGCATAACTTGAAGGTATAAAGAAATAATTTGTTATATAATATGAAGTATCAAACATTAAGAAAATTAAATTTGCCATTATAATCACAATTCAAAAATTAAAAATAAATAATTGATGAGGAAAAAAACACAAGAAGACAATCGTAATTTTATATAGCACAATATAGATAGCTGTTGAAATGTAACAAAAAACCATTGAAGAGAAAAATCAAGGTGGCTAATCTAGCGTGCAACTACAATCGGCCAACATCAACGATCTGCACTATTCTCAAGAACAATTAAGAAGATGGATGCTTCAAATGGAGTGTTAAGAATGTCTACAAAACGGTTACTACACATTTTCGTCATATTTTGAAGCGTCTGGAAAAACAAATGTCTTTAACAGTTTTCTAGTTAAAAAAGAATAATTATTTGTCATAAATTCATATTTTTGTTTTTGTTTCAAATCTAAATTGTATTCTAGTTGTTTCACTCTTTAAATGTAACAATTCATAAGTAATTTTGTTTGAATAAATGTTAATAATTTTTGGAGCGGATTATCATATTTTACATTGATTGGAATGGTAAAAATTGTTTCCTATAATGAGTGTTTTGCTTAACAAGTAAGACTCTCGAACGAATTAAACTCGTTATAAGAGGTTTGACTTTATATGATGAATATTTTAGTAAAAATATTTTTACAATAAATGTCAAGAAGATTTTTGTATCATTACGCTTGACCAGTTTAATGGAAGGGTTTTATTTATTCAAATTAATGGGAGATAATGTAGGCATTATAAATAGTTAATATTGTAAATATTATAAATTTATTCATAACACATCAGTTGCAAAAGAAAATAATTACATATTTTTTTATAACTTTGCATCGAAGAATTCACTTTTACTGATAATTGATATTGATTGATAAATGCTTACTTTGCGCTTGAACATTTACTTCAAATCCAGTTCCAACATTGGATCCCTCCGACTGGAAGACGATGTATATTTGTGTCCCACTAGTCCTGATTAAAGATGGCATCGATGCATCAAAGTATTTCCCAATCAGTCGGGCACCAGCATGCGGGCCATCGTACACGGCCAGGAAAGAGTTGCCTTTAGGGTCAACATCTACCGTCTTCTTTCTAGTGAAAAATTTTTTAATTTAGTGTTCATATTATTCACAACCTAAAAAGTTCTAAGGATTAGAAGACAAATTATTTGTAATCCTTTCTCATTCAAATTTCTCATTTGATATTCACAGGACAATGTTCATATTGACAAAAAAAGATAACTACCAAATTTAGATGGTGGTACCCATGATATTTACCTAAGTGAGAGAGTATTACCAAAACTTCTTGTGACCAACCAGTAACAAAAGATATTCTTACTATAGCCTGATGGGTAACCAGGGTTCTGGATGGTTTGGTGAGTTTGATCAGCTGTTATTGTTTGCTTACATGTTGGATAGCCTGTGGTTGTTTAGGATAGAAAATATTGATTAGTTTAGGAAGTTGTATTTTTCTAAGAAGATGATTGAACTCAGTTTGCCTTATATTAAAAATATATTTAAATAATGAGGGTAAAAATTTTCATCGCTGGAAAGTGTTTAAAGATACATATACTAATAGAAATTCTTACTTTCAGCTTTTAGATTTCCCCTGAACGATCCAATTTCCCTATACCCATTAGACTTGAACACTACATGCATCATACTGCCAGTAGATCGAATTGTTGCAATGGGTGGTTTCCCTTGATAGTAGATCCCAAGCATTGCAGCATTCGTGTTTTCACCATCGTAAACTTCAATGTAATCACTTGATCCATCGTTTGGTAGGTTAATGGCCCTAGAGAACATTTGGAATAATTGATTCATCATTTGGCAGGTTAATGGCCCTAGAGAATATTTGGAATAATTGAGTCATCATTTGGCAGGTTAATGACCCTAGAGAACATTTGGAATAATTGATTCATCATTTTTTAAAACTATGAAATAAGTATATGTTTAATACATCAATTGAGTAAATAAAAAAAATCTTGGCTGTAACTGTAAGAAATTTCTATCAGAATTTGCTAAGTTTGTCGAAATTTTTTATAAAACTTAAAGAAAATGGAACTAATTAAGGCCCATGATTTTCCATTAATAGTAACATCTACAAATAACTATTAACTGTGTTTTGAAAGGGTAATTTCTAAAGTTTAAAAGAATCCATTTAAAAATTCTTTTTAAAAAAGGAATTCTAAGGTAATCAAGTTATTATGCAGCTAAAACTTTTTTAAAAAAATCAAATTACTTTAACACATTACAGCAAGCTTACAGACTAATTTATAACCATTACGACTTCCGGTTTGTGAGCGGTCACTATTTCTACTAGAGCTAAGTTTTCATATATTTTCAAATATTTGCCTAATTTCATAATACTAAATTCTTTTCAAACACTTAACTAATCTTTAAATAACCAAATAATAATAATTTTAGCTGTTTAATAATATTATTTTTTACTAAAATCCTATGTAGTTATGTAGGCGGCCATTTTTATTGTTATTGTTATTAATTTTGAACTCTCCTAATCGTAACTTTTTACATAACATAAAAGCACCAATATACCTTCCAAATAAATTTGATTACTAGGTGTAGAATTCATATTTAATTTTAATTGAACTTAATCAAATTAGAAGAAATAAACACACTTTAACAAAATTATACATAACTGATAGCATCATAATAATAATAATAGTAACTAGTAATAGTCTTAAGCCTAAGCCTTAAAATTAAACCTAGTCTAACACTCACTAACCCGAAAATGAGAATTTTCATCTTAGTCTTAGTAATAACCACACTACTTTTAAGGACATTAACGTCAACCAACAAACATCCTAAAAATCAGAGTAATATATCAATAATTATAAACCACCACAACACAAAGCACACTGACTACACCTCTATCTTAAGCACAATAAAGGAAATCTCCTTCAAACAATGGAAACATAAAATATGTAGATATAGGCAAAAACACTTATTCTTAATTTTGCTCCTCTCAGGCGACATAGAACTTAACCCAGGCCCAGTATCATCTAAATGTCAAATTTGTATTAAGGCATGCACTAGCAAACAAGGAACCATTCAGTGTGACACCTGCAATGAATGGTACCACATAGCATGCCTGCATAATAACACACCAAAGCACATAGCAGTAGGCCTAAGAAATAAATATGCATCTTGGCACTGCATACATTGTGGGTTGCCCCAAATCAGTTCAGATTTATTTAACTATAGGGACCTTATCACCACAAACTCTTACAGTGTTTTGGCTAATCCTTTTATAAATAAACAACTAGATAAAATGAAAACTACCACACAAACCAATAAAATTACCCATAAAAAATCTAATAATAATAATAATCAAAACATTCTCAAAACACTAATAGTTAATTTCCAAAGCATAAAAAATAAAATTCCTGATTTAGAACTACTTATAAAAACAGAAGAACCATACATAATTGCTGGTTCTGAAACTTGGTTGAACCCCAAAATATATAACTCTGAGATTTTAAACACCAATTATAATATTTTTAGGAAAGACAGACCAGACAATTATGGAGGAGTGCTACTTGCAATTAAATCAAATATCATAGCTGAAGAAATTACTACACAGCCAAATTTTAATATAGAGTCTATTTATTGTAAAATAATTACACCAAACTCATCCCCACTTATTGTAGGCAGTATATATAGACCTCCGAATACAAACCTAGAATACATGAACAATCTTTGTAGTCAATTAACTTTAATAAAAGAGAATAATAAAAATGCAGTTCTATGGATTATGGGGGACTTTAATCTTCCAGATATAAATTGGAAAAATTATACAATTGATAACCATCAAACTAACAAAGAAATTAATGAACACTTTTTAGACACTATAAACAACATAAACCTAGAACAGATAGTAAAAACAGCAACAAGGAAAAATAAAACACTGGATTTATTCCTAACAAATAGACCAGGACTAGTGTTAGACTATAAAATAATTCCAGGACTGTCCGACCATGATATTGTTAGGGTCACCAATACAATAAAAACTAAAATTAATAAGATACCTAGAGGAATAATCTATCTTTGGAATAAATGTAATTCAATAAAACTACACCAATCAGCGGCTAACTTCCAACAAGCTTTCCTAAGTAAATTTAACACAAATAGCCCAGTAGAAGAAATTTGGAAAGATATAAAAACAAATCTAAAAACTATAATGGATGAGAATGTTCCAACAAAACTAACATCAAATAAAATTAACAAATGCTGGTTCAATTCTAGATTGAAAAAGCTATGCAAACAAAAAGAGAACTTATTTAAGAAATATAAAGCTACCTATTCATATAGGATACACAAAAAATACTTAAAGATTAAACACTTGACACAAAAACTTAGTCGAAACCTCCAAAATGAATATATAAACAATGTAATTACCAAAGATAACAATAAAAACTTATGGTCCTTTATCAAATCTAAAAAAATGGAACCTTCAGGAATAGCCACACTAAAAGGCTCAAATAATAAAACCTATAATGATAATGAAACTAAAGCTAATATCCTTAACACATATTTTGCATCATCTTTTTCTGCCTCAGGCGACAAGGAAGTTTTAATAAATTTAAATAAAATGGCGGAAATAGGTAACATAATTGTAGATGAGATAGGTATACATTCACTCCTAAAAAACTTAAAAATAAACAAAGCTACTGGCCCAGATGATTTGCCTGCAAGGTTATTAAAAGAACTAAGCAATGAACTGTCCCCAATCCTTGTAGTTCTCTTTCAAGCCTCTCTAAACCAGGGTAAAGTGCCCCAGGATTGGAAATTAGCTAACGTAACTCCACTCTTTAAGAAAGGGGATAAATCAGACCCTGGTAATTACAGGCCTGTATCACTTACTAGTATCACCTGTAAATTACTAGAACACATAATATATAGTAGAATAGTTAACCACCTTGACAAATATAATGCCCTATGCCCACATCAACACGGCTTTAGAAAAAACAGATCATGTGAAACACAATTAATAGGTTTAATAGATGAACTATCAAAAGGCTTAGACAAAAATGATCAAATAGATACAATATTACTAGACTTCTCAAAAGCATTTGACAAAGTTCACCACCTTAGTTTACTTAAAAAACTTAACTACTTTGGAATCTCAGGTTCCTTACATCACTGGATCCAAGACTTCCTTTTGGGCAGGGAGCAAACTGTAATAATTAATGGATCTAAATCTGCACCAATAAAGGTTAACTCAGGAGTTCCACAAGGAACTGTGCTAGGTCCCTTACTCTTTTTAATTTATATAAATGATTTACCCAACAACATCTCAACAGGTACAAAAGTTAGGTTATTTGCTGATGATTGTATAATCTATAGAACAATTAAATCAGAACAAGACAGCAAAATTTTACAAAAAGACTTAGATGAATTGATAAAATGGGAAACTAACTGGAGTATGTCTTTCCACCCAGAAAAGTGTCAACTGTTAAGAGTAACAAAGAAAAAGAAACAAATAAATTCAAAATATTACATTCATGGAAAAGAACTGACCCAAACTAAAGATGCAAAATATTTAGGAGTCTTAATAAATGAGAAACTATCATGGAATCCCCTGTCAATGAAGTTATTAAAAAATCAAACAAAACCTTAGGCTTTATAAAAAGAAACTTTAACAAATGTAATAGAGATATAAAACTAAAATGCTACCTCACTTTGGTGAGACCTGTACTAGAATATGCATCTTCTGTATGGGACCCATCCACCAAAGAAAACATTGATAAACTAGAACAAATTCAAAAAAGAGCTGCCAGATTCATTACTGGAGAATATTCGAAACTGACAAGAATAACACCATTAGTTAAATCATTAAACCTTGAAACACTAGAGGATAGAAGAACCAAGAGCAAAGTAGTAATCATACATAAAGCAATTAATTCTAATTTAGAAATACAACACAAAGATAACTTAATACAACCCTCAGATAGACATAAGGATAAAAACACCTTTCTTATTCCGTATGCAAGAACAAACACATACAAGTTTTCCTTCTTCCCGTCCGGAATTCGGGCGTGGAATGGGTTTGCCTGAAGAATCCAGGAAAACCAACACTTTATCAACATTTAAATCTCTAATAAAAATGCAGGACTAAACACAAACCATAGATAAGCGTAGGACGCAATAATCTTCTGTATAGAAGGAGCGTCTGTAAACAGATAAGATAAGATAAGATAATTTTTTTTTAATTATTGGCTTGTAACCATACAGCTTTTCAACATTCCACTAAAATTACTGATACTAACTATATAATTAGCCTATGTGAATTTTCTTTTTAAATATAAAGAAGTTTAAATATGAAAGCATCTTACGAGAGAGCAATGGACTGTGTATCAGTGGCCACTATGGTCCAAGAGCAGACAGCATTCGGCCAATACGTGTCAGGGAAATAATGTGTTTGAAATGTTGTTGTAGTAGCTGGGTCAATTCTTTTCTTGCAGTCTGAAATTGAAAATTATGAAAATGTTTTATTTGAAGCTTAAAATTAAACTTTAAATTAAATGCTAACTTATATAAATTTTTAATGGTTACCTAATTTTGTTATTTATGAGTGTGAACTTCAACTTAGTTGTACGTTATTTACTAACAGCCATGTTAATATTTTCTCACTTTTATTATTATCATATATATAAAACCATGGTAACATGCCCTACGTTTTAAAGCTAATTTACTTGTCTCTACATCAATAACTGTGCATTGCTACAGGATGGCTAGTGAATGTGCCTGAGAATCTTAACTCCGCCTTATATGTAAAAAGGCCCTGATAATATTTAATTTTTATTTTTAAAAGACTTCGACAAATTAAAAATAATTTATGAGTTTACGGCTAGCTCATTAATTTTTAATGCTATAAGCCGAGTATCGTAATAGTAATACCTATTGCCACACAGTTCGATGATACCAGCTCATAACCCCTGGCACAGTCACATCTATAGCTCCCTGGTGTGTTGACACAAACCCGTCCAACATTGGTGCAGATCTTTGCAACGTTAGTGTCTGTGCATTCATTGACGTCCTGTGAGCAGTCAGCTGATGTCCAGCCAGTGTTACACAAGCAGTCGCCATTTATAGGGCTGCACTTTCCATGTCCACTGACGCACGTCTTGCAGGTTTTTCCACAATTTTTTCCATATTTGTTACCGGTACATGCTGAAATTAAAACATAACAAAACTAAACATGTTAATTTCATTACTTCTATTTCATTGTTAAGCAACGTTAATGATAATAAGAGCTTCAATTTTCCAAAAGCTAACGAGGTCGTCCTTACAGACAGGACCGGTCTTAACGATTGTGGGGCCCTATGCGGCTTAGTATGCGAAACGGATTGCGCGGGGCCCAGTTTGGGTAGGGATATGGAATTAATAATAAGGATAATAGGTGAAAATTAAGATAGGCGGGGCCTATGAAAGCGCGGGGCCCACTGCGGCCGCATAGGTTTCCGTGGCCTAAGACCCGCCCTCCTTACAGGCAATAGTACAAGTCATTCCTAGAGATATTATCAAGTATTGTTGTTGTTGTTTTTTTTCCTTCTATCTTTAAATGGAAGCACGTGTCCTCTCTAAGAGTTACATTTTTTGAGTGATAGAAAAATTATATACCGGTTAACACTTTGTTTCTATCAAGACATGTAATGCATAAAAATAATGTGGCAAATGGGGCACACAATGTACTGTCTTACGCAAGGTCGGAGGATCATCAAAAGGTAGTTCACAAAACTGAGTGTCTTTTAGTAGATCGGTATATTTCATGAGGATTATGCATCGCTAGAAATAACTCCCACAAATCTAGTAACACTGGTAATGGTTTAAATTTTCATCATTTAAATAAAGAACTTTAACAAATCTCAGTTAGGGGTGATTAACCAAAACAATTCCCAACTGATATTTTAATTTTAATTTCCTCATGGTACTGACTTATATTAAATTAATATATATGTTACGGCCAAAGCCCGAAGCTCGGCCACATAACATATACAAGATACGACCCGGGGCGTAGCATACGCCTCAGACTTGCTATTAGATAATGCAAAGAAAGGTGGGAAAGAAGGGTCACAAACTAAAGCACGAAGAAATCAGAACAACGTGAGTAAACGACGGGGAGGGTGGGGGGACTGCCAACGGATTGTTGTTCTCGAGACATGCGCACTGCGGTTAGCTACCTGCCCCAACCATGCACCACCCTAGCTTGCTAACCATAAACTGTGATTGGCGATTGACCGACCCTAGCGAGGGTCATTCGGTATGCTTATTTGCATTTGATAGCATGTGTATGTATAACATGATACTTACATTTCCTTTAGACTAGTGAAAATATTACATAGGGCTACTTAACTACGTATATAATGATGTTGTCTATCAAGCACCCACCTTCAACCGAGTACTTATGGTCAGATCACCATTTCAGCACTAAAAAAATCATACATAATGATGTTTTATGTAATATGTATGTCTTAAGCATCCTTCATATAGATTCTCAAACATTCTTAAAATACTACAGAAGACACCTTTATGACTTAATTTTATTAATTAAATTATAGGTCTGTCAAAAAAGGGGTAGATTTATTCCATCATCATACTTTTATCAATGTAACTTGCTGCTCGCAAATGATTTATGGCGAAGCAGACTTTTTTTCTTTTACATTTACATCTGTCATGTGTTACAGAATTTTATTAATATCTCAAATATATATTGGAGCAAGAGAAACAAGAATTTTCCTGACCGTTGCAATTCTTTTTGGCGACCAGAATATAGTTATGAGGGCAGTAGCAATTTATAATAGAATTTATCATCGAACACAGGTGCTTGCACGAGTTTTGCTGTATCTTATTACACGCTTTTATTGCTGAAAGATGATAGATAGGAACATTTATTAAAAATAATACATTTTATCGCGTATTAATATGAATTTATTTATTCTCAGCTAAAATGTAATAACTCCACGTTTTCCTCTTAAGTCTTATAACATTTTAATATTTTCTCGCTTATCTTTTTTGTACTTTAATGAATAAAATGTGTAGTTTAAAATGATTTTTTTAAATTAAAAAAAAGTATTTATTTAAATAAAACCATCAGGTACATATTATAACTACTTAGTCTTATTATTATTATAAATATTATTTATTCAAGTTAATCCGCAAATTCCAAAAGTTTTAGAAGTAATACAAAAAAAATGAAAAAAAGAATATATTTTCTTTAATTTCTTACGTTGGCATATGCCTTTGGCATTTTTCACCAAACCGTCATCACATTTGCAATAATAACTGCCCGGTGTCTCTACACACTTTTGATAGTCAGGACATCTATCATACGCTGTGTTAGAACATTCTTTTACATCATCCTTGCAGGTCAGCCCGGTCCAACCAGTTTTACATGCACATTTGCCATTGACGTTGTTACAAGACGCCGTGTTTTTGGCCACACAATTGCAAGTTGTCGAACAGCGATCAACGCCGTATTTCAATGTTGGGCAAACTGGAATTGAAAATTGTAATATTGAATTTATATGACATATTGATTGAAGAAGAAAAATAAATAAGTGCATGTGTACTATTTATTGATAATTTCTTGTAGAAACATCTGATGAATTGACGTTATTTTTAATACTTAAGAATCTAAGTAAACATTATTCACTGACGTGTATGTGATGTTCATATGATCCCGACTCATGGTTTCACTGGGAAGCCTCAACAAGCGGGCATCGCCATAAAGATATCTCTTCACATTTTTAGAAACCGACCCGTCCAAATCTCCGACCAACGTCCGCTCGGCCAACTGGTGTTCAATCGTCTCCTCGACGTTGTCACATAGGGGAGATAAAACTGAATCAAGTAATTAATGTTCAAATCTTACTGTGTGTCCAGTAGTTGGCTTGGAAACCTTTCCCCGTGTTGTAGCTGTTTGATGTAAATGTTATGTGAAGCCTGTTGCCTGTAGACCGGATTCGTATGGCTTGCAACTCGCCGGCAGTCTTCCGTCGACAAAATGTGTAGAGTAGAGCCGACCTCGGACTGTCTCCGTCGTAAACCTTGATGTTGTCGGGGCAAGAGTTGCCGTACCCATCTAGGTCAACCGTTGTGAATCTTTCAAGGAAAATGTCAATAAATAGATATGCATAGTAAAGTTTTAATAACACATGTTAGCAATCTAAAACTTGTTGTTTTTCAGCGCTTCTTTGTTTCAATATTTATTGTGAACTGCAATGTGTCCAGTCAGAACCAGGCGAGAGAGTTTGATGAATGCTACCACCAGGAGGCACTAACTGTGCTATGAGGGAAAGAGAAGATTTATGGTGAGAGTGGGATGTAATGGTTATTCGTATGGCAACGGTGTTGAAACTTGAGAATTCAAGTAAACGCACAATATGTAATGTTAAAAAACCAAATACCTTAAATCAATAATTTTCTTGACGTCTGCTATGAGGGTCCAGCTGCACTCTGCGTCGTTTGGGGTAGGAGGTTGGGTATCTGGGTGGCGTAATGACACCTTCATCTCCCCTCAAATCACCACCACAGTCTGTTCATTGGATCAAAAATGTTTTTAATTACATCATTCTTATTAATATGTTCTTATTTTTACAATGAAATATTACTGTAAGAAGTTTGTGACATTTTATAAATCCACATTTTAAAAAATACCTTAGGCCTAATGTTGTAAATTTCAATTTTTTCAAAAACATAATTTTAACATTTTTATGTTTTATATATCTACTGTGGATGTTTCGATCCAGACAAAAATATCCGATATCTAATAATTTATGATTAAAAAGAAATCAGCCGACATTTCTTAAGTTAGATTGTTACTATTATTAAATGTCTTGTCTTAACAGAGTTTCTTTGATCTATTACAGACACCCCTTCTATACAGAAGATAATTGCTTACTGACAAAAACGTATTGGCAAGTGACGCAGCATTTACAGCCATCGCACTCACTGCTATAAGTGTTCCACGCTATTCCCAGCTGACTTTGGTTCCCTAACTGTTGTCAGGTACCCATTCGGAGCTGGGTGGACTCGGAGACACCCTTGGACCCGGGGAAAAATGCCTGCCTTCACGGGGATTCGAATCCGTGACCATAGGTAAGCCAGTCGAGCGTGCATGCTACTCGAACCCCAATCACATATGACATGCGGATATAACAATCCATTGACGGTACTCATCAGCGCTATTTATGTCAAACTGTGCAGTCCGCAGGTTTCAATTATGCGCGTTTTCAAAATGTAATTATCTGTTTCATATTTTAAATCCCAAATGCTTTTTTATATCATGTATATTATTTTTATATTTACTATCTTCCAGTTCGTTTTGTTTCAAAAAATGTAATTTAAAAAAATCTTTTCCCAAATATTTACCTGAAAATGCTGTGACGCTGTCTTCTAACAAAATGACCACTAGCGCCCCTAGCGGTAAAACTATGGACACGGCTGCAGGTGTCCACTTCATATCGTCAATTTATCGATGAACCAGCGACAGTCTCCAGGTTCCTGTAATAAACGCAGGAATTTTGTTACCACAGAAGATAACCAATAATGTGACTATATAGATATACAATATATGGTGCTCGCAATGTGTAATCAGATCATACAACAACGTTGAATTAATGAAACAGATATACCGCGTCGACATGTACCGTAAAGAGATGCAAATAAAAAAATTAAAAAAAAATAAAAAAAATAAAACAAGCTTTCTACTAAGCAATAAGGACAACAAAGTCCCTTTACCTCGGAAAATGAACACAGCGTTCACTTTCAATTAGTTTATATAACAGTTAGGTATCTAGGTGGAACAAACTGATATTGTCACAATATCAGCCCTTGGCAATTAACATATTTTTTCTTTTGAATTGAAACTGAACCAGGAAGGTTACTATACAATAGCTGTGCGATTTTAAATATTAAGTTTTACCATTTTTTTGGGGTTGAATTTTCTTGACAACATATCAACCTTTTTTGATGAGGGGGAGAACCGCACACCAGGAAGTTTCTCTGGAACTTGATTGGCTCAACTGATTATTGATTAGCGGTCAATGTTTTATTTTCTTCTGGGGAAACTCACCACGACATGTGGCAATGTGCCTCAGTTTCATTTTGAAAGTGTTCCATGGCCCAAAGCCAACGTTGTCTAAAACACTGCCTTAGTCTAGGACGAGGCATTAGACACTAACGATAGCCTCTAGTTTTCTGAGCAGTGTCTTCAACGCTGCAGCACCAAGAGTGCAACACACAATCTGTCTGTTCTCATTTGAGCTTCCCTCAAATTCGTCTGTATTCCACAAGATGTCTCAAAAAAAAATATTTTTTTAAAAATTTAAATATTCATCGCATTTTATAAAATTACGTATTGAGACATAACAATTCTTAAATATTCATATATAATATTCATTAAGGATATAAGAAATAAGTATATTCTTCTTCTTCTTCTTTAATTATTTAGTGCCAACGATTAATACTCAGATCATTTTGCATTCTTTACTTTTCCACGAGTAATGTAAGGTACTCACCAGAACTGGGTGAATTCATAAGGGGTCTCAGTCCCAACCTCATATATATATATATATATATATATATATATATATATATATATATATATTATATATATATATATATATATATATATATATATATATATATATATATATATATATATATATATATAAATATAAGGGCTGTTAACAATTAATTTAAATTTAATCGTTAACTTTTGAAAAATTAACGATTAATTAATCGTTAATTTCGATTAAAGGGCCGTCCATAAATGACGTCACGCAATTTTGACCGATTTTTCACCCCCTCCCCCACCCTCGTCACGCGCCGTCACAAGAAGTGAGACCCCCCCTCCCAAAATACGTCACAAAGCTTTTACCATACCCCCCCCCCAAAAAAAAACACCAAAACTACAACAACAAACAATAAATTTAAAAAAAATTGACAAAAAATTAAAATTAAAATAATAAATTTTAAAAAAACACCCACCTTATTTTCTATTTGAAAATGAGTATGTTCCAAATCGTTTTTTTTTGGTCATTTAATTATTTATTTAGTGTATGTCTACATTGTAATATCGTAATACGCGTGAAGCTATGTAAAACGGCATTCAATAAATTGTAAGCCAGTGCTTCTCAAACTTGTTCTTATTAGACGACCGGCAGGTATTTTTTTAATGCATTTCACCTATAATGGTGCATTCTTTTCCCGTTTTGACGTGATTTTCCCTGTACTCAGTGGCGTAGCTAGGGTTATGTGCGCCCGGGGACATGACACAAAATCTGCGCCCCTTGTCGGACCGAAAGATTCTGGGGGCTCACTGATTTTTTTGTTGAAATTTTACGGTTCATATGGTTCATTTTCGAAGCATTTGGTAATTTAATGAAATAGAATACAGACCAATATTTCTCTATACGGTTGTAAACAATTTATTTGAAGAAAAAAAAACTCTATTAATTATACATGACTCGAATAGACATAGTATACAAAAATTGATCCTCCTTGATTTGAATGGCGCAAACTCGTTAATCGCGCTGTCAAAATTAATATTCTCAATTGTTTCTCTTTCGATGCAAAAGAGTGCAAAATCACTCATACGATATTGTCCCATTGAAGCACGTAAATAAGACAAAATAAGCTTCAGTTTGCTAAAGAACCGCTCACAGTTTCAGTTCAAACAATTGTTAGAAGTATTTGAAGTGAAATGCGCCAATTCGCAAATACGTCATCTTCATATGAAACAATAAAACCAAGAAGATCCATAGGAGTTTCCGGTAGAACTTCAGCCTGGGTACTGAGCAGCATTTTTCAGTCTCCGGTTTCTGTGCACAATTCGTGACCATTGACGTCAGTGTCGTAGAAATTAGCAAAATCTAAGCAATTTTAACGAAGTGTATCGAATTTTGTCTCAGCAAGAAGAGTTTTTACGTCTAGTAAGAATCCAAATTTGTTATTTAGGTTTTTTAGACGTAAAAAAACCGGATAGATATCTCTTTTTGGAGCCTATCAATTACGCTGTTCATATCACGTGAAATTTCTTCTTCTGCAGAAAGTCCTGCATCTCTTGTTAAAATTCTCCAGGCATCCTCCGATGTCGTTTAATCCTTCTGTCAACCCCGATTCCCAAAGTTGTGTATCTTCTTTTCCATTGTCTACCGCAACCTGGCTCAAATTATCACGAATGTTGACAATTTCTGACTCAAGCGATTCAAGATCAGATGCTGCTTCCTTGAAATTCACAGTAGGATTCTGCAACCGTTTCTGGACACAATCAATTTTCCCAAGTATGATGTACTAGAAATGTAACAAAAATAGGAAGTTAAAGTTTAATATACCTACCAGCAAAGCTTCTGCATCACATCTAGTGTCAGGCGTCATATTTGTATGTTCTAATAATTGTTCCAACCGCCCTACCAGTTCATCTAGTCCTCAGAAATAACTTTAACAGTTTCTGATCGTGCACAAAGTTGCAAGGGTAAACGTATTTTAAACGCTAGCCGAGACAGTTAGGAGTACTCAAAATTTCATTAAGCCCACTTTCTGATGCAACATATTCAAAGTGGTATCGAAGGTCAGTTCAATGAATTGGTTTAATTATGATGTTGGTCATTTTTTTTATTTGATGAGTGAATGTGTGCGAGATTAGGACTGGACACCCACGAAAAACCACTGAACGTTAAAAATTACAAAAGTAGAATATAAATTGGTTCTGCATTGATTGAATATGACCAGAAATCAAATTTATCAACAGTTTGTTTATTTATTTCAGCATTTTCTGGTTACGCGGTGGTTTCGTACAATTGATTAAACATCTCAAAGTACCTTGAAATAATCTTCTTTTCCAAAGATCAAGATTTTTCGTTAAAAGCAGACACTTTGTCACTGAGAGTAATTAAATTTTCTGCTTTCCTTGCCGAGTTGATTTAAGTTTATTGAGATCTTCAAAAATTTTAGCGAAATAAGCCAGAACAGCAACCCATAAGCTATGGTTCAAATGATCAACAAGCTTTGAGTTTTTGCTACAAGAAACTCTTTTACGTCATCACGTTATTCAAACAGTCTGATAACCAGCGAACTTCAGTATACATCAGTAACTGTTAATGTTCAAGATTCATAATCGAACACAGGGGCGGATTAAGACTGCACGGGGCCCCTGGCTGCAATTCAAACTGGGGCCCTATCCAGCCAGTGTACCTTTAGATAAAATGATTGCTAGCAGCTAATATAAGACTGTAACTTGTAGATATTCATCCAAATTGATTATTCATGAAAAAAACCCGAATTCGAAGAAATAACTTTTTGCCGGTATCCTAAAATTGAGTGTAAAAGACAATTTATAAAATAAAAAAAACACATGAAAAAAAAATTTCACACCGCACCCGGGGATCAATCCCGCCACCGCTAGCACTACAAGCCTTAGTACTTCTCATTCGGCCACGAGACCTCAAATATTGTTGGCAATTTAAAAAATGTACATATTATTCTTTAATAATTTCTGTTATTGAGTCTATCAAATAAGGTTTTTTGACTGCTAAGACTATCGTGTCGGAAAAGAGATCATTTTAATAGATGAGTTTTATTAATTTATCCTATTTTCAACAATTCATCTCATCTTATCTTATCTTATCTGTTTACAGACGCTCCTTCTATACAGAAGATTATTGCGTCCTACGCTTATCTATGGTTTGTGTTTAGTCCTGCATTTTTATTAGAGATTTAAATGTTGATAAAGTGTTGGTTTTCCTGGATTCTTCAGGCAACCCATTCCACGCCCGAATTCCGGACGGGTAGAAGGAAAATTTGTATGTGTTTGTTCTTGCATACGGAATAAGAAAGGTGTTTTTATCCTTATGTCTATCTGAGGGTTGTATTAAGTTATCTTTGTGTTGTATTTCTAAATTAGAATTAATTGCTTTATGTATGATTACTACTTTGCTTTTGGTTCTTCTATCCTCTAGTGTTTCAAGGTTTAATGATTTAACTAAATGGTGTTATTCTTGTCAGTTTCGAATATTCTCCAGTAATTAATCTGGCAGCTCTTTCTTTTTTGAATTTGTTCTAGTTTATCAATGTTTTCTTTGGTGGATGGGTCCCATACAGAAGATGCATATTCTAGTACGGGCCTCACCAAAGTGAGGTAGCATTTTAGTTTTATATCTCTATTACATTTGTTAAAGTTTCTTTTTATAAAGCCTAAGGTTTTGTTTGATTTTTTAATAACTTCATTGACATGGGGATTCCATGATAGTTTCTCATTTATTAAGACTCCTAAGTATTTTGCATCTTTAGTTTGGGGCAGTTCTTTTCCATGAATGTAATATTTTGAATGTATTTGTTTCTTTTTCTTTGTTACTCTTAACAGTTGACACTTTTCTGGGTGGAAAGACATACTCCAGTTAGTTTCCCATTTTATCAATTCATCTAAGTCTTTTTGTAAAATTTTGCTGTCTTGTTCTGATTTAATTGTTCTATAGATTATACAATCATCAGCAAATAACCTAACTTTTGTACCTGTTGAGATGTTGTTGGGTAAATCATTTATATAAATGAGAAAGAGTAAGGGACCTAGCACAGTTCCTTGTGGAACTCCTGAGTTAACCTTTATTGGTGCAGATTTAGATCCATTAATTATTACAGTTTGCTCTCTGCCCAAAAGGAAGTCTTGGATCCAGTGATGTAAGGAACCTGAGATTCCAAAGTAGTTAAGTTTTTTAAGTAAACTAAGGTGGTGAACTTTGTCAAATGCTTTTGAGAAGTCTAGTAATATTGTATCTATTTGATCATTTTTGTCTAAGCCTTTTGATAGTTCATCTATTAAACCTATTAATTGTGTTTCACATGATCTGTTTTTTCTAAAGCCGTGTTGATGTGGGCATAGGGCATTATATTTGTCAAGGTGGTTAACTATTCTACTATATATTATGTGTTCTAGTAATTTACAGGTGATACTAGTAAGTGATACAGGCCTGTAATTACCAGGGTCTGATTTATCCCCTTTCTTAAAGAATGGAGCTACGTTAGCTAATTTCCAATCCTGGGGCACTTTACCCTGGTTTAGAGAGGCTTGAAAGAGAACTACAAGGATTGGGGACAGTTCATTGCTTAGTTCTTTTAATAATCTTGCAGGCAAATCATCTGGGCCAGTAGCTTTGTTTATTTTTAAGTTTTTTATGAGTGAATGTATACCTATCTCATCTACAGTTATGTTACCTATTTCCTCCATTTTATTTAAATTTATTAAAACTTCCTTGTCGCCTGAGGCAGAAAAAGATGATGCAAAATATGTGTTAAGGATATTAGCTTTAGTTTCATTATCATTATAGGTTTTATTATTTGAGCCTTTTAGTGTGGCTATTCCTGAAGGTTCCATTTTTTTAGATTTGATAAAGGACCATAAGTTTTTATTGTTATCTTTGGTAATTACATTGTTTATATATTCATTTTGGAGGTTTCGACTAAGTTTTTGTGTCAAGTGTTTAATCTTTAAGTATTTTTTGTGTATCCTATATGAATAGGTAGCTTTATTTTTCTTAAATAAGTTCTCTTTTTGTTTGCATAGCTTTTTCAATCTAGAATTGAACCAGCATTTGTTAATTTTATTTGATGTTAGTTTTGTTGGAACATTCTCACCCATTACAGTTTTTAGATTTGTTTTTATAGCATGTATACATTTGTCCACATTTATTATAAAATAGGCTAAGTTTGGGGGCCCTAAATCATTGGGGGCCCCTGGCTTTAGCCCGTTCAGCCCCCCCCCCTTAATCCGCCATAGTTCGAACATAAGAAATCAAAGAGACAGAATTAAATAGACGAGCCTTGATAAAATTTAAAAACTATTTAGGCCAGATCAAAATATATATTTAAGTCTGCGTTTTACTTGCTAGTCTTTCTTGATGAATCATACAGTGCGTAAATTTCATGCTTCGCTCGCGAACCACCAGGCACATCTTCGCGGACCACTAGTGCTCCGCAGACCACAGGTTGAGAACCACTGCTTTAAGCCACTCCCTTTTTCTTGTCTTGGTCATTTTGGTTGCTTTTAGTGTCGTCTCTGTCTGTTCTATTAATAAAATCGCCTTTGCCTCTTACTGCTCCCCTAGTCTCACTCACAGCAACTCACAATTATTTTTTTTAAACGCCATCAGCAATTCTTCATTGTGGATGTGTCATTTATTTATGAGTAGAATGGCGCCCCTTAACGCTCAATGGGGGCGCCTAAATCATGCTTGCCAACTGGTTTGTAATGAAGATATTTTCGAGCTCCAAAATCAATCTTGCAAGCGTATTTGGGATACATTAGTTTACATCAAAATAAAATTAAGTAATGAGTTTTAATACTCATTTTGGCGCCCCTTAACGTGGCGCCCGGGACATATGTCCCCCCTGCCCCCCTCGCTATGCCACTGCCTGTACTGACGTGATAGCAAAATGAGCCCCTACATGGCTTAAAGCCCTATAACATTAAGGATGATTTCGGCTTGTTTTATATATATATAAATTTGTCTAGTTGCCAAGGCATAGCAAGACAGCTAACGAACAATGCAACGGTATTTTCAAAAACCATTTGATGTGATTAACCTTCGCGATTAAGCTCGCGAATAATAATAATAATAATAAATTGATAATTTATATAGCGCTGTATCACAGTAAGGAACTGACTATGTGACTATTGATATTACAAGGATCATTTCATTGTTGATAAACCAAGAATATATAGATACAAGACGTTTCCTCAAATTGATTTCGATATTACAATGACAGTTTTCTTGCTATGTATATGCACATCAAAGGCATTTGATCTAAAATTACCACATTGATATCAAATCAAATGTTTTCTAAAAATTATTTGATATGCACTGGAAGAGGAATATGGCGAGTACTGTACGCACCCCACATTTGTGCAGGAAA
The DNA here is from genome assembly GCA_944989445.1 of Ampullaceana balthica. NCBI lineage: Eukaryota > Metazoa > Mollusca > Gastropoda > Lymnaeidae > Ampullaceana > Ampullaceana balthica. Next base: position 124,085 of record CALYLW010000368.1, read on the forward strand.
GTAGGGTGTCATCTTGTGCGTCGCAAAATACAGTAATTCCTGCAAGTTGAAGACTGAAAAATACTATGACATTAATAAAATATCCAATATTATCATAACGTTTTACTCCGAAGCTCACGAGTTTTAATGAAAATTACATGGCTACCGCTATCGGGCGGTTTAACCGAGGGGTCAGTCAGTGTACAGCGGTAAATTATCTCATTTGGGGTAAAAAGGGAACTCTTGGCGTTTCACCAAAAACCAATCGAACAATTATATCAAACTTAAAACGTTTATAATTGTATCAAATAGATCCCACCCCCCCCCCAAAAAAAAATTAAAACAAATTAAAAATTGATATTCCGTGTCGTTTTGACTTTAAATATCTTTACATAATCCTATTCAGATCATTTTTAGACACTTGTCATGCTTGTAAAACTCACCAGTTTCATTTTCGGGGGGGGGGAGGTGCTAACGACACTCCCCCAAATCCCCGAGTCATGTGAGCGGGACCTCGAGTCTGGGGGGGGGTAACGCACACAGAAACTTGTATATTTTGGGGTAACGGGCAAAAAAGTTCGTGACTAGTGACTACTGCCGTGAGAGAACCAAACGGAGCTGCGGTGACATCACAAATGCTTTGATGTCAACATCAAACAAGGCAGGGTAACAATTTCATACATTCTCATGAGTTCTCAAACTTAAGGATTATAATTAGATTTAATTTTCATTTCTTGATAACTTACGCCGACCGGCGTCTGATGGCCTACCGACCGGTACTTTAAGAAGCACTGATTACAAAAAATAAAAAAAATCATTAAATAAATTGTAGGTGACCAAATATTTCAGTGGAGGTTTTATTTTAATTTACCCTTTTGATGTGACGTAACATTTCTTCAACCCCCCTCCCCCCTCGTCACAAAAGTGTGACCCTCCTCCCCCCCCCTTTTTTTTTAGGTGCGTGACGTCATTTATGGACGGCCCCAAAAGCCAAAAATTAAAATTATGACGTCATAATTAACACTTATTAAACCCTCTTGTTGAAAATCTAAATAACACTTGAATATCTCCTTTATATCTCATCTTTTAACCAACTACGCCAAAAGACAAGTGTGTTGACATTATTTGTGATGCCATAAGTGATGAGTGGGTCTAATTGACAATATAACCAGCCGAGCTGAACAATCATTCACATAGTTTTAGATTGCCTCAGCGGAAGTTTCTGATACTATAGCGGATGTTTGGTTTGCAGGTGATATGTAAGCGAAATGTTAGAACCATGATAGCTGCGCTGATATTTGACCGACCCCAAGCAGGAGTTTAGATTCACCGTGAAGCAAATTTTGTAAAATATTTCACAAAAATGGACGTTGTGCAAATTAGCACACGAGTTTTTGTTTAACTTTGCACACGGACCAACGAAGCTTAGGCTTAGAGGGAACATTGCATGGTAGGCAAACGATTTCTCTCAATGTACACAATAACCTTTATCAACATTTTGAACATTCACGTCAGTCATTAGTTTAAAACCAAAATGTTCGTATAATCGTCCGGAAATTAGTTTATATTTATCGGCCGAAATATTTTACTTTTTGATTTCCAGTACATTTAATTCATTTATAAGTTGTGGGTCGATTAATCGTTAAAAAAAGTTCATTGTTAAAAAATGTTTACGATTAATCAAAGAACCCAAATTAACATTCCGAATTCGAACCTTTCATTTCTATTTCGAGAAGTGAAGTTATCAGGCCACATCTACGCCAACCACCGCATTTAGTTAATGACTGGCTACTTTCAGCACACATATCTAACTTTGACTATAGTCCCGTCAGTGAATTGTTAATATACCTTATATAATTATATATTGACAGTTTTGGCTTGCAAGCAAAAATACAAATATTTATTTGAACGAATTATCAAACGAAATAATATTTAAGTTTCATCTAAACCAGGGGTCTCCAAACTACGGCCCGCGGGCCAGATGCGGCCCGCGAGGCCCTCTCATCCGGCCCCTGGAGACCTTTTAATCTCCAAAAAAGGATACTATTCTTACCTGTAGTTTACCACATAACTGTGTGTAGCCGGCCCCCAAACTGATGTTTGACAGTTAATGCGGCCCACCGGCAGAAAAGTTTGGAGATCCCTGCTCTAAACAATCACTTTAATTCGTTTGTCAACTTAGGCAACTCATCTACCTTTAAGTAACAGTCTTTCTTTAGGAAATGTATTTTAAGAATCTGTCTAACATTTTCCGATCTTAGTGCGTTTAAAGATTAAATTAACTTAAAAGAAAATAAAGCATTAAATAACTGGTTTAACTTAGGTGTTAATATTACATTGAAAAAAATCTTGCTTCCTAACCAATGTTCCCTCTAAGGTTCGTTTTTTTTCGTGTGCAAAGCAAAAAATATCGTGTGCAAAGTTGCAAGTTGCACGGCATCCATAATTGTGCAACATTTTACAAAACGTGCTGCGTGATAATTCGTAACTGCTGCGCGGCGTCGTCAGATATCTGCACCGTCGCGCGGCCGCGCAGCTTAATGGGAACATTGGCCCCAACGCAAGAACAGGAAGTTCATATAAAGTCTGCCAATATATTTTAGTTCCTTCCTACAAACATGTTCACGCGGGTCTAATAAATCAATAAGGAAAGCAAACAAATTTTAATCTGCTGACTACGACGTTTTACTTCGCAAGACTTTCATAGATCATTCAGTGGGTTACACAAAGCGTAACGTCTGAATTCACATGTTGTGGAAACAAAGTTAAGGCTTCACCATACGCCGTGCATAAAGTTACATAATCATATTCATTTTAGCGAGCTTTTCAAAGTGTTATTTAATGTAAACATTTTCTTTTCAAATTGTGTGGACGTAAACAGTATCAAACATTACCCCGTCAGAGGAGCTGTCAGAAATTGAAACAAGGTCAGCAACAAAAGTTTTTCCCAGTTGGCCGGATAGCAGTTGGTCCAGAGGCGTCACTAAGGGGTGCGGACCTCACCGGTTCACACCATCACAAGGGGTGACGACAAAATGTAAAATTCTGTATGTTCCTGTTATTTGGCACTGGTAGACTCAGAGGTCTATGGGGTAAGTCGTGAGGGGGTAACACCATGAGCTATCGCACTGGGTGAAACCAACCCTAGTGACGCCTCTGAGTGGGTCAAACATTAATTTTGAGCAATACTTGAAAACTAGAAATAAAGCCATGAGAAAAAAAGATGAACAAGTAAGTTTAGTATTTAGTGGTACTTATAGGTGAGGGTCGTACAGTTAAAACACAACCAAAAAAAAATATTTGGTTTTGAGGCATTCACCATAGACTACTATTGTCTTAACATCGTTTAACTTCAATCTGTTTGATGCCATTCATAATTTAAACAACAGCAGCAGCACAGCTCGAAGGATGCAAGTAAAAACACCTGTAAAGGTGTGTGTCATCCACAAATATCTTGCGAAATGTACCGCGATCGTCAATGATTCTGCCAAGCTGGCTGGTGTAGCTGAAGAAAAGAACTGGTCCTAAAACTGAGCCCTACGGTACGCCACAGGCTAGTCATTGTAACTTGTTTACTTATTAATGTATCTTGTAGGCGTTCTCTCAATTCATAACCTTGCATCAAATAATCCTCTGAAGAATTGGTTTCAATAAAACAACTTTAATATGTATTCTATATACATGACATCTAATTTGAGGTTATACAACGTGGAGTTCTCAAACACACACCATCCGCCATGACACCCAGGACTCTGACACCCCTAACTCCTTTCCCGCTCTTTCTCTCACGTGACCTCTCCGTCACTAATCATGTGATTCACACGTGACAGTGATGTCTCAATGGAAGATGGTCCATTCACCACAACATGCTGTGTCCTGTCAGTCAAGTAAGATGCAAATCAGCGAAATGAAATCCCAGAGGTGCCAACCTAATTGTGACAAAATGCCCTTATATGAACTATATAAAATTATAATAAACGATGCCTATTGAGTAAATGGATCGTTCTTGATTCAACTTGGTACATAAAAACTTGATGGTCTATATTAGGAGTTCAAAGTACTATATTATTTTAACCAACTCGGTAGATACATTCATAATATCACCTGGAATGTCATCGAACGGTAGAACGTGAGAGAAGCTAAAAAGGGATATTATGGGGAACTGGATGCCATCTGGATTATGCTACAGGGATTGTTACTCTACCAGGGAACCAGATTTCGAGAGCAAGCGGGGTCATTATCGGGAAAAGGGATTAAAACCAGAACTGGATTCAATTTTGCAACGAGATCATACCGGAGTTATATTATCCTATCGAGGAATGGGATCATATCGGAGAAAGGGGTTAGATAAAGAATTGATTCTTATTGTGCAACGTGATCATACTGTGGTATGTGATCCAATCAAAGTAGTGAATCATGTGGGGGAAAGGGATTCGACCAAGTTGGGGATCCATTACACAACGGGATTGTACTGGATGGGGTACAAAAGGCTATCCACAATGTAGGCCCAAGTAACGTCGGGTATATTAGCTAGTATGCGTGTAATATTAACGAGAACATGTCAAAATAGCATGGAGAAGGTTATGAAGCACAAAAGCTCCGTTCTTTTTCTGACAAGTTGTGACACATGACACGAGCTTACCACACTGGGTGATACTGCCTCATTGAATACGTCCCGGGGAACATTAAAAACAGTATTTAATTTATTCTTAAAGGGTGTTTTACGGGTGCAACTGAATGTTTTCAAATTGATGTGGGGCGGGGGGGGGGTGTCCTGAGTCTTTTGTCTTCCTTCCTGCCGTCTGACCAGGTCCAGAGGTGAGCTTTGTACTGACCAACTCTTACAGCCATTAGATCTCCACGGTAGTAATGTAAGGGCCTGGACAACACGTTCCAAAATTCATATTTGCAGTGTGCAATGATTTTAAAATTTCTCTTGTGACTATTGCGTGGCAATGTTGGTGGATGTAATATCATTAGATATGGCAACATTATTTATCCTCATTTCATTATTAGTGTACTTATTCATTATTCTGGGTTAATTAGCCCATGGCCATTTATGCAACAGATTTGGGTCAAATAAAGGTCAACAATTTACGCCAATGAAATGCCAATAAAAATACGTTTTTATATCTCAGCATATATCCCGCTCCCCATGTTTTCTAAACAAACATTGTCCCATACACCTGTTATTTTCCTAAAATGTTGTATCCATTGTAATTGATCTTAAAATCCTAGAAATTAAAATTGTGCGTGTGTGTGTATATATATTCACACACACCAGGGAAATAACACAAAATAAAGGGAAATAATAATAATACCATTACTGAATTAATAATATAAAAAATTAAGAAAATAATCTTGGATATACTGAGTCAAAGTAAATGTATATAAATCCAGGGGGCGTCATTAGACAGAGGGGATGCAGGACACACTATGACACAATCAAAGTTGAAGGCGCCAAACGAAAAATAATTAGAGCTCATCCCAGATCATTTCACAGCTAATCTAATTTAAAAACCAGAACATAGTTCCACGAGAACTGTTGCAAGTTTTACGTCAGTGATGCAGTGAGACGTTCAGGTGCAATGTTTTATTAGATCAGTAGCGTAGGGGAATCAAAGTTACAAAAAATCATAGTAACAGAGTACTGATTTCAGTAAAATAATGTATTTAAAAAATGAAGACATTTAAATCTTTATCCTTGTTATGTAATAAATAACGTATTATTTCGTGATTAAAACTACAACATTAATTAATTGTGATAAAATATAATTCATGGCTGAAAGTGTATCTTACCTGTTACAACCGCTCCTTCTATACAGAAGATTATTGCGCTGTGCAAGGTGCCATTTAAAATCTAAATCATTTTTAAAGTGTCTTATTAGAAAAACAACTTTCTTATGCGTTATGGAAAATACTAAAATTTGCCAGGTATTTTGTAACAATGTTTGATAGATTACTGAGTACTGAGAGCAGCCGTCAAAGATTCACATGTCCTATTACTTGTACTGACCAGATAACACTGTGACACAGATCAACAGAGTTAACACAAAGATGACGTTAAAAAGATGCGCCATCGTCCAAACAGTGACCTGTAGCGTCCCACACTTTAACTGCCCAAAGATCTTATAAACAAGATTCTATATAAAAAAAAAGTTCATGGGGATCTTTTCACCTGTGCACAGATAGGACACACAAAATAGGGATGTATCTCTTTCTTCAACTACCCAACACTTAAAAGCTTAATTCAATCTACTAATAATTTCAGACCATTTTAACACCATGCACATCAAATGAAAAACAAACAAAAAAGATTCCGATTGTTCGTGTGCTGGGGATCATAGCAGTAGCTGGGATATAGCAACTTTAAAAGTTACCTTGACCTTATCTATAAATAAATACTAAAGACTATTCATTGATATCAATATTTTCAATAAAACAAAATTAAACCAATATATTATAAACAAGCTTGTGGCATCATTGATAACTTTATTTTAAAAATGGAATGTCTCTTTTTTGTTCAATACATGTCATGGTAAAACACATAATACAATATAATTACATATGTGTGTGTTCATCTAAAATTTTTTTTTCAGATAATTAACATAAATTTGGTTTACTAAAATTATGAACCATTGAAAATAATTAAAGCATTTTAAATATTTTTTTTAGAATCGATGCAGTAGAGAGAAAAAAGTTTAGCTGAAATAGGTAAGTCTAATATTTTGATTCTCTATTGAGAATGCCAGACATGTCTTTTTGCCTGCCAGCCAGTACATTATTTTGGCATTACTTTATAGACTTGTGGTTGGCCTCAGACACAGACATTGCTGGGAGATGAGCTGCTACAAGGGAGCAGATGATAGGAAAATCCAGTTACGAATGTTCCCTTTAAGCTGCGCGGCTGCACACATATCAGACCAACACCAGCAACCCAGCAGTAGTTTAAAATTACCCCACAGCAACATTTGTTAAATATAATATAATATCGTGTTTCTGGGGTTTAAAATTTTGCACAAAAATGAGCGCTGTGCAACTTTGCACACAGGCTGTTTTATTGCACACAAACCAATAAACAGAGGGAATATTGACGGTTACCACAAGATCAGGAATATAAAGATGTTAGCAGGAAGACCACTGACAACTAAAACTGAATAAATTGTCAAATAAAAGTTAAGTTGTGACATCACAGCATACCGGCAGCCACAAGAACTAACAAGAAAAACTACAACTCATTTAGGTTTAAGTTTTAAAAAAATCTAAACAGCACTGTTAAAATTATCCCAAAAGAATATTAAAAATTCAACTGACCTACTTTAAACATTTAAGTCTTTAAGGGAACAAAAAATCAAATGACCTGCACCACCAATAGCTCCAAATGGGAAGCTTCCATATTGTAAAACATATAGAGTATTGTGTGTTTGGAGATTTTCTATTGATGTGCATCTGTAGGTGAAGGACTTGCCAGAAAGTACCTACATTTATAGACAATAATCATTGTGCTAAAATTATCCTTACATCTGGACAGTCCATAAATACCGTATGTATGTCCCTCATGCTGTCTGGACAGTCAATAAATAGTGTATGTATGTCCCTCATGCTGTCAAATAATCACTCAATGTTTTGAAATGTTAGTCAAAGTTGTGTTTTCACCAATAAACACTTCAGATATATGATTTTATTACATTTGAAGCATGGTAGCTACAGTAATCTTATTTATCATAAACGGCACAAAGCATTGGAAGTAAGTGAGTTGTGTGTTGTTGTTTTGTTTGTTTTTGGGGGGGTGGGGGGAACTAGTTTGTGATTTAACTTATTTTATAGTCTTAATGTATTTAATTTGGTCATAAATATTTGTTTTAAAAAAATTGGCTTTGTCAGTGCTTCCCATAATTTATTTCAATTATCAAGGAACCGTTAAATTTTAGACATCAAAGAAACACACTCCCCTCAGATTTCTGAAAACAAATTCATGAAATTACAATTGCATTTGTTATAAAATAAATGGTTATCCAATTTGCACAGCACTGATGACAACAGGGTAACCCAAGATATGTGTGTGGTGGGGGGGGGTTTCATTATGTGAGAACCACTTGTCTCACTTAAAAGTGGTGAAACTGTTGATATCTTATTTACTGCCATTAAATGTTTGTGAATAAATTGACTTTTTTTTGTGTATATGCCGTGGGGGGTGGGGTGTCTACAGTGCACAAAAGTCAACTACAACAGGGTGGAGGTCAGGATTTAGGGCCTGAAGATTTTACTTTATTTGACTTGTGTAAATAATGAAAAGTTGGACTAACGGGTCGTAGAGTCGAAAAGTTTTTTGTAAAAATATGCAAATACCTGTGTTAAGGTTTACACGAGACTCACTTGATGCATCAACAAAATCAAACATTAAAAAGAAATGTTAATGAGTTTTAGTGCATGCTTTCAGACATTGTACAGAAGAACTGCTAATATATCAACATAAATTTTGTGTATAAAAGTCATGAAAGCAACAATTTTTAAAAAAAACACATATATTGTTAGCAAAATATCCCCAACAAGTATTATTTGCAATAGATATAGTCAATTAGGCAGTAATCAAAAAGCTTATTTAAGTAAGCTCATTAAGGCAATGTCAATAAGATCTTAAAATCATCTTATTTTCAGTACAAACACAAAAGTATTCCATTTCAAATTGACAGCAAAAATATTTTGTAAAAAATCTACTAATATCCTCAATATGACTGTCCTTGATCCTGAAACCAGGCAAGGTTCTAGTGAGGCCAGCTACATTTTGAGGGGTTGGACTTTGGAACTGGCAGACAACGTCCCAACTTCTCACAGCCTTGAGGTGACCAATTCTGGAACAAACCAAAAATTAACCCAACATTAAAAATTTTCTTTCTTTTATGGTAATTGAAATCATTTTATAACAAAACTTTTTTGCAACCATGAGATTAAAACATTACTTAGTAACCAAAGGTTTTTGCTCCTCTTGGAATTCCCAAACTATAAATTTAAATAAAAATGGAAAAAATCAATTCCTATTTTCACATTTAAAAAGATATAAACTAAAATGTTTTGGACAAATGGTAGACGATATTCTGGAATTTTTATTTCTATATATTTATCCTAAATCCATTTTGAAAAAATTTTATGGTTTTATAACTCTGTAAATATTACTATATTAATGTTAAATCAATTTTGCAGAGTGATTAGGTAAAAATTTGCTTTAAGTGGAAATGAATCCTCCATTTCTATCAACAGACAATAAGAAAAACAATGACAAAACAGGTTTCTATACCAGGCCACTCTACCAACTCAAATATTCTAATTCCTGCTAGAAGTATCAAAGAACTAGAATTAAAAGGAAATTCATTTCTGTGGGAATAGAGAACCAGGATAAATAACTGTAGCTCAGCTCATACATGATCACCATGGTTACCAACATGTCAGCTAATAAATGATCACCATGGTTACCAACATGTACACATTTAAGAGCTGTCACCACTCACCATGACGGCATCATCACACATGTTAAGTTGTGGAGCACCAGGCACGAGGTTTGCCATGTGTTCAGATACGGCTTTCCTGATCAGGGGCATCTGTTTTTTGTATGTCTTTGAACTTGGCCTAAAGTAACATATATAATGTTATACATATCAGTCAGGTCTAAAGTATTATATATAATGTTATACATATCAGTCAGGTCTAAAGTATTTTATATAATGTTATACATATCAGTCAGGTCTAAAGTATTATATATAATGTTATACATATCAGTCAGGTCTAAAGTATTATATATAATGTTATACATATCAGTCAGGTCTAAAGTATTATATATAAGGTTATACATATCAGTCAGGTCTAAAGTATTTTATATGTTATACATATCAGTCAGGTCTAAAGTATTTTATATAATGTTATACATATCAGTCAGGTCTAAAGTATTATATATAATGTTATACATATCAGTCAGGTCTAAAGTATTATATATAATGTTATACATATCATTCAGGTCTAAAGTATTAAATATAATGTTATACATATCAGTCAGGTCTAAAGTATTAAATATAATGTTATACATATCAGTCAGGTCTAAAGTATTAAATATAATGTTATACATATCAGTCAGGTCTAAAGTATTAAATATAATGTTATACATATCAGTCAGGTCTAAAGTATTAAATATAATGTTATACATATCAGTCAGGTTTAAAGTATTAAATATAATGTTATACATATCAGTCAGGTCTAAAGTATTAAATATAATGTTATACATATCAGTCAGGTCTAAAGTATTAAATATAATGTTATACATATCAGTCAGGTTTAAAGTATCTTATATAATGTTATACATATCAGTCAAGACTAAAGTATCTTATATTATGTCACACATATCAGTCAGGACCAATGTTCCCTTTAAGCTGCGCGGGTGCGCGGCCGCGCAGATATTTGACAGACGCCGCGCAGCAGTTTTGAATTACTGCGCAGCAAATTTGCTAAAATATTGCACAAAATATGGATGCTGAGCAACTTTGCACACAAGTTTTATGACTTTGCACACGGACCAATGAACCTTACAGTGAACATTGGTCAGGACTAAAGTATAATTGATGTTATACACATCAGTCAGGCCTTAAGTATCATATATAATGTTATACATATCAGTCAGGCCTAAATTATCATATATAATGTTATACGTATCATTTAAGCCTTAAGTATCATATATAATGTTATACATATCAGTCAGGCCTAAAGTATTATATATAAATTATACATATAAGATAGAAGCTTTCAAGATGATTTATTGCTGTCAATTAATGAATTTTTAATGCTTTTTTATTTGCTTTAAAAAAAAATCAATGTTGAGACTAGTTGAAGTGACCATTTTTTTGACACAAAGATAGCTAATAATAGAACTGCATCTAAAAAAAAAGCAGCTAAAAAACTGTATGTCTTATATTGTCCAATGATATGGTGAACTAACATAGGCCTTTCTGAAAAGATGACATGGTCCAAATTACCTGATGACGTATTTTTCCCCTGGATCGGCACCGAGGTCAAAAAGCAGCGGCTGTGCTGTCCGGTTGAGCTGTTCATGGGTGGTAACTCCAATGACTTCTTCTCCTGGGCAGAAGTCTACTCCCGTGCCCTTGATATAGGAAATTAATGAATGATGAATAGTAAATGGATAACATGTATTCATTGCTTTCATTGACTCTGCAGATTTCACCGCAGGCCAAGTTTTTATTTTTTATTTATTAATATTCGTTTTATTTGTGTACTGTTTTTTCGTTGAGGAAGGCTCTTTGCTGTGTTGTTACGTCCTGTCAGGCTAACTCATACCCAGTTTACGTGTTATCCATTTACTTGTCTGTAAGCCTGATTTCAGTCTCACCCACATTGTGAACGATGAATAATCAGTTGATGTTAAAAAACCAACACTATGAATAAGTATTGATGACAAATGTCTTAAGTGAAATTTTTAAAAAATGTAAAATTCATAGAACATTAAATCATCTATTTCATGTCTGAAGAAAGGTAAACATAATAAAACACAGCTCCAAAATATCAAGGACAATGTTTCATTTCATTATTTTCCAAGTGGTATAGCTTGTAGAATGTTCATCTCTAGCCCCCATAGACTAATTCACCTCACATCTTTAAAAGCAAAGCTGAATTATTTTATCTTATCTGTTACAGACAGAAGATTATTGCGTCCTATGCCTATCCATGAATTATGTCAAGCCTTGCACTTTTATTAGAGTTTTAAATGTTGATAGTGTTGGTTTTCCTGGTTTGAGCAGGCAACGCATTCCACATCCCAATTAAGGAACGGGAAGAACGAGAATTCGTATGTGTTTGTTCTTGCAAACGGAATAAGAAAAGTGTTTTCATTCCTATGTCTATCTGTGGTTTTTATTAGATTATGTCTGTGTTGTATTTCCAATTTAATTAAAAAATGATCAAAAGATAACAAGACTAGTGTAATTACATACCATGAAATGTTGTTATGTCATGCTATAACATGTTAAAACATTTCCAGGAGTACTAAACAGTCTGTATAACATTTAATAATAATAACAGACGTGACCTACATTTTTGAACTCTTGCCAGCTGTTTGACCAGGTCCAGAGGTGAGCTTTGTACTGACCAACTCTAACAGCCATCAGGAGATCTCCACGGTAGTAATATATGGGCCTGGACAATAAGTTACAACAGGGACTTGGTTAACATGCTTCAATATGCATCTATGAAATTATTAAACTAATCTAGTGACTGTTGTGTGGTAATGTTTGAAACATTTCATTATTTATCATCAAAGAAAGGAAATGAATTTTGCATAAATATTCATTTACACCGCATAAATATTCATTTACACCACATCACCGCATAAATATCATTTACACCACATAAATATTAACCTCGACATGATTTTACAATTACAACAATTCCATCACCAAATACTCTTACATTCTGGTGAACAAAGATTTGAAAACCCCTCAGCCTTTACTTTAAGGATTCGAGGTTTAGGTCTGTGGCACAATCCCACCTTTTCTTTTTACCATTATTAAAGATGTTACTAAAGACTGAGGTCCTTCTGTAACACCCCACCTCCCCTGGCTGTGTACTCAAGACACAAAGAGATGTTCTTTTTTGAAATTCCCTTCATCTGAAGCACTGTTCTGATTTCTAAGGGAAGATTTTGAACTTTTCATAAACTCACCTCTGCTCCGACTTGCCGTCCAACAAAGCAGATCTCAGACTTATGCCGTCGATGGGTCGATCGGTAGGTTGAGGGATGCCAGCCAGGTCAAGAAATGTGCTGTAGAAGTCCATCAAACTTCCTGTCTGGTAGGATACCTGTAGGATAGTCAGCTACCATAGAAACATTGGCTGCAAATTTAAATATTTTTTAATTAATTTAATTAAGTATTTCTAACTTGTTGAGCATGAGAACATTTTGCTTGAAATTTATGTTTGAAGTTTAATTTAATGTCATGCAAATATAAATTTAATTTTCTATATAAAATTTAGATATCCAGAGATATCCAGAGAAATTTACTGTCTTAGGGACAGCAGAGAATAATTATCCCAGGATCTCATGAAAATCATATGATATTTTTTTTCTTTTTTTTATTTACTCACTTTGCATACCGTGATTAGTATTCGATACTAAGATATGTGCATTTACTGCAGACCCTTTACGGTTCAAATTTTGATGATATTTATTTTTAATAAAGTTTTTAAAAAACGTTTTTCTGTCCTTTCAAATTTTTCGCAGGTCACATGTATATGTATTTAATGTATTCCTTGAAATGGCTGGTCATTCAAAGAAAATTAAAATGAAATTAAATTTTATTTTCTTGAAAATTAAATCTTAATTTTCTTGTCTTCGCCTACATTCCAATCATGCTAAAATAATTAGAGGGAAATAACGCAAAGTAAAGGGAAACTAATAAGGAGGTCGATAACTGAAGAAAATTTTTAAAAAAAAATATACAAAGGCATTGAAAACAAAAATAAAATATAGCAATATTTAACACATAATATATGTCCAGCGGTGTCACTAGGGGCTTAGGTATGGTAAACACTTAATGACTACAACAAAGGGAAGGTACCAATAGAACATTTACACATTTAAAATAGATGCCATATCTAGCTCCAGATGCTTGGAATCACATTTTTTGATGACAAAGAAAATCTTCAAAATGCTGTGACCAGATGTGCTGGTGAGATATGTTTACATTCACAAATAAAGTGATATTAGTGGGATACCATTTTTCACTTCAAGGGATAAACCTCTCAAAGCTGACGGGCAGGACCGCTGTGCCTAACTCAAGATTTCAATAACATTGCAAGAATCTCTGGAATTCATGCAGGTACACAAGCTCTTTTGAAAAAAATGCTAGTTTTTACTGGCGTGTGGATATATAACTGGACTTCTAACACCTGGTTGAGAATTACTTAGTGCAAGTCGAGGAGGGGGGGGGGACACTCTTTTAAAAGGGTAGTGATGCCAACCAAAGTTCCCTCTAATGTTCGTTGGTCTGTGTGCCAATAAAAAAAAACTGTGTGAAAAGTTGCACAGCTTTTATTTTTTTGCAATATTTTACAAAATTGGCAGCACTGTAATTCTAAACTGCTGTGCGGCGTCTGTCTAATATCTGCACGGCCACGCAGCTTAAAGGAAACATTGACACCAACCCTAGTGACACCTCTCTAACAGCCCAAGTAACAATTGTGTAGCACATAGCAAGGTTATGAAGGCAAGGGTAGGTCTCTTGGACGTATTTACTTGTGTTATTTAAACATGAAAACACAACAACAAGAAAATGCAAAAAACAAAAAAATTCAATGCCCTACCTTATTCGTGAACAGTTAATTAAAAATCATGAACACCAATACCCATAATTTTTTAAAGAATCAAATAAATGTCATGTTTAGTAACTATGAGGTGACTGGCTCTTTGACAATCCATAAGTGAGGGTCCAATATAAGTGTACATTACCACCACCATTCTACTGTGTGCACCTCAGTGTGATTATGTAATTGTTTAGTTTACATTTTAACAAACAAAATGGTTGAATAACAATGCTATGAAACTATACACAACAAGATAATGAGATATATAACAAGATAATGAGATTTAAAAAAAAATAATCCAATGAAAATAGGTTGATTTAAATTCATATATTATTTGGTAAATTATTAGTTACTTTGAGACTTTTAGATTCTCAATTTCAAGATTTAAAATGGCTTTGATTTATATTTTGTTAATTTGGTTATGGCCATTGTAAACATAAAACAATGCAATGCTCATCAGGAACATTTAAACTTCCAAAATGATTATGAAATTCTTAACTTTTAAAAAACTCTTTATTAGTGCATCAATTGAGTTGTTCGTGCCCTGAGTTTAGATTATAACTAGATGATACTTAAATATGAAATTATAAGATAAGACAAGATATTCCTGTGTAAATAAGAGGACCTTTAAATAAAAGACCCAGGATGATTGTCCACACAGAGCATCCTTGCAGCTGTTAAAAATAAGTAGGGGTCTACCGATATGCCTTTTTGCCGATATTGCCGATACCGATATTACCGATATTTTTTTTGCCGATATGAGTGCCGATATGAGTATTTGTTAGGACAAAAACCAGCGGTACATATTTGATGACATCATTCTTAAATTTATCACTCCTAATTATTTATCTTTTTTATTAGGGGACTACCGATATGCATTTTCGCCGATATTACAGATATTGTTTTTTCCGATATGAATATTTGTTAGGACAAAAACCAGCGGTCTTATTTGATGACATCATTCTTAAATTTATCACTCCTAATTATTTATATTTTATATTAGGGGTCTACCGATAAGCATTTTTGCCGATATTACAGATATTTTTTTCCGATATGAGTGCCGATATGAGTATTTGTTAGGACAAAAATAACAGCTGTCATATTTGATGACGTCATTCTTAAATTTATTACTCGTAATTATTTATATTTTATAATTAAGGGGTCAACCGATATCCAGTTTTGCCGATATTACCGATTTTTTTGCCCCCGAAACGAAGTTTCCGATGTGTTTACAAGTTCCAGATCATGACCTACATAGGACTCATAACAAAACGAACCGTCCCTTTATAAAAAATGTACAAGCAAAATTAGGAAGTTCTTTTGAAACTTCAACCTTGACTCATAATTATTAATTCTAACCAATAGTTTAATGGCTTTTGCACACGGCCACCTTTTATGAATGAAACAATGAGAACAAAGTAATAGTAATACAATGTGTAGAGTGAAAATGAGGTTGAAGGTTGAATGGTTGCCAATGACAACAAGTCTTCACACGGTACATTTTGTTATTCCATACGAAACGAAATGTTTTAGACATCTGCGATTCTGCGTGCATCTTTGCTATTAGAGCAATTACGTGAACATAATGTTTACATGTTATACATTTATTAGAGCAATTACGGTATACTTGGCATCGGCACTATTTACACAGTACATGTATTTCTGAGTATACGAAAATCGGCCGATACCTAAACAATATCAAAGCACATGGCAAACTGTATCGTGGCTGCACATATTAATACTAGGACTCTTTTGACTATTTCAATACCGGTATCGGGGTCGATATATTAATTTGTCGAGATATTGTAAAACTAAATGATAGTTTTTTTGTTTCTGTTTTTGGGGTCAAAATGTCACTTTTTATGAAATATCGGTGACGTCAATATCGGGACCTTTACATGCTACCGATACCGATATTGCCGATATCCAGATATCGGTGCCGATATATCGGCCAGCCGATATATCGGTAGACCCCTAAAAATAAGCTGACAAAGATATCTCTGCAGTCGTTGAATAATTAAAATGATTTTTTTCTCTCGCACAATGCCAAGTAATTGAGGAAAAAAATATACTTTTTTGTAACATTACCTGACCACTTTTTATCTGACTAGGCCACCAGGCAATGGTTGGCTCTCGTGACCCACCTTCAAATGTGGTCACCTTCCCACAAAGGAAAGGACCATTACTCCCACCTAACCGGAATTACATGAATATAAAACTAAGATGGCGGTCATTGACAAAGCATCTAAAATGTGTAAATAAATTTATTTTAAAATTTTATGTTAAAAGTATCAGACCCCATGTTATAATTTAACCCCTCTCTAACCCCTTTTTCAATAAATAAATTTTGAGGGCATTATTTTTATCATTTTTAATTGATATGAAATAAGAATAAAGTGAACAGAAAACATAAACTATTTAAGTTCATGCCTAAGTTCATGTTTAAGTTTAAACAAAGAAGGGCAAGTGGTCAATTTGAATTATAATTAATCAGAAAAAACCAGGAAATTCTCAAATGATAAGGAATCTCGGTTGACTTGCTGGTAATGGATGCATGTGTGAGATGGACTAACAGGCGCACCAAAAATATGTCTTTACCTGACCAGCAGGAATTCTACCTGGCCACCAGGCGATGGATGGTTCACGCATCCCTCCTTCGAATGTAGTTTCTTTACCACAGAGAAAAGGGCCATTACTTCCACCTAGTTTAAGTAGTAGGGACATAAAACTGATATTTTCTTATTTCTAGGTACAACTTACCTGAGATATTAATTGATTAACACACTTGCTCTTTTAAGCATAAAAATGCATTAAAAATTTGGGACTCAAATATACATTTTTAAAAAAAATTTTTAAAAGATTTCAATATGCAGTTGTTCCCCTTACCATTTGTCTTGGCATAAGTGGCTGCCCCGTTGTCTGATGTAAAAAATGCCAGTGTGTTGTCAGCCACACCAGCAGCCTTCAAAGCTTCTAAAATCTGGCCTACTCCGTAGTCCAACTCTCTGACAGCATCTCCATATCTACAACAAAAGATGGAGTGTCCTTACAATATTTGGCAAAAGAATAATTCATGATGGTAAATTCCATTTTTTTAAAAAGTATATTACTTCATGAACTTGTTATAGGTATTCAATATTCTACTTATAACAAATTTAAACCAGTTTAATAGTTGTAATACCTATAATGAAGAAATATTAAAATCAAAAGCTAAAAATTAGAATTGACAAAATTTGTGATATAAAAAAATAGATCCGAAACACACAAATGAATACTAATATAAAAGGTACCCACAATCCTCTCTTTGAGGTTCCTAGAAAAGTTTGAGACGCATACAAAGGTTGGTGTGTGGCATCAACTGCCCAGTACAAGAAAAATGGTTGACCGCTCTTGGCTTGCTTCTCAATAAATGTTATAGCTTCCTGTTAGTAAAAAAAAATTGTTGTTTTTTTTCAAAATAAATTTAAGCTCAATTTCTTTAATAAGGTATATTGATGATATTATAATATTTATAACCTAATTATATTTGACTTTTTTTTTAACAGCTTTGCATAAGAAAAAAGAATTTTAAAATGATTCAATCATTGTGTGCACATTGGTGCCTTGGGAATCAAATAAACATTTTTCATAAAATTGTAAGTGATAGGAACTTATACAACATTCACTAGATAATATTTTGATAACTTACAACTACTACTATTATTGGCCACATCTCATGACAGTTACGTAGAACATTCACTAGGTAATATTTTGATAACTTCAACTACTACTATTATTGGCCACATCTCATGACAGTTACGTAGAACATTCACTAGATAATATTTTGATAACTTACAACTACTACTATTATTGGCCACATCTCATGACAGTTACGTAGAACATTCACTAGATAATATTTTGATAACTTACAACTACTACTATTATTGGCCACATCTCATGACAGTTACGTAGAACATTCACTAGTTAATATTTTGATAACTTACAACTACTACTATTATTGGCCACATCTCATGACAGTTACGTAGAACATTCACTAGGTAATATTTTTATAACTTACAAGTACTACTATTATTGGCCACACCTCATGACCGTTACAGCAACAAATTAAAAGGCAATTAATTTAACCACCAAAGCAATTAGAAACACTCAACCTCTCCAAGTCAACTGTCTTTTAGGAACAACAAAAACGAAAAAAATTCATAAACATTATACGCATGTAGTAAATTTCAGTAGCCATGTGAAAAATTAAATTACCTGAATATACGTTTGGGTTAGGTTAGATTCTCCAGTTTTAAGATCAATGACAAAATCCTCAAAGTATCTGTGTGATAAGTGCACATTAAAAATTGTTTTGTAATTGAAAATTGTTTTTGTTGACAGAATTACGACTTAATTTCAAATAGATCTAACTGTTTATATAACTGCCTGCTAATGAAATGATTTCCTTTCTAACATTAATGAAGTAGGAATATGCATGAATTAAAAGTTATTTAAAAAATCACTTATAAATGATTGTCTATACAAATGACACAGTTAATAGAAACACTATTTGAGCTTAATCCAAACTTTATTGTAAATAGGCGTGCGTCACCTGCCAACCATGTTCGCATCTTTGTAAATTGGAATGTTTGGGATTGTTTTATCATCATATGGTCCAAAGTGACAGTTTGGTGACCCAAACCATTCATCAAATCCGTGTTTCAATGGATGATACTGAGGCTGTTGGCCGAGGTGCCTGCAATGTTCAAATTTTATTGGATTAAAGTTTATTTATAAACAAGCACAAAATGTGAAAACTTTTAAAATATCTGTTCATTGATGGCACATTTATAAATATGAAATACTAAAATAATTCCTTTCATTAAATTTATTTTAAAAATTGTATGATCTAGGGTTATAATAATTAAATACTTTAAATTGATCATATACATTTTTTTTTAAACAAAGGGAAAAGAATGTTACAATTTTTACAAATTCACCATTTGCCAATAATTTTGCTGCGATAGCCATGAGACTGGAGAAGCTCAGGTAACAAAATCTCATTGTCTGGGATGCCCCCCACAATATTTTGTGGAGTGTAAGCTAACAAAATTGAAGGAAAAAATAAGTGATTAAAACATTACCTCTTGAAACACAAAAAACAACACAAAAGAAGATTTATAGATTCTATTTCTATTACAGAAATTACAATTTTAAGAGTGTTGAATGGACCTCAACATACTGTAAACCTCTTCTGATATTTAATAAAATAGCATTGAACTGCATGCCACTAAATTATAGATTACTTTCTATGTTTTGTTTTTTTACATTATTTTGCATTCAGTCTTAATCTCAATACTTTATGAGCATTTCAGTGAGTTTATTCAAACTTTAAAGTTTACTAAAGAAAACTAATATTAAATTCTTATAATTACCATTTCGTCCAGGCATATTATTTGTGTAGAACCCATTCCTGATGGGTAAACGACCGCTAAGGAGAGCTGCACGTGCTGAATAAATAAAATTAAACTTGGATGAAAAAGAATTCAAACATTAATAAAAATTGAAAAATGAATATAATTACTGACTTAGTAAACACCAGAGAAACACTTTCAAATTTTGATGATAAAATTATTTACTCACAAGGTGAACACAGCGGGTTGGCTGAATAGAAGTCTGGAAATAACATTCCTTCAGCAGCCATTTTGTCAAGATAGGGTGTTTCTTTATTGGGCTCTCCAAATATACCCAGGTCTCCCCAACCCATCTAATGTAACATAGAGAAGAGGACAATTATCAGTACAAAATGTCTAAGGCAAGAATGAAAGATAAAATAATTAATATAAATAGGCGGATATTTAATGACACTATCTCATTGATCCCCCCTCCAGAGTCAGCGTTTACTTTAAATTGTGAGAACTTACGTTTTTAATTTATTAAATGCATTATTATACGTTGTATTTTAGCCATGACAGCGCTAATTTGTAAGTTTTATTAGTTTTTTAAGGCAATTCTTCGGCTCTATATGATACATTATATGGTCACAATACATCCATTTTGTTTTTCTAGCACCCTGCTTGCCTGATATTTTTTACCCATGCTAAAATAAATTTACGGACTGAAGATATTTTTAAAAAAAATTTATTCATCTATTTTAATGTTCTTAGAAGATAAATAAATATTTTAAAGACAACTTAATTTTTTATTTCGTTACTAGATGATAGATGTTTGATTCTTATTTTGTTTGTTTTTAGGTGTGAAAATTTCATTTGATTTGGCATCTTAGTGTGACAACCCAGCACGTAGGGTTTAGATAAACAAAATGGATGTATTATGTATTCCACTCCGATTATGTAGCTTTAAGGGCTGGAAAAGAAGCCTTAAAAATTAATTAGACTTACTAATTAGTGCTGTAAATTGTAAATACTGCAATACCTACAATACAACATTATATAATAATGCATTTAATAAATTAAAAACTTACGTTCTCACGAGAAAATTAAATTTCGCTGTGAAATAATATACGCGTAGAAACTGCAGGATTACCATGACTGATACTGATATTAATAAAATTAATTATTAATATTATGCATACTTTATAATATAATATATACTTAACTTAGCAATACTTATTATTATACTGAGTATACTGTCTTATTCTTATATTGTCTTATATCTATACGGACAATAAAAATGATGTGCCAATATAATTTATATATGCTTACTGCAAGTAATTAATTTATCTTACTTACATCATCCATTAACATTACTACAAAATTTGGTTGCGATTGAAATTTTAAGCCATTTTCATTTGTAATCGTGCTATTACTTCTATTTTTGTCAGAATCAAAAGTCTGAAACTGAATAGGCCTGGGCCTAGTTCTTTTTGGCGTCCCCATCACCACTGTAATCTGATTCATTGACATCAATACAAAAATTAAAATATGAATGGAACATTTTAGCGCGTTCTCAATTTTAGACATAGTTATATTCTTGTATTCTTATATCAAACGCACATTAATTCAATTAATTGTTGCCTAATCAACTATGTCACTGCGCTCTACTTTCTAAGTTTAACTCTCGGAACTGTTTATTTTGTCATCACATGACCACTTTTCACGTGATCAAAACAAAAACCTAGTCAGTCATGTGACAAATTAAAATATCCTGTGTTACACTAAAGAATTCATTCGCATTTCAACTTAATCGTAACACTGTTTATGCGGCAATGATTAATTATAAAAGGTGGTTTAACTTAAAATAAAAATGTACAACTTGTTGATTATTGTCTTCCATGAAAATGATTTAAAGTAATAATTATTATTAGCTATGTATCCAATATTTTTTAAATATTTATTATACAGGCTATCTTAGAATGGCTAGTAGTGGCTTATTAGGACTAGGTGAAGAGGAGCGGGGGTGGGGGGGGGGTAAAATTTTCAATTAATTGTTGGTTTCTGGTTCATAAGTTGAGTGTGTTTGTGGGGGTGGGTAAATTAATCGTATTCTTAGTCTCTCTCTTATCTATATAATATATATTAATTTACAAATTGATCACTGGGACCAGTGGCGTAGCTGGGTGGGGGGGGGGCAAATGCCCCGGGTGGCACTTTGCTAGGGGCGGCAAAGTTCTAGTCGTTATTTAATTAATCTTATACAATGAAAATTTTAAAGTGGAGCTTCTTCTCCAAATAAAAAAGCCAAATAATAAATTAATGAAAAAATAAAGAACTATCCTAAAGTATGTGAATGTTTCTACTGCCAAAACTTTAAACTCCTTATTGGGTTTTAATTCTACTGATATTAATGCTACTGTACTGAAAAAAAAACAGAGGCTTAAGTAGTATGCAAAGATCACGCTGATGTTGTGGTAACTTAGTTGATTCTCAAATTCAAACTGAGCTCATAGCAATTTTAGGAAAAACAGTTCGCGAAAAATCAACTTTCAGAAACAAGATACCAAATTTTGTTTCACTAGATTCGATAGTTCTTGATATATTTCACATAAAGACAAAAAAAATTCCAGTTGTGTGATATCAAACAAGTCCAGCTGTGTGATATCAAACAAGTCCAGCTGTGTGATATGAAACAAGTCCAGTTGTGTGATATCAAACAAGTCCAGCTGTGTGATATCAAACAAGTCCAGATGTGTGATATCAAACAAGTCCAGTTGTGTGATATCAAACATGTCCAGTTGTGTGATATCAAACAAGTCCAGCTGTGTGATATCAAACAAGTCCAGCTGTGTGATATCAAACAAGTCCAGTTGTGTGATATCAAACAAGTCCAGTTGGGTGATATCAAACAAGTCAGTTGTGTGATATCAAACAAGTCCAGCTGTGTGATATCAAACAAGTCCAGCTGTGTGATATCAAACAAGTCCAGTTGTGTGATATCAAACAAGTCCAGTTGTGTGATATCAAACAAGTCCAGTTGTGTGATATCAAACAAGTCCAGCTGTGTGATATCAAACAAGTCCAGCTGTGTGATATCAAACAAGTCCAGCTGTGTGATATCAAACAAGTCCAGTTGTGTGATATCAAACAAGTCCAGTTGTGTGATATCAAACAAGTCCAGTTGCGTGATATCAAACAAGTCCAGTTGCGTGATATCAAACAAGTCCAGCTGTGTGATATCAAACAAGTCCAGTTGTGTGATATCAAACAAGTCCAGCTGTGTGATATCAAACAAGTCCAGCTGTGTGATATGAAACAAGTCCAGTTGTGTGATATCAAACAAGTCCAGCTGTGTGATATCAAACAAGTCCAGATGTGTGATATCAAACAAGTCCAGTTGTGTGATATCAAACATGTCCAGTTGTGTGATATCAAACAAGTCCAGCTGTGTGATATCAAACAAGTCCAGCTGTGTGATATCAAACAAGTCCAGTTGTGTGATATCAAACAAGTCCAGTTGGGTGATATCAAACAAGTCAGTTGTGTGATATCAAACAAGTCCAGCTGTGTGATATCAAACAAGTCCAGCTGTGTGATATCAAACAAGTCCAGTTGTGTGATATCAAACAAGTCCAGCTGTGTGATATCAAACAAGTCAGCTGTGTGATATGAAACAAGTCCAGTTGTGTGTTATCAAACAAGTCCAGCTGTGTGATATCAAACAAGTCCAGCTGTGTGATATCAAACAAGTCCAGCTGTGTGATATCAAACAAGTCCAGTTGTGTGATATCAAACAAGTCCAGCTGTGTGATATCAAACAAGTCCAGCTGTGTGATATCAAACAGTCCAGCTGTGTGATATCAAACATGTCCAGCTGTGTGATATCAAACATGTCCAGCTGTGTGATATCAAACATGTCCAGTTGTGTGATATCAAACAAGTCCAGCTGTGTGATATCAAACAAGTCCAGTTGTGTGATATCAAACATGTCCAGTTGTGTGATATCAAACAAGTCCAGCTGTGTGATATCAAACATGTCCAGTTGTGTGATATCAAACAAGTCCAGCTGTGTGATATCAAACAAGTCCAGCTGTGTGATATCAAACAAGTCCAGCTGTGTGATATCAAACAAGTCCAGCTGTGTGATATCAAACAAGTCCAGCTGTGTGATATCAAACAAGTCCAGCTGTGTGATATCAAACAAGTCAAGCTGTGTGATATGAAACAAGTCCAGCTGTGTGATATCAAACAAGTCAAGCTGTGTGATATGAAACAAGTCCAGCTGTGTGATATCAAACAAGTCAAGCTGTGTGATATGAAACAAGTCCAGCTGTGTGATATCAAACAAGTCCAGTTGTGTGATATCAAACAAGTCCAGCTGTGTGATATCAAACAAGTCCAGCTGTGTGATATCAAACAAGTCCAGCTGTGTGATATCAAACAAGTCCAGTTGTGTGATATCAAACAAGTCCAGCTGTGTGATATCAAACATGTCCAGCTGTGTGATATGAAACAAGTCCAATTGTGTGATATCAAACAAGTCCAGCTGTGTGATATCAAACAAGTCCAGTTGTGTGATATCAAACAAGTCCAGCTGTGTGATATCAAACAAGTCCAGCTGTGTGATATCAAACAAGTCCAGCTGTGTGATATCAAACAAGTCCAGCTGTGTGTCACACACCTTTTTAAAAAACGTGTCCTCATGCTTTTATTTTAAACCGATGCTAATAGCTAACTACTGTAAGGTGCCCATTTCTATAAAAATTACGTTTAATTTGAATTATAAATATATGTGTGTGGTGATTTTAAAAATACCCCCCCCCTTTTTTTCCCCCGGTTATATATTTGGTTTTAATATCATTATGATTAAAAAAATTATGTTAAAAAATAAGTTATAATCTCAATAGCTGGCCCATCAACAAATTTAATTGTTCGACGTACGTTCAATATTAGTAACAGCATTAATTGCCAAATAAACTGTTCCGTAATAGCACACACAGTCTAACCTTATGGGCTAAGTAAAAAAACATCAAACGAATGTCTTTGGGCGCAGGAAAATAATGTCAAGTAGCTTGTAATAAAAGACCATCGACTTAAGTTAAAAAAGAGTATTAGTACTTTCAAATTAGAACAAGCCGTCTTTAGTCGTCGTTATCTATTCTGATTTGAAAAAGTCCTGGTCAGCGGTGTCACTACAATTTGTTCCAGGTGTTTACAAGTCAAATACAAATATTATTTTAAAATGTAAAAATGATTTTTCTAAAATGAATAGTAATATTATTTTTTTTATTTAAAAAAAAATAATCCAAGATAAAGTAAGAAAGAAATTTCGGTCAATCGCTTTGTAAAACTTATGTTAAAAAAGATAAATAAAAAATAAATAAATAAAGACATATTTAAACTTTGAAAAAATAAAAAAAGCAAAGTCTCATAGAACTCTTACTCTTACGAACGTATTAACATTGGCGCCACTAGGGGGATGTGAGGGGGTGCGGACCGCAGAGGTGACACAATTACAAGAGGTGACACCAAAATGTAACAATTCTGCATGTTCCCGTTATTTTCCTCTGGCAGACTCAGAGGAGGTCTATGGGCATGGGGTAAGTCATGAGGAAGTGACACCGTGAGCTACCGCACTGGGTGAAACCAACCCTAGAGACGCTTCTGTGTATTAAACAACATTTTTTTTTAAATGTAAACATTGTAGGCTATAATCTTGGTCATAAATCAAACAAGTCTTCAGCTTGGCACGTGTGGAGTTCGTGACTAAAAATCAATTGGGGTTTTAATTTTTTTAAAAGTAATAATTAATTTTAAATAATATTTCTTGCTACCACGATCTAACCTTTGACCCCTATCACGATTAACTGGCAACTTATATGTAGGCTACTGTTGAGAGCTGGCGTAGTTATATTGTGATTGTAGCTTTTTTTAAAAGTTCTCTGGGTTTACTGGGTTTTTTTTTAGATCGTAATCTAGAATGGGGCCGTCCATAAAGTACGTCTCGCTATTTTTAACCATTTTTAACTCCCCCCTCCCCCCGTCACAAACTTTTACAAATCTCGGACCCCCTCCCTTAAAGTACGTCACAATTTCGAACAAAATGTTGTTTTTTCATTAACAAAATAATTAAAATTTAATATAAAACACCGTGACGTCATGCATGGCCGGGCACCCCCCCCCTCCTCCCTGTCACAAACTGTTACACTTTCTTACATCCCCTCCCCCCTCTGGAGCGTGACGTACTTTATGGACGACTTCCATGTAATTTTGTTTATTTTATTTAAAAATTAAACCATTTGCAAGAAGGTTCTAATTATTGTAGCTTAAGGATGGTCCCATTAATTCGCTTTAGGCTAAGTAAATTTAGACCTACAAAATCTAGGGGCGGGGAGGGGGTGTAAGTGTAAAAAAACAACCTTAGTTTATCCATTGTATATTACTGTGTTAAATTGATGTTGATACAATAAAAATAAAAGTAATAAAATAATTCCATTGAAAAAAATAATCATTTTTTTTTCAATAATAAAAGTCGTTAACAACCAACGTCACAAGCCAAATTATTATGTTCGGTTCATATCTTAAATATTCCTTTAGGATCAGCAGCACGGAGTTGTCTTCTCATGTCTTTTGTGGATCATCGTTGTCACATCTTGTGTGGACCATCGTTGTCACATCTTGTGTGGACCATTGTTGTCACATCTTGTGTGGACCATCGTTGTCACATCTTGTGTGGACCATCGTTGTCACATCTTGTGTGGACCATCGTTGTCATATCTTTATATCTCAAGGGTTTAGTGGTTCTCAGTGATCAGTGGGACCGCCTCCAAAATAAAAAAATCTTTTAGACGTTGAAAACATTTTAATTTTATTAAACAAAGAAAGATTTGATTGACATTTAAAGCGATGAAAATGGAATATATTTTTTTTAATTCAGCACTGTTTTGTTGTGTTTAAAACTAGTGTTTAAAAATCTTCTTTATTGAAATTGCATTCATTCTTTATTAAAATTGGAAGAGAAAGGTGCTTCCGATATTTATTATGTTTTAGATGTGTTTCAAAACTTTATGATAACAAAGTTATCTTATCTGTTACGGAAGATTAGTGCGTCCTGCCCTGAAGTTATCTATTACAATGTTGCTTTCAAGTTTATTCAAAATTAGCAAACCACCTTTTAAAAAAGGGGGGGGGGAAATCTAGGTGACAGAATGCCAGAGAAAAATAAATGGATGTATTAAATGTATAATTTATTATAATTGCATCTTTGTCAGTTATATTAAGAGATTCTTTAGAGATCAAATAAATGTAACAAAGCGCTGTAAAGGTAAATATTATTTAATAAATAACACCTGTAAGTGTGCTCGAATCAATATTCGACGATAATTCAATACACACCTATTTTTCAAATATTTGAAGGTGGAGCTAAAAATGTCATTAATTTTTACTATTTATTCAAAGGTCTTAAATCACTTAAGAGGTCGTATATATATTGGGGGTTATTAACGGGGGTAACTAACAGGGGGTTATAAACAGTGGGTTATAATAAGAGGGTTAAAACGGGGGGTTATGAACAGGTGGTTCAGAAAATTAAAATTACAAAAAACATTCATCTAACATTATTTCTTCGATAGGAAAACTGTGTTCTGTTAATCGTAAACAAAGCTGTTCCCACGGTAAAAATCCATATTAGATGTTTCCATTGACAAGAGAGGCTTTAACCTCTGTCAACAGCGCCCCTTGTGTGTCTTCCCGGCCTTACAACAAGCAGTCACCACAAAGCAGTGGAAGAAATCAATCTTTGCACCAATCAAGCTATCAATCAGCGATGATCGGCTGCTGACATCTGGACCAGGTCTTATGGCGAGCCGCGGGGCCAGACGGGTCGAACATCGTGATGTCCAATTACCACGACATCATTCATCGCTCCAACTTGC
The DNA here is from genome assembly GCA_944989445.1 of Ampullaceana balthica. NCBI lineage: Eukaryota > Metazoa > Mollusca > Gastropoda > Lymnaeidae > Ampullaceana > Ampullaceana balthica. Next base: position 151,734 of record CALYLW010000368.1, read on the forward strand.
GTGATCTCCGAGCTTGGCGACAAGGATTATGGCTAAATATAGATGGACCACGTGACGCGGTGTTGTAATAGTCTTTACTAGGTGTACAACTTTCCCCACACATAAAAATAGACTTTAGACGGATATTTTAAGAAAAGGATTATTTAATTATTCCTTTAGTTTTGATCCAGCCTCTCACAGTGACAGACGCACAACACATGACCAAATGGACCCACCCATTAAGGGAGAGAGAGGCAGAGAGAGAGGGGGAGATGAAAAAAGACAAAGCAAGAAAGAGAGAGAGACATCCGGGTGGAAGGAAAGAGAGAGAGAGAGAGACATAAAGAGATAGAGATAGATTTACAGAAAGAAAGAGAGATATAGAGAGAGACAGGCAGAAAGAGAAGGATATTAGATAAAAACGGGCTCAAAGTCAGACCTGGTCGGGAAAAAGGGGGGGGGGCAGAAGTTGTCAATTGGATGAAGCCCAAAGACCTACATCTGGTCAAGTGCCACTTGGGATAAATCTTTATTTTGGTGGCCACGTGTTCTCCTTTTTAATAATCTTAATTATTTTTTTAAAAAAATTTTTTTTTAAAGATATGCCATGGATATTTGAGCTCCAACACTATGCCATTATACCAATAGGGGCTGTCTTAGCAATTTCGGGGCCCTATGCGGCTTAGTGTGTGAAACGGATTGCGCGGGGCCCAGTTTGGGTAGATGTACGGAATTAATAAGGATAATAAGTGAAAATTAAGATATGGATTAATTATGAAAGCGCGGGGCCCACTGAGGCCGCAAAAGTTGCAGTGGCCTAAGATTGGCCCTGCATACCACACACTCAACGACTCCGACTCCGGCTGTTTGATGAGTTGGATCTCGTCACGTTTGAATGGCGGTGGCTCATCTTGAACGATGGCCCCAAAACAACGTCGACCTTCACCCTCATTTCGACCACATCACCAAGGGTCAGGGGCTTGGGAGTAATTATTGAGAGAAAACAAAACAAAACAAAACAAAAAACACAACATTTTTAAAAAACAACAACACAAAAACAAAAACAAACAAATAAACAAATTAACAACCCATGGTAGTCATGGTGGTGATGGACGGAGGGGGGGGACTGCAGTGGACTTCCTCGTGCCTCCTGGTGCCATACTGCACTGACCGATGTATGCCCAGGATTCTTCTCATTAGTGGATTTCTTCCAGACTTGGTGATCTCTTTAGTGACTTGTCAAGTTCATCCATACATGGTGATCTCTTTAAAGACTTGTCAAGTTCATCCATACATGGTCATCTCTTTGAAAACACGCAATGCAAACCATGTGATCGTATAGAGCAGAAAAATGTTTATATCAGCAGACTACTGGAAGTAATAACACGTGCATAAATACATTTTCTAGCGTAATTTGAGTTTCAGAATCATTGATTGTCCCTCTTTTTGCTGTTAAAATACAGCAGTATAAGAAAATCATTGAACATGAATTTGAAAATTAAGACACATTATAAGAAAAACATTCAGTCTTGGATCGATATAAACAACATAAATGTTAGCATGGTCTTAGAAGCAAAAAGAATATAAAAATGTAAACAATGCAAGAACACGCTTTCGACCCAGGTCATAAAATTAGAACCGATTCTTTTTGTTTTACATTTTTTTTAGTCCTTAGTTTTCTGTGAGAGCTTTCAAAAGTTGCCACACAGAGTCGACAGAACCTGTCCGTCGCAACAATCTGAACTTATCTTCAGATAAGAGCAGCCTATCGGCAGTGTCTGTGGCGATGTCATTCCCCAGGACATAAAAGTAAGGTGCTCTATGATTTTTACTTAGTGCTATGTGTGCGTGTGTGTTATGATACACTGCTTGTTAGTTTAGAAGTACATTTAATTTCTCTCGTGATGATAACATGCACTTTATACTTATTGTATGCAAAAGTGCTCGACTAGCAATGTCTCAAGTGCGTCATTTTAACAAATGCATACATAATATGCTTGCTAAAATCACCAAACTAGTGAGATCGAGATATGGTTGCTAAAATCACTTAACTAAAGAAATTACATGTAATAGCAAACATGCAATTGATATGTGCCTAGTATATATCGAGTAGAGTATCTCAGTGTTTTTGCTGGTTACTCTCTAGTGAAATGATACTCGGCATGAGGGGTTATGACCCCAGGGAGTTGAGGGGGGGAGGGTCATTTCCAATGGTCAGAGAAAATGCAATTATAAAAAAGAATAAATTTTAGACAATGGTGATTTAGTTAGATTATACATAGTAAAAATAAATTGAATTTTCTAGTATTTTTAAGAATTAAATGAAGGCAAACCAATAGTAGTGCATTTATCTCCTGAAATTTATTGTAATATATGTCTGTGTAATATATGTATGTGGTGCCAGGGTGTTTATTGTTGATCAATCTGATTTTAGTTGAATATGGTGCAATACGAGGAACAGTGATTCAAAGTGAAGTTAACAATACCATGTGAGTGACACATGAAGACTAGAGATTATAATCTTTTTTCTTTTTAAAAAATATTATACGTCTAATATGTTAATTAGAGAACAACGCAAATGTGTTGGAAACATAAAAGCAATGCTCTGACAGTGCTGGCCTCACAAAAACACACCTTTTTCTGGACCCGGACTTCGTGCCGGCCATGATGGACTCAGGACAACACTGGACACATCGTATACTATTACCGTTATTGTTTGTTTTTAAACAAATTTTTATCCGATGATGATGATAATAATAATAATAATAAAACAAAACAATTTTGCTAAATTATTTAATACTAGTGTATTACCCGTCAAAAATTATGGAAGTTTTCAAAATAAATATATCTCAGCTGAAATCTGTTAATTTTGACAAAAATACACATCAGAATAAAAAAAAATAGTGCAATACATAACTTTCATTAATTTTATTTATTTTTATTTTTTCATGTATTTCCATATTGAGCAATTTGATGCGAACGTTCGAAAATAGTTATTTATGGTGCAGTAATATTTTTTTCAAGGCTTTTTTTAAAGCGTTTCGCTGCTATCTAATATTAGTAGCGTTACGAACGAATGGACTGACGGGACGTACATAACAAATTATGTATATTGATAGTTTCTAGTAGGTTCCTTTGTGTGTTTGGTTTTTTAATAAAACATCAACTCCGTATTACCTTAGTACGTTAATCTTTGTGCAATAAAAAGTTTATTAATATCATAATAGTAAAATTTCGCTTTTTAAAATAAGTAATTAAAAAAATTAAAATAGTAGCGTAATTTGTGGTGTGAAATAATTGACATTGAATTTAAAAAATTTGACGGAAAAAATATTCATTGTTTTCCACAGTGCAACTTTGTTGTTATGATAATTTCTTAAAACAAATCACACGCTCAATATTTATGTTTAAAATTTAAACATTTAAAGATGAAATTTAAAATATAATTAAATTCCTTGGTATAATTATGCATCTCTAGTGGTTATTTCAATTGATGTGAAGGATTTTAACAAGTCCGTTGAAAACAGCAACAAATCTTAGAGGTGTGTGATGTATCAAAGAATTTGATGTATATTTAGAATGACTTCATTTTATACTCAGTGTGTGTGTGTATTGGTCAACATTTTGGCCATAAGAGAGCCGCTTCTAAGATAAATTTTCTACCCCCCCCCCTTCCCCACCTATCGCATCATGTCATTGAAATTCTCCCATGTGCAGTAAACAAACACTGTGAGAAATCTTAAGAGTCCACAAATTATATTTTTACGACGGCTCTCAATCACGCTTCAATACTTCAGTGCCTCTCAAAGTTTGGATCCGCGTAGGATACCACCACAGCTTAATCGAACAATCAGCCATCAGTCTGAAATTTAAAAAAAAACAAAAACCGAAACTGTATAGGATGCCAGTAAAATTGTTGTCACTGATCCCTGCTGCTATAATAATAAATAAATTCTTGCGGGTTCTATTAGCCGAGAGATTTAGAATCGCCACTATACTTGTTTTATTGGACAGGAAACAGTGCACTTCTTCGTTTCCTGATCTCACCGGAGTGATTGCCCTTGGGCTGAATGAACAAGAGGGGAGGGGTGGGATATTGGCTATGACGTCAAATCTTATGTTCAATATTCATATTGTGTGTTAAAATCTATTTGTGAATAAACAGTGGCGAACCCAGTAGTGGATGTTGGCGTCACTACCATCCTCTCAACATACCACTCTTTAATATTTGAATCCATCCATCCATCCATCCATCCATCCATCCATCCATCCATCCATCCATCCATCCATCCATCCATCCATCCATCCCTCCATCCATACATACATACATACATACATACATACATACATACATACATACATACATACACACACACATACACACATACACACATACACACATACACACACACACACATACATACATACATACATACATACATACATACATACATACATACATACATACATACATACATACATACATACATACATACATACATACATACATACATACATACATACATACATACATACATACATACATACATACATACATACATACATACATACATACATACATACATACATACATACATGCATGCATGCATGCATGCATGCATGCATACATACATACATACATACATACATACATACATACATACATACATACATACATACATACATACATACATACATACATACATACATACATGCATGCATGCATGCATGCATACATACATACATACATACACATACATACATACATACATACATACATACATACATACATACATACATACATACATACATACATACATACATACATACATACATACATACATACATACATACATACATACATACATACATACATACATACATACATACATACATACATACATACATACATACATACATACATACATACATACATACATACATACATACATACATACATACATACATACATACATACATACATACATACATACATACATACATACATACATACATACATACATACATACATACATACATACGTACATACTACGTACGTACGTACGTACGTACGTACGTACGTACGTACGTACATACATACGTACGTACATACATACATACATACATACATACATACATACATACATACATACATACATACATACATACATACATACATACATACATACATACATACATACATACATACATACATACATACATACATACATACACACATACACACATACACACATACACACATACATACATACATACATACATACATCCGTCCATCTGTCTCTGTGTGCAGCTTTCACTCCGTCTTTTAATTTGTTTATAAAAGATTTGTTTAAAAAGTAATATTTTCCACATTGCCTCACTTAGTACCAACAGTTTTGGTGTGCAATTTTCCAGAATGACCCAGTGCCTCTATGTCGGCGTACTGCTAGTGTTCCTGGTCTATGCGGCCGTCTGCCGGGCCGACCCCCTCTGTCACTACGCCTGTAATGTGCCACAGCCAAATACCGATGAGGTCAGCCGACTCTTCCAGGTTATGTGCGGGTGCCTGAACCGTATGTACGCCCCTTAGATTTGTTGACTTATCTAAACTACTTTAAAACCTAAATTAATGATCTTTTTTCCGCCTTGCTTTGGGCGAAAGCTTCCGCACACCACTGATTTTAATCTATTGACTTATAATTAGTTTTAATTTACCCCCTCTTCCAAAGACAACATATATAAGGTATTTGTACAAGTTTAACAAACAAAATTAATCAAGAAAATGGCTATGGGGTGCATGGAATTTCAAAATCTTTTCTATTTTATTCACCCCATATTCTTTGCGGAAATGTGTTTGTTTTTTAAATAACAAGAAATAAAATAAAATTGAAATGTAATGCGGAATAAACAGAAAGCTTTGAAGAATAGAGTGAGGAGTGTGGAGTGTGGAGTGTGGAGTGCTGAGTGTGGAGTGTGGAGTGTGGAGTGAGGAGTGTGGAGTGTGGAGTGTGGAGTGCTGAGTGTGGAGTGTGGAGTGCTGAGTGTGGAGTGTGGAGTGAGGAGTGTGGAGTGAGGAGTGTGGAGTGTAGATTGTGGAGTGTGGAGTGCTGAGTGTGGAGTGTGGAGTGTGGAGTGTGGAGTGATTAGTGTGGAGTGTGGAGTGAGGAGTGTGGAGTGAGGAGTGTGGAGTGTGGAGTGTGGAGTGCTGAGTGTGGAGTGCTGAGTGTGGAGTGTGGAGTGAGGAGTGTGGAGTGTGGAGTGCTGAGTGTGGAGTGTGGAGTTTTATGTAACAAATAATATCTTACCAAACATCTCGATTTTTAATTCTTGGTTTAAATTTAGTTTTGTTTTAGCGTTTAATTATATCCTTAAAAAACAGCTCCTAATTCATTCACGTAAAATCAATTCGTTAATTGACAAGAGTAACACCTTCAGTTAAATCATTAGACCTAGAAACACTAGAGGATAATAGAACAAAGGGGCCGTCCATAAAGACGTCACGCGATTTTGACCGATTTTTACCCCCCCCCTTTTTCGTCACACTTCGTCACAAAAAGTTAGACACCCACTCCAATATGACGTCAAAAAGCTGTGGACCCACCTCCCTAAAAGCGGTATTTTCTTTTTGAAAATGAGCATGTTTTAAATCACTTTATTGTCATTAAGTATGTAGTTGGTGTAAGGCTGCGCTCTAATATCGTAACACGCGTGAATCCAGGTAAAACGTCATAAAATAAATAGTAAGAAATCGAATATTTAAGTGGAAATTTGATTTCAATTGGTGTGTTTTGACGTGACGTCACAATTCTTAAACTCCACCCTCCCCCTTGTCACACATCGTCACAAATGTGGGGACCCCCCTCCCCCTAGGTGCGTGACGTTATTTATGGACGGCCCCAAAGAGCAAAGCATAGCAACAATATATACGGCAATTAATTCTAAATTTAAAAAAAAATACAACAGAAAGATAAACTTATTCGACACTCAGACACAGGAATAAAACACTTTTCTTGTTCGGTTCGCAAGAACAAAAGCTTACATATCCCTCTTCTCCTAGCATGTACTTACATATCCCTCTTCTCCTAGCCTGTACTTACATATCCCTCTTCTCCTATCCTGTACTTACATATCCCTCTTCTCCTATCCTGTACTTACATATCCCTCTTCTCCTAGCCTGTACTTACATATCCCTCTTCTCCTAGCCTGTACTTACATATCCCTCTTCTCCTAGCCTGTACTTACATATCCCTCTTCTCCTAGCCTGTACTTACATATCCCTCTTCTCCTAGCCTGTACTTACATATCCCTCTTCTCCTAGCCTGTACTTACATATCCCTCTTCTCCTAGCCTGTACTTACATATCCCTCTTCTCCTAGCCTGTATTCTCTAGTTATTCCAATGATGAAAACCAACACGACACGCTGGCAACATTCAAAACTAATTAACATTATGACCAGAGACAAACTATGGATAAGCGTGTGACTCAATAATCTTCTGTATAGATGGAGCATGTGTAATAGATAAGATACGATCAATACTACAGAGGCTCAAATATGAGGATGCATTGTCAAGCAAATCGGTTATCCAGATGTACTTCGGATAATTGAGTTTCATTTGTTTCTGCCTCGTTTGATTGTTTGTTTCTGAGAGCGAAGTTACAGTTTGATTATTATTATGTTGACTAATGTTTTGATTTTTTTTTAAAATTTAAGGAATATATGTTGTTTGAGTTTGTCCTGTATGTATATAAACTCACGTTTGTATGTGCTTTGGAAGGTGACATCAAACGACAACTCACTTAATACTGGCACTAGTGATTGCCGCGCTGATTGTCTGTTTCCCCATAAAATCTATTCTTTTAATGAATCTAATTTTCCTTGCATGTCTCGTGATGTCTCGCACAGGATGAGCTCCCCTGTGTGTTACACAAATGTATGATTGTCGTGGATGGCATTTATGATCAACTTATGTTAAAAGTTTGTTTTTTTTAAATTGCGTATATTGTTCAATGAACGTAATTGGTATGAAAATTCGTCGCAAAAAGTTCTTTAAAAATATTTTTTTTTAAATCTCACAGCTGTTAAAGATTCCGTTTGTATCAATTCAATTTCCCCCTTGTTATATTCTTTTTACATTCAATCATTTTCTTATCTGGTTAAATAGGATTTTTTCCAAGTGTAAAAGTATTATTTAAAGTTATTTCCCCACATCAGGTTAATAACTAATTTATGTCTGTTTACTTTTCTATACCCTGAGTTATCTCTCTTAGGACCCAATTATCGGTCCTACAAATCGAGTTGTCCGCCTTAGATTATCCATAGAATTTCCTTCCATTTCCATTGTTTTCTTTTATCCCACACACCTGCCAACCCTGACTTTTACCTTTGGATTCAAACCCATCTCTTAATTTGTATAGAATGTTGTCGTTTGAACAGAAAATAATAAAATTACATTCATTAATAAAAATAATTATCAAACTGTTTTCAGAAAAAATGTCCCTCCAGAATGACCTGTTGCTAATCCTTGGCCCAGATGACAAATGTCTAGATCCTCAGCCCTTCGCCCTCACCACACAAAAACCGCCGCCGTCGACAACAGACATCTGTGACCTGCTGTGCTCCATCCAGATGGGCGGGGACGCATGCATGTGCAGCAACCCTAGTCTACCCGGATAGTGGGCTGGACTGTTGCAGTAGTGCGGATAATGGTTTGATTCTGGGACTCTCGCTGGCAGCAGTGACGTTTTGCCCTTTGCGTTGCGCTGAGAATATATTTAAATAAAAACTTTTAATAAAAGCTGAAATGAATAAAGTGTGAGCAAATAACAATAATATATATATTTATGTATCACGTGATGCCTTCATGTCGTCATTTTATATGTTGTTATCTCAGTTCGCTGTGCATCGCACGTCATGAATTAATGGTCAAGGAAAGAGTGACTAAGCTTTGATATTGAAAACATTGCTTACTTGACTTGTGAACAGTGGAGGATTTAGACTAAGCTATTTGAGATATGTGAACAGTGGAGGATTTAGACTAAGCTATTTGAGATATGTGAACAGTGGAGGATTTAGACTAAGCTATTTGAGATATGTGAACAGTGGATGATTTAGACTAAGCTATTTGAGATATGTGAACAGTGGAGAATTTAGACTTGATAAGGCCCTAAGCTATTTGAGATATGGGACCCTTAATAGCCCAGATATTCTATGTCAGGGCCAAATATGACATTTGCTTACTCCGAATAAAAAAATTTTTGGGCTCCAAATAAATTTGGGATCCTAAGCTATAGCTTGTGTAGGCACTGTGTAGGCACTGTGTAGGCACTGTGTCGGCACTGTGTAGGCACTGTGTAGGCACTGTGTAGGCACTGTGTAGGCACTGTGTAGCTTATATGTACATCTGGTAATGCATGTGAATTGATAAATATCCACGACCAACTCAGGTGATATAAATACAATAACTTGATTTTAGCATACGTGACATTAGCATACGTAAAATTAGCATACGTGACATTAGCATACGTGACAAAGAAATAGCGAAACAATGAGTGTTGTTTAACCATAATCCAAATTTCTGATTGTGTTTCAACTTGTAAACGTGGTCACGTGAGAAGCTTCCGCCTACCACCAATGTTTAATAAAGAAAGTGTAGCCTTGACCTTTTTTCTCTTTCTTTTCCTGTCTAATTTGGCCTGTCGTCTGTTTTAAACTTGGCTCACACCGACTGCAGGTGATAGCATTGTGTATTCCCCCCCCCCACCGCCCCTGTGCCCTAACCCTCTGCACTTAATGGGGACAAACTTTGTAAACAAACCCATAAACAACGCGTGTTGATACGGTGAGTCTCAACCCTGGATACGAATACCCCATTCTCTGTATTATTTAACCGTCTCTTATTTTAAACAATACATTAATTTAATTTAATAGTGATTTTTTTAATTAAGTAGTCTACAGCTATGGTGTAAGAACCTTTTTTTTGTTTTATTTAAAATTAAAATTTAAAATTAACTTGCGTTAAAAATAAAATTATTTCGAATAATTTAAATTATAATTCCCGCCCCCCCCCCAAATGAACAAATATAACAATATATTATATTTTTTTTTAAAATGAATTGTTTAAAGACTGCCTTTAGAATCAACAACTTGGTTGTGGGGCAGCAGACAAGTAAGAAGGCAATATTATATCAAGGATTCTCCATAGACGATGTCGATGGATGGACCTGATGGATGGACCTGATGGATGGACCTGATGGATGGACCTGATGGATGGACCTGATGGATGGACCTGATGGATGGACCTGATGGATGGACCTGATGGATGGGCCTGATGGATGGACCTGATGGATGGACCTGATGGATGGACCTGATGGATGGACCTGATGGATGGACCTGATGTATGGACCTGATGGATGGACCTGATGGATGGACCTGATGGATGGACCTGATGGATGGACCTGATGGATGGACCTGATGGATGGACCTGATGGATGGACCTGATGGATGGACCTGATGGATGGACCTGATGGATGGACCTAATGGATGGACCTGATGTATGGACCTGATGGATGGACCGTACGCTACGAAAACCTGCTTCCAACACAAGCCCTGAAATGGAACTGTCTGGGAAAGCGGGAAAGACGCCATCCATGGAAACACTTGGCACCAGGGGCGGATTAAGACTGCACGGGGCCCATGGCTGCAATACAAACTGGGGCCCTATTCAGCCAGCGTCCCTTTAAATAAAATGATTGCTAGCAGCTAATATAAGACTGTAACTTGTAACTAAATAGTTCATCGGTTCCTTTAATATACTTTGTCTGTACTACGGGATCGGCCTTCCCAGCCAAAGATTATTCATGAAAAAATGGAATACGAAGAAATAACTGTTTGCCAGTATCCTAATATTGAGTGTAAAAATACAATTTTAAAAAAATATTTGTGCCCACGCCGGGAATCGATCGCATCACCGCTTACACACAGCAGGGTGACTTTCTACCCCAAGACCACACGAGCCTGATGAAAAAAGTGAAGTTTAAAAATATAAACAATAATCTTTAATATTCTCTCTTAGTGAGCCTATAAAATCAGTTTTTTAAATTAATTTATTTAATTTATGATATTTTCAGGATTTCATGCATTTGTCCATCTTTCTTATAAAATATACTAAATTTGGGGGGCCCTAATCATCGGGGGCCCATGGCTTTAGCCCGTTCAGCCCCCCCCCCTTAATCCGCCATAGCTTGGCACCAAGAATTAGAGGCAGACATCAAAAGAATTGACCATGATAGGGATACCTCGAGGACTCTTGTAGGCGACCTATGACATTGGAAGGATAATCGACTGCTACTCATGAGTACGAAGAAGAATTCGAAGAACGAACTTATCCAACTCAGGAATTGAAATGTGCGTGTAATGACATGTCAACTAATACGATTAATTGAAGGAATTCAGAAAAACTGCAAAAACTACGAAGGTAACAAAGCCCCGCTCCCCTTTTCCTGTCCACAGAAACAGACAAGAACTAATAAACTATGACTGACGTCTCATGTCCGCAATGAATTGTTAGAGTTTGACCAAAGTAACAATGGCACTGAACGTTCAGAATATTTTAGGCCAATGAGACGAGAGACAATCATCTTTAACTTATCTCGACCGTCAAAGAGGATATGCGAAAATAAGTTAAATTCATCACTTGAAATACAACTAAATATTTTATTTTTCAATGTTATTTTGGGACAAAAGATATAAGACAACTGCATTTAAGATTTTAAAATGAAATTTATATCTTTGGAACCGTTGGCGAATTGGGTATAGACCCTTACGTGTTTTTTTTTCAATACTTTTTAAAAAAAATTAAATTACTAGGAAATTTTCTTGCCTTTCTCTCCCCTCCCCCCTTTTTTATACAAAAATAAAAATGTATCCTTTTCTAATTTAAAGGTTAACTTTGCTTCACAATTTAGGGGAAACATTGCATTCTGCTTACTGACGTTGTGCACTCACAGCTCCAGAGGTTAGTCTGCTTTAGTTTAATTCATTGACGTTTGAATTAAAGTAAATAAATTTTTAAAAAACATCATACAGTTTGAATTAATGGCAGTAGTATATTGTAGTTGGATATTCTCAGTGATTAGAAATTGTAACCTTCAATTATTATTGAATTAATGTTGTCATTATTGGATTTAAAAATGTCATTTCTAACATTAATTAAAATAAATGTTAATAAAATTTTTGGCTGCGGCAAATTTTACTTCGAATATTCAATCAGTTATATCCGAACGTAAAATTACAAACTAATTAAGAAAATGATTATTGTTTGTAACTTAGTCGTTTTTATTGTTTAGTTTCCACTCTGTTCGGCTTATTGGTACTTATGGTCGTAATTTATTTATTTTGTATTTTATTGGGTGATGGGGTGCAGGAACTACAACTACAAACCAAAAAAATTTTTTTTAAAAAAATAGAGAAACTTCAAGGTGACACAAACAAAACGGGAACTTTTTAACGGTCCTATAAAACCAAGAGTTGTTGAAAAATATACTACACACATTTTTTTATTGATAGTAATTGAGACTTTATAATAAGCCATTAAGAAATTTAAATGGAATTTATCATTTTTGAAAAAGTGACGTCCTTTAGATGACATCCTCCTGTATCTATGCCAGATTTTAAAAATAATTTTTGGTGTCACCCTGTATATGAATGAAGATTATTTTCTTTAAAAAATCAAATCGTTCCAAAATCCTTCTTTTTGCAAGCACTGAAAATCCAAAATGAATGACGTCACGCTGAAAATTGTTGAAGAAAACTCTAGATTTTTTACATGTGCGATGGATCAAGTTATCCATGTGTTTTTTTATATAGTCTATGTTACATGAAATACATATTTTTATTTATTTATAAAAATAAATTTAAACTTCGATCTTTATTTTAAAATTATAATCAAATTATAGTGATGTTGTTATGATTAAGGAAGAAACATCTGAATGCCCTGAAAAAAATATTTGGTTATTTGGAAAAAGCACAAAAATTGATATTGCTTTCATAGTTAAGAATTTAGAATAAGTTAAAAGCTTTTGCTTGCTAATGTAATATAATGCATTATAATATACCGGACAATCGTGTTACTACTCCCTTGAAATATTTCTCAAACATGCGAATAATGCTGTTTTGTTTATGTTTGTTTTTATTTAAAAAATGTATATTTTATTTTTCGTTCCTCGTATTAAGTAGAAAAAAAACAATATTTTGTTTTTAAAAAAATTGTATTAGAAGCAATAAATTCAACCAATTATAATATTGATTTATGATGATAAAATAAATTATTAAAATTTTTTAAAAAATATTTTTATATTTTAAATAATTAACAAAACAAAACAAAAAATTGTTCCGTAGGTGTAAAAGTGGAAGTGAAGGGGGGGCGGCAATCTGTTAGTTAAGAGTTAGTTACGATGAGCAGCAGATGAGTCTGATAGAAGCTTTTAATTTTACTATATTAAAATACGTATACGTATTATTCAGTTTTATTAACACTTTCTCCAAAATTGATTGTCGTTTTAGTTCTAGAACAGTTTTCTCTGTGAATAAAACTTCATTGATGTTATTTTTTATCCGAAAGATGCACAGAATGTTTAAGACTTGGGGCAAATAATCATGATAATATGTTTAAGTCTTACTGCTAATAATTAAATTATAACAAAATGTTCGCACAAATTAAAAACTCAGAGATGAATCTTCTTCTGCCTTGGATCTTGACCTTCATTTGGATGACCGAGTGTTCGTCTGTTTATAACGACTGCCTGGACAAGTGTGGGCGCAGGCCACAAGCGAATGGTGATCTTTGCCAAAAAGAATGCAGTAAGCGATCTATTCTGTTTGTACGTTACTCCGTTGGCTTTGTTTAAACGTTGCCATGACAATGTCGACATACAAGGTGTAGGTTTAGTCATTTTAAAAATATAAACACATTTTCCACACGTTAAGCCAATCATTGCAAGATCTTAGTTTAGCCTAAACTTTAAAAAAAACAAAACAACTCAACATTATCCTGAACAAATCCTCGTGTTGTGGCCGTTATGGTGATTTTCAACAAAAAAATTTCCAGTGTTGAGGTTGTGAGTTTGGTCACGTGACTCACGTGGCGCTGCTCGTACTAAGCCATCATTAGTTCATCAGTCTTAGTGAAACAGCAACTAATTAAAGGTTCATCAGTCTTAGTGAAACAGCAACTAATTAAAGGTTCATCAGTCTTAGTGAAACAGCAACTAATTAAAGGTTCATCAGTCTTAGTGAAACAGCAACTAATTAAAGGTTCATCAGTCTTAGTGAAACAGCAACTAATTAAAGGTTCATCATCTTAGTGAAACAGCAACTAATTAAAGGTTCATCAGTCTTAGTGAAACAGCAACTAATTAAAGGTTCATCAGTCTTAGTGAAACAGCAACTAATTAAAGGTTCATCAGTCTTAGTGAAACAGCAACTAATTAAAGGTGCATCAGTCTTAGTGAAACAGCAACTAATTAAAGGTTCATCATCTTAGTGAAACAGCAACTAATTAAAGGTTCATCAGTCTTAGTGAAACAGCAACTAATTAAAGGTTCATCAGTCTTAGTGAAACAGCAACTAATTAAAGGTGCATCAGTCTTAGTGAAACAGCAACTAATTAAAGGTTCATCAATCTTAGTGAAACAGCAACTAATTAAAGGTGCATCAGTCTTAGTGAAACAGCAACTAATTAAAGGTTCATCAATCTTAGTGAAACAGCAACTAATTAAAGGTGCATCAGTCTTAGTGAAACAGCAACTAATTAAAGGTTCATCAATCTTAGTGAAACAGCAACTAATTAAAGGTGCATCAGTCTTAGTGAAACAGCAACTAATTAAAGGTTCATCAGTCTTAGTGAAACAGCAACTAATTAAAGGTTCATCAGTCTTAGTGAAACAGCAACTAATTAAAGGTGCATCAGTCTTAGTGAAACAGCAACTAATTAAAGGTGCATCAGTCTTAGTGAAACAGCAACTAATTAAAGGTTCATCAATCTTAGTGAAACAGCAACTAATTAAAGGTGCATCAGTCTTAGTGAAACAGCAACTAATTAAAGGTTCATCATCTTAGTGAAACAGCAACTAATTAAAGGTTCATCAGTCTTAGTGAAACAGCAACTAATTAAAGGTTCATCAGTCTTAGTGAAACAGCAACTAATTAAAGGTTCATCAATCTTAGTGAAACAGCAACTAATTAAAGGTTCATCAGTCTTAGTGAAACAGCAACTAATTAAAGGTTCATCAGTCTTAGTGAAACAGCAACTAATTAAAGGTTCATCAGTCTTAGTGAAACAGCAACTAATTAAAGGTGCATCAGTCTTAGTGAAACAGCAACTAATTAAAGGTTCATCAGTCTTAGTGAAACAGCAACTAATTAAAGGTTCATCAATCTTAGTGAAACAGCAACTAATTAAAGGTTCATCAATCTTAGTGAAACAGCAACTAATTAAAGGTTCATCAGTCTTAGTGAAACAGCAACTAATTAAAGGTGCATCAGTCTTAGTGAAACAGCAACTAATTAAAGGTTCATCAATCTTAGTGAAACAGCAACTAATTAAAGGTTCATCAGTCTTAGTGAAACAGCAACTAATTAAAGGTTCATCAATCTTAGTGAAACAGCAACTAATTAAAGGTGCATCAGTCTTAGTGAAACAGCAACTAATTAAAGAATTGAAAGAATATATTTTTTAAAGAAAATTAATTTTAACAACTCAACAACAAAACACTGGCAAAAAATCATGTAAGGGGACTTCGACTTATCCCTTAACCCGTGAGTGGGTCATTGTGGCACCACAGCAGACTGTCCACTACTTCACGCCATTTGGTCCGGTCCTGTGCTGCCCTTTGGGAGTCGATGAACGTCAGTCCGGTCCATTCTTTGATGTCGTCCTCCCGTCTCCTCTTTTGTCTGCCTCTTTGTTTTTTCCTCCCTGGACTGTGCCTTGCATTATGGTCTTGGCGAGACCTCCAGATCTCGAGGAGGAGTGAACTCAGGAATTAACGTTAACTTTTGATACTTCATTTTTTCTTCTCCTATCCTGTATTTTTGTTTGAGCCGTGTGCCTATCTTTTTATCTTTTAGTTTATTTGTTGTTGTTTTTTTTAATCTCTTCTTCATTGTTTGTTTCATTGTGTAGAAATAATATAGTACGTTAATTAAATTTAAATAATTAATTGTGTTTGTTTATTTGTACCGATGAAGGCGCTTGCCGAAAAGTTTACATGTTACATATTTGTTTGTATTTGTCCACTGAAAAACGGTTAACTTATTGTTTTATTTGTGTATCTTGCATTTTTATGAAGGGCACGACAATGATATAACCACTGACAAATCTGTTTGTACAGGACTTAGAGCCACACATATCTAATAAGTGTTTAATTTGGATATTTATATACATACATATATATTAGGGCTGTTAACGATTAATTTAAATTTAATCGTTAAATTTTGAAAAATTAACGATTAATTAATCGATAATTTCGATTAAAGCTAAAAATTCAAATTTATGGTGTCACAATTAACATTTATCAACGTAGTTGTCGAAAATCTATATAACACTGGAATGTCTTCTTTATATGACATCTTTTAACACTGGAATGTCTTCTTTATATGACATCTTTTAACACTGGAATGTCTTCTTTATATGACATCTTTTAACTCTGGAATGTCTTCTTTATATGACATCTTTTAACCAACAGCGCAAACAGACAAGTGTATTGACATTATTTGGTTCAGGTGAATAGCGGGTCTTATTGACACTATAACCAGCTGAGCTGAACAATCGTTCACATAGCTTTAGATTGTCTAGACTGAAGTTTCTGATACTGTAGTGGATGTTGGATTGCAGGTGATATGTAAGCGAAGTGTTAGAGCCATGGTAGCAATGTTCCCTTTAAGCAGCGCGGCTGCGCAGATATTTGACCGACGCCACGCAGGAGTTTAGAATCACCGCTCAGCAAATGTTGTAAAATGTTGCACAAAAATGGACGTTGTGCAACTTTGAACACGAGTTTTTTTTAAACTTTGCACACGGACCAACGAAGCCTAGACTTAGAGGGAACATTGCATGGTAGGCAAACTATTTCTCTCAATGGACACAATAGCCTTTATCAATATTTTGATAATTCGCGTAAATTAATAGTTTTAAACGAAAATGTTCGTGTAATCGTCATAAAATTATTTTATATTTATCGGCCGAAATATTTTTACTTTTTGACTTCCAGTACATTTATAAGTGGTGGTTCGATTAATCGTTAAACAAATTTTAATCGTAAATTTTTTTCCGATTAATTGAGAAATTAATCGTTAATTTCCGCAGCCCTAATATATATACATATATATTAGGGCTGTTATCGATTAATTTAAATTTAATCGTTAACTTTAGAAAAATTATCGATTAATTAATCGATAATTTCGATTAAAGCCAAAAAAAGAAATTTATGACGTCATTAAACTGAACATTTCTCACAGAAATTGAAAATTAAGAATATTTTAAACTAAGTTTTATGACAATGTGTTGATACTTGATCGGGTCTTTGTGCTGAAGGTGGTACGTCAGCAATGTATTTGATCCTTTAAAAGAGAATTGTTTATGGCAGTGAACACAGTAAACTTTTTCACCATCTTCGACTTTGCCATCCGCAGTTAGCTTAAAAACAAAATTTTTGCTCAACTTTCTAGTTATATGTTTAAATTTAACTGCGCTGATCCTGTCAGCCATGTTTTAGTTGACGTCTGCCGGTCCACATACAGTAATAAAATAAATTATAATATTACGCGGGAGAAGTTTGTACGTAAAATATCTATCAATTATTATTAATTAATAATAATTAATTATTTATTAATAAAAAAAAATATTATGAATATTTTCTTTAATTTTAATCGAATTTTTATCGATTAAAATAATTTTAATCTATAAAATAAAAAAACAAACCCGTAAAAACAAAGTTTTTGACTATAAATCCCTTATATATGAGACCAGAGGCGTCACTAGGGTTGGTGTCACCCGGGGCGGTAGCTCATGGTGTCACCCCTTCACGACTGAAGGGGCCATCCATAAATGACGTCACGCGAGGTTTAAGATTTTTACCCCACCCTCCCCCAGCGTCATACTTTGTCACAAAAACTTAGACCCCACCCCTTTTTTACGATACGACGTCACAAAGCTTTGACACCCCTCACCCAAGCCATATTTTCTCAATAAAAGTTAGCATGTTGCAAATTATTTTTTGTCATTTAAATATATATTTAGGGTAAGTCTGCACTGTAATATCGTAACACGCGTGAAGTCATTGAAAACGTAATAAAATAAATGGTAAGCAATCAAATATTTAAGTGGAACTTTTATTTAAAGTTTCGCGTTTTTGATGTGACGTCACATTTCTTAAACACCCCCCTCCTCGTACCACATCGACACAGATGCGTGGACCCCTATGGCGGATTAAAAGGGGGGTGCTGAACGGGCAAAAGCCCCCAATAATTTAAGGGCCCCCAAACTTTTTCTGAATTATAGTCTATAATAAAGATGCAGGCCATTATGTTTGTACGAATCCCTGAAAATGCCTTGGACAGTCATACGGCAATGCTGCAAATGAGTAGGAAGTATAACGGAAACCAGGAAACTTCGTGAGAAGTGCATTGTAGCTCTTTATGTGACGTGCACAGCTCATTCCTTTAATTTGGTTGGGAAAAGATCAGCAGGTTGTCCTACTGCGTTCAGATTTTTTGTCTTCTGCAAAATCTTTATACCCGACTTGTTGCATCTACTCATCGTTGACAGGTACTTCAAAAACATATGAAATTGATACATGCTAACAAAGCCTTGTCTGACACAATATAGTCAGCCTGACATTATGCTGTAAGGTCTGTTAATAGCTCATTCAATGAGAATATCGCAGCACTAGAAGAATTAGCAACGAATGAAAATCAGCCACGTGACTGCCGACTTGAAGAAGAAGGATTTCTAAAGGAAATTGAACAACTGGAAGTCGCTATTTTACTTGAAATTTGGGAAACAATTTTAGAAAGAAAGTCTTTCATTGAGTTTGTTAAAAAATTGCATTCTTAATTTTATTCCTATGAAGACAAAGGAAAGGAAAAGTCCGTGGTAAAAACAGTGTTAACAATCTTCAATACTATCAAACAAAAAAGAAAGCGTCAGTTTGATAAAGTGACATCAACAAAACAGCATTCTCCTGGAGAAAAAAATTCAAGATTGAGGTATTTCTGGTAATCATTGACAAACTTTCTTAAGCCCTACAACATTGGTTAGGTGCATATAAATACATCCATGAGAAATTTGGCTTTCTTACAAACCTAACTGAGCTCAGCATTTTCGCCACCCGATGGGCAGCAGCCAAGTTAATGGAAGAACATTCAAGTGATTTCGAAGAAGGGGTCGTGTAAATCCGAAGCAACCGTTTCGTCCCCCCTCAATTTACTAGCAACGCCATCGAGCGGTGCCGGTTTAGGGCCAGGAGTGCTTGTACGGATTAGCAAAAAGTGCCGCGAAGAACGCATTGGACGCCAGCTCTGAGGAAACCTTCCAGTGGGGGTTGCACCCTAGGTAGGTATTTGATGATCACCCGGTCTGCGGCGGTCCTAACCATGGAGACCCGTGTGCTTTGCCGGGATGGCGCCAAAGTGGTAGCGGGTCGCAGTAGGAATTTCCACCAGCTCCTTGTGAGGGCAACTTAGTGGGAGGCATCTTCGACTGTATGTCCTGGATGCCCAGGTGGCCGCTTCACAAGTGACCGCTTTGGGGGGGGGGTTTCCTCTGCTGTTACGTCCCTTTGGTGGCCAGATGGCTAAAGGGGTCTTCCGGGAAGACCCATACAGAGCACTAGGCTCAGGGCTTCTAATTTTCTTCCACATGTAGGTTCATGCGTGATTTCGAAGACTGCTTACCTTCAGAATTAGTCCAATTTTCAGAACTCTTAAAAAAGTTATTGTCCAACCCCAGGCTCAGGGTTAGGAAAAGGAATCAGAACAAAGCGAACTAAAAAAACTTGCACAGAGCTAAAAATGTTTCTGCTTTTGAATGAGCTATATTTCACACAGTCCTTTACAAATGTACACATCGCACTTCGCATCTATCTTTCAATGATGACATCAAACTGCAGCTGAGAGCGATCCTTTTCAAAGTTGAAAAGAATATATAATGAGAATTTGCATGGGACGAAAAAGGCTGAATATGCTCTCTCTAATGAGCATTGAAAAGGAACTTATAAGCTTACTCAGCTTTATTGACTTGATTGAAAACTTCGCCATTTGAAAAATTCGCAAACGAAAGTTGTTGGTTGAAATAATAATCATACATATTTTCCAATAATTTTTGTTATTTCAAATAGAGAAAAGAATTCGTTACCTCATGATTTTTTTTTAAATACGGAATAACGCGTAATACTATTCTTTAAGGGGGCGCGTTCGTAAGCACTAAACAGCGTAAGTCGGGATGGGACCGTCGTAACCGGAGGACTACCTGTATATAAACATGCATATCTATGCTTTCACGCCTTTAATAAATATATATATACACAATTTTAACTCAAAGACTTGGAAATCATAATTTTCCTCAAGAAAAACATCAACAAAGAAAACCCATCATTTGATTTTTTTTTCTTTGGGGGGGTGTGTGATAAAAATCGTATTCGCCCCCACCCAACTGTGGTGGAGGGATTCGTGAGGTGGGAATCGTTCATGGCTTTATATATTTTAAAGCGGAAGACACTGCCTCTTTCATTCCAGCCGTTTTTTAAAGATCTCTCTGCTGCGACTATTTCTTTTCTTTTTTTCCTAATTTGTTTTAATGTTGTTCGTGCGTTGGGACTGTTTTATTATTGCAAGTTAACTGATATTTTTTAATAAGAATTTTCACGTTTCACGTATTTCATTGTATTTCTTAATTTCTTTCTAGATTAAAAAAAATTGTCATCTTTTGTTTTGTGACATAAAATCATGCACAGTAAAATTTTAGGCTCGGGTGTCACCCCCTGATGGGTGTCACCCGGGGCGGCCCGCCCCCCCCCCGCCCCCCCCTAGTGACGCCACTGTATGAGACATAACTAACAGTATTGATTATTTTCAGACATTTACAGTCTGACACCGAGTGATGTCCCTTGTCTTTAATAAATGGGGGTGGGATGTGAGGGGGTGTCGGCACGACGGTCGGCGTCAACACGACGGTCGGCGTCAACTCAAACTCACGTGGAAGTGGGAGAAAAAAACAATAACAAACAGTGAATTTAAATTACATACCTCATATAAGGATAAACTAAAAATGCATTAATTTAATTACGGTTCGATCGATCGATCTGAAATTTTGATACGATGCATTGTTAGGTGAGTCGGGCCCGTGTGCCAAATTTCAGCTCGATCGGATCACTAGAAGTGGGTCATTTTCGACTTTTGTTTTTCCGCCCGCCGAGCCCAAGACAGAGGCGGCGGTGAAGTTAATATAAGGGATTTAAAAATTTAACGATTAATCGAGAAATTAATCTTTAATTTCCGTAGCCCTAATAAATATATATATATATATATTAGGGCTGTTATCAATTAATTTAAAATTAATCGTTAAGTTTTGAAAAATTATCGATTAATTAATTGTTAATTTCGATTAAAGCCGAAATTATCATAAGTATATGACATATTTAACCAACAAAGCAAACAGACACGTGTATTGACATTACTTGGTTCAATCGTTTACATATCTTCTTATCTTATCTATACAGACGCTCCTTCTAAGCAGAAGATAATTGCGTCGACAGATCATGACAGATGATCTGTTGGCAAGTGATGCAGCGTTCACAGGCCACGGCTATGAGGGTCCCACGCATTACCCATTCGGGGCTGGGTGACTCAGGCACGCCCTAGGCCCTGGGAACAAATCCTTGCCTTCACATGGATTCGAACCCGTGACGATCGGTATGCCAGTCGAGCAAGCTGCCACTCGACCACTGCGTCCCTTGCATATAGCTTTAGATTGTCTCATTTGAAGTTTCTGATACTGTAGTGGATGTTTGGTTTGCAGGTGATATGTAAGCGAAGTATTAGAACTATGGTAGCAATGTTCCATTTAAGCAGCGTGGCTGCGCAGATATTTTACCGACGACACGCAGGAAATCAGAATTACCACGCAGAAAATTCTGTTAATTTTTTGTACATAAAATGGACGTTGTGCAACTTTGCAAACGAGTTTTTTTTTAACTTTGCACACGAAAAAACGAGCTTAGACTTAGAGGGAACATTGCATGGTAGGCAACCTTTATCAACATTTTGAACAATCACCGAAGTGAATAGTTTAAAACAAAAATGTTCTTGTAATCGTCCTCAAATTAGTTTATATTTAGCGGCCGAAATATTTTACTTTTGGAATTTAAAAAAATTTAATAGTTAAAAAATTTTAACGATTAATCGAGAAATTAATCGTTAATTTCCACAGCCCTAATATATATATATTATTTATTTAAAATTTGTATATAAACAATTTTTTTTAAATCAGAGATCCCAGCGACAACCGAAAAACCAAATGTCCTAGGAAGATGGACCAACCTTGAGAGGGCCTGTGAAATCTGGTGCGCACTACAAATCGGAGGTAGGCTGTGCGAATGTAGTCACCCATCACTTCCCGGGAAGTAACTTCTAACGGTGATTTGGAATGATTTAATGGACGCTTATTAAAGTTTAAACACCACTCCAACACACCAGTTGTTTGTTTCTCTGGTCAGTAAATAATTTGTAAATGTGAGAGTTTGTAAAAAGGACATCAACTTGTTGGTCTTCTAATAATGACATAATTAAGTCATACATCTTTTCAATACAGAATATGTATATATATATATATATATATATCTACACTGCATGCAATCGTTTGTAAATGGTTTCCTTTTAAAATCCTTTATATTAATTCGTGGCGTCTGGTTGCTTGATTATTTGACGAAAAAAATGGATCGATTTTTAAACCACTTCCTCCTAGGCTAGCTTGCTGAAATTTTGCAGGCAGACTCGTGCCAACGATTAAAATGATATATCAAAATTTCAGATCAATCAAATGTACTGTAATTAAATTAATGAATTTTTTGATTATTTCAAAGAAGCATTTTAATTTTTGTGCTAAAGCAGGGGTCGGGAAACCATGGCTCGCGAGCCATATATGGCTCTTTTGATGGCTGCATCTGGCTCGCAGACAAATTTTAGTTTCATAAAAAAATGTTTTTTTCAAACTTTTTTATCTATATTTTAATTGCATATAAAAATGATCTCAATCAGCTAGATGTGAAAAATGCAAGGCGTTGGAAATAAAATAGTATCCCTGCCATGCAACAAGCAGTGTTTGCATTTGAAAACAAGCTAGAACTCTTCATCGCCTACATTGAAACAGGTCGTTTACTAAACTTTGAAAAACTGGGAGACTTCAAAGATACGTGCACATCAAGTGACCCTGCTCAACATCGTAATATTCAGCAGCTAGCAGGCTTCACGTCCAATCTCCTGCAGTCATTTAAAGCGCGCTTTGGAGAATTTCGCAAGCACACTCGTCTTTTTTAAGTTCATCACCCATCCACACGAGTGTGCAGTGGAAAGCACTGACCTGAGTTGCACCACAGTTGTCTCCTTCAGAGATTTTGAGCTCCAAGCTGCTGCCCTGAAGGCCTCAGGCATGTGGGTAAATAAGTTTAAGTCACCGCATGAAGATATAGAAAGACTTGTACGACAGCAAGCAGAGTTGGCCAGCCAACACAAGTGGGCAGGAATTAAAAAAGCTTCAACACGCAGACCTGCTGATTGTCAAAACTGAGAACGCGCTCCCTGTCACATACCACACACTGCAGCGTGTGAGTATTGCTGGAAAGACAATGTTTGGCTCTACAAATGCATGAGAACAGTATTTCTCACACCTAAAAAACATGAAGACTATAACCAGTGATCACATTTAATGGATGAAGTCTCAACGCTTGCATGAAGCTTAACTTCACCACGTATCAACGAGACTACAAAGCTATCAGCAAAGCCATGCAGCACCATAAGTCGCATTTATAGTAAGAAATACCATTATTGATTAGCAACAGCAAATCAATGTTATTAAAAAGAATTCATAGATATAATTATTGTACTTTTAGTGTTGAAACACAAAATGCACACACTTACTTGAACTTTTAGTTTTAAACGCAACCTGACAAAGTATTCCAGACAGTGATAAAAATAACAGTGGAAAAAAAGGTGTCGGGGCGTTACGCGAGAAAAAAGGAATAGTTAAAAAAAATAATATATGGCTCTCACAGAATTACTTTTCAAATTATGTGGTGCTTATGGCTCTCTCAGACTAAAAGTTTCCCGACCCCTGTGCTAGAGTGTCTCACTGCGTATTATATTGAAACACCTTTTTAATATGTTCCTGTCGCGCGGTGCGGTTCGTATTATATTGACAATAAATGTTTTACAAGACATAACTAAAATTTTGTAATTTTGGATTGTCTTGCGCTGCGTATTATAATGAACATTCTTTTAGTTATGTCTCGTATATAAAGGATTTATAGTCAAACACTTTTTTTTAAAATCCTTTATATTAACTCTTGGCGTCTGCTTGGTAGCTTGATCTAAGTACACATCACCATGTGGTTATGTCAATAACATATACCTAATCTACGTACACATCATATGTCGTTATGTCAATAAAATATACCTAATCTAAGTACACATCACTATGTGATTATGTCAATAACATATACCTAATCTACGTACACATCATATGTCGTTATGTCAATAAAATATACCTAATCTAAGTACACATCACTATGTGATTATGTCAATAACATATATCTAATCTAAGTACACATCACTATGTGGTTATGTCAATAACATATACCTAATCTAAGTACACATCACTATGTGATTATGTCAATAACATATACCTAATCTAAGTACACAGTACTATGTGGTTATGTCAATAACATATACCTAATCTAAGTACACAGTACTATGCGGTTATGTCAATAACATATATCTAATCTAAGTACACATCATATGTGGTTATGTCAATAACATATACCTAATCTAAGTACACATCACCATGTGGTTATGTAAATAACATATACCAAATCTAGGTACACATCACTATGTGGTTATGTCAATAACATATACCTAATCTAAGTACACATCACTATGTGGTTATGTCAATAACATATACCTAATCTAAGTACACAGTACTATGCGGTTATGTCAATAACATATATCTAATCTAAGTACACATCATATGTGGTTATGTCAATAACATATACCTAATCTAAGTACACATCACTATGTGATTATGTCAATAACATATACCTAATCTAAGTACACAGTACTATGTGGTTATGTCAATAACATATACCTAATCTAAGTACACAGTACTATGCGGTTATGTCAATAACATATATCTAATCTAAGTACACATCACTATGTGGTTATGTCAATAACATATACCTAATCTAAGTACACATTACTATGTGGTTATGTCAATAACATATACCTAATCTAAGTACACAGTACTATGTGGTTATGTCAATAACATATATCTAATCTAAGTACACATCATATGTGGTTATGTCAATAACATATACCTAATCTAAGTACACATTACTATGTGATTATGTCAATAACATATACCTAATCTAAGTACACAGTACTATGTGGTTATGTCAATAACATATACCAAATCTAGGTACACATCACTATGTGGTTATGTCAATAACATATACCAAATCTAGGTACACATCACTATGTGGTTATGTCAATAACATATACCAAATCTAGGTACACATCACTATGTGGTTATGTCAATAACATATACCAAATCTAGGTACACATCACTATGTGGTTATGTCAATAACATATACCAAATCTAGGTACACATCACTATGTGGTTATGTCAATAACATATACCAAATCTAGGTACACATCACTATGTGGTTATGTCAATAACATATACCTAATCTACGTACACATCATATGTCGTTATGTCAATAAAATATACCTAATCTAAGTACACATCACTATGTGATTATGTCAATAACATATATCTAATCTAAGTACACATCACTATGTGGTTATGTCAATAACATATACCAAATCTAGGTACACATCACTATGTGGTTATGTCAATAACATATACCTAATCTAGGTACACATCACTATGTGGTTATGTCAATAACATATACCAAATCTAGGTACACATCACTATGTGGTTATGTCAATAACATATACCAAATCTAGGTACACATCACTATGTGGTTATGTCAATAACATATACCAAATCTAGGTACACATCACTATGTGGTTATGTCAATAACATATACCAAATCTAGGTACACATCACTATGTGGTTATGTCAATAACATATACCAAATCTAGGTACACATCACTATGTGGTTATGTCAATAACATATACCAAATCTAGGTACACATCACTATGTGGTTATGTCAATAACATATACCAAATCTAGGTACACATCACTATGTGGTTATGTCAATAACATATACCAAATCTAGGTACACATCACTATGTGGTTATGTCAATAACATATACCAAATCTAGGTACACATCACTATGTGGTTATGTCAATAACATATACCAAATCTAGGTACACATCACTATGTGGTTATGTCAATAACATATACCAAATCTAGGTACACATCACTATGTGGTTATGTCAATAACATATACCAAATCTAGGTACACATCACTATGTGGTTATGTCAATAACATATACCAAATCTAGGTACACATCACTATGTGGTTATGTCAATAACATATATCAGTTGTGGATCCGTAGATAGTCTTACATGTCATCGTGTTATTGAGCTGTCTTAAAACTGAAATTTGTTGACTTACTTCCCCTAAGGCAACTTTGAGCAGGGAGCGAGAAGGATGAGCCGGTGTTGTGTTACAGTGGGGTGGGGTTTGGGGGGGGGGTGTGTGAGCCAGGTCTCGCATCATATTTTCAGCATCGGCATTACATGAGGTGCGCCATTTTGTTTAGGTGGGTAATGAGGGGCTGGGGGGGGTAACTGGGTGGATAATTGGATGGATGGGTGGACAGATGGATGGATGGGTGGACAGATGGATGGATGGGTGGACAGATGGATGGATGGGTGGACAGATGAGATGGATGGATGGGTGGACAGATGGATGGATGGGTGGACAGATGGATTGATGGGTGGACGATGGATGGAGGGTGGCAGATGGATGGATGGGTCTACAAATGGATGGATGGGTGGACAGATGGGTGGACAGATGGATGGACAGATGGATGGAAGGGTAGACATTTGGATGTATGAATGGATTAATAGATGGATGAGTGGACGGACGTGTCACGTGTGAATCACAAGTTGGATGACGGAGAGGTCACGTGAGTGAAAGCGTGGGAAGAAGGTTCGAGAGTATTATCAGAGTTGTCAGAATTCTGGTGTAATGGCGGACGTGTGTTTGAGGACTCCACGTTGTTTAACCTCAAATTATATATGTTATGTACATAGTGTGGATATTAAAGTTGTTTTATTGAAACCAATTCTTCAGAGGATTTTTGAAGGCAAGGTTATGTATTGAGAGAACGCCTACAAGATATATTAATAAGTAAAACATCACAAAGATGTTACAGGACGGACGGATGGACGAACGGATGGATGGATGGACGGTCGAAGGGATATATGGGTCTATGGAAGATAAATGGATGGATGGATGGATGGAGGGGGGAGGGGTGGATGGGTGGGGAATAGTTCTAATTTTATTTAGACACTTTTTAAAGACATCCGTTATGATGCAGGCGAGAAAATGATTAGAATAAATCCATTATTTTGAGAAGACAAGCGCCTGATAACAACGTCATATCGGCTGTTAAAAGGTCGTAAGTTTAATTCCAGTTGTTTCTCCAAGTGCCTGCTGTAATTGACGGGCACGCGTGAGCGACCTGATCCCTGGTTTACGTGACCTCAGTTGCCTGCAAGTCATTAGATTAAGACGGCGTCGCCCTCAGCTCTTTAGCTTTCAAAACACGGGGCCCATCCCGGGGCCCAGAGCCATGGCGCTTTCCCGATAATACCCAAATCTCTAAGCTAATCTTCTCCCAGGGATGGAAGGGGTGGTGGAGTTGGGTGGAAATATGTTTGGCGGGGAGAGAGATTTAAGGAGAAGATACGGACCAATTCTAGCAACCGTTACGACTGAAGGTTGTAAGACTCGAGCCTGGACTCGTGTGAGTTGTTCGGGTGCTCGCCCTTGCTCGTGGATGGATCAACAGAGGATCAGATGGATGGTGTAAAGTCTGGTGATTAATGTGTGGTGTACGGGGTAATGATTAATGTGTGGTGTACGGTAATGATTTGTGTGTAATGTACGGTAATGATTAATGTGTGGTGTACGTTAATGATTAATGTGTGGTGTACGGTAATGATTATTGTGTGGTGTACGATAATGATTATTGTGTATTGTACGGTAAATGAACGCTTAGAGTCTGTATGGTGTATGGGGATTCTTTTGATCATTGAAAAGTTGAGAGAAAGTTTTGTTTTAAAAATGATTGCTTTCATTTATTTTAAAAAAATATTACAATCCAAAATCATTCCTCAGTGGCACTAAAAAAACAAAAAACAATTAAACTATGCGTGTAAAACAGATGAAGCCATTGTTTTAACCACACATTGATCACATAGCATTTCTATTTTGACCAATCAATATTTGAGGCTAAACTCAAATTTTAACCAGAAACATTTCCAAAGGAGTTAAACGCGTGCTACTGTTGAAAAAATTAAACAATATAAAGTTTTAATACCTGTTATAATAGTATAATACACCTAATAGTATAAAAAAAAATTATGTAAACCTTTTTACCGTTTCTGATTAATAATTTAGCGATAAAATTAAACTGCCTTTCGTCCACAATAAAGATCTAATTGAGAGTAAATATTTTTTGTAAAGACTCTTGGATTTCAATTTCTGGACTATTAACTTTGTAATCATAAATATTATCAATATAGTTACACTATTATTGAAAAATGATTCTTAGTCACTATATACACTATAGTTAAATGTATTTATCATGATAATACTGTTATAAGTTATTTAATTTACATTAAAAAAATTATATGATTTTGAAAGTTATTATTTAAACTAGCAAAATACCCGCGCTACGCTGCGGAAAATAGGATTTCAGTTACCGTTGAGAACCCGCGTAACACAAATTCAAAACACCAATTGATTTCAATCTGGATCATGATGAATATAATACACCGTCTTGTCTGTCTGTCTGTCGTAGTCCCGCAGAAAAACAAAAAAGAAAAGTAAAAAATGATACACTTCCCGTGATCCTATCGAGCTAATAATTTAATTTATTTTTCGTCTGCTTCCATTGGGGGAGGGTACTCAACAACTTCCCAAAGTTTCGTGCTCCTAACTACACGGGAAGTTAGATATTTAATGATGAGTCTGTTATATATAGCTCATATAAGAAAAAAACTACATTTGAGCCCCCGGCCCCCTAGTAAATAATAATTTTATATTTGGTTGTGATTGTTATCATCGCGGGAGGGTACTCAACAACTTTCCAAAGTTTCATGCTTCTACCTACACGGGAAGATGAGGAATTAGTGTTCATTCAGTTTTATATAGCCCATATACGAAAAAAAAACGGTTTTAGGGGCCCCGGCCACCCATTAGTGAAATTTTTAAATTTCCTTTTCGCCAATTATCGTCATAAGAGTGTACTAATCAAGTTCCCAAAGTTTTAGCTTCTACATTCACGGGAAGTTGGAGAATTAGTGTTGAGTCAGTTTTTAATATTAGAAAAAACTATATTTGGGCCCCCGGTCCCCAGTAAGTGATAATTTAAATATATTTTTTGCTTGTTATTTTTGCGGAAGTGAACTTAACAACTGCCCAAAGTTTCATGCTTCCACCCTTACGGGAAATAGGAGAATTAGTGATTTTTAGTTTTTATATAGCTCATATCAGGAAAAAACTACATTTGGGCCCCAGGCCCCCACTATGTGATAATTTAAAAATTGTTTTAGTTTGTTACCACTACTCAGACTTTCTTGCTTCTACCTACACGGGAAACATAAGAATTTGTGATTTTCAGTTTTTATGTAGCTCACATAAAGAAAAAACTTTATTTGGGCCCCCGGACCCCAGTATTTGAAAATTTGAATATCTTTTTGCCTGTTGATATCGCCAAAGTGTACTCAACATCTTCCCAAAGTTTCATTCTTCTATCTACTCGCGAAATAGGAGAATTAGTTATTTTAATTTTAATATTGCCCATATAAGGAAAACAATGGTTTTGGGCCCCCGGCCCCAATGAGTGTGAATTTAAAAATTATTTTATGCCAATTTTTGTCACGAGAGGCTACTTAACAACTCCCCAAGGTTTCATGATTCTACATACACGGAAAGTTGGAGAATTAGTGATGAGTCAGTTTTTAATATAAAAAAACTACATTTGGGCCCCCCGGCCCCATTAAGTGATAATTTAAATATGTTTTTTGCTTGTTAACATCGCCCAAAGATTTAGCTTCTACATTCACGGGAAGTTGGAGAATTAGTGTTGAGTTAGTTTTTAAAATAAAAAAAACTACATTTGGGCCCCCAACCCCCATTAAGTGATAATTTAAATATGTTTTTCGCTTGTTAACATCGGGGAAGTCAACTACTCAGTGTTTCACACTTCTACCTACACGGGCAATATGAGAATTTGTGATTTTCAGTTTTTATATAGCTCATATTAGGAAAGAACTTCATTTGGGCCCCCGGCCCCCAGGAAGTGATAATTTAATTATTTTTTCACCTGTTACCATTGCGGGTTTGTCCTCAACAACTTCTAAAAGTTTCATGCTTCTGCCTACTCGGGAAATAGGAGAATTTGTGATTTTCAAATTTTATATAGGCCATATTAGGAAAAAAACTTTTTTGGGCCCCCGGCCCGCCCATGAGTGTAAATTGTAAAATTCTTTTACACCAATTTTCGTCACGAGAGGCTACACAACAACTTCCCAAAGTTTCATGCTTCTACCTACAGGGGAAATTGGAGAATTAGTGATGAGTCAGTTTTTTTATATAATAAAAAAAACTACATTTGGGCCCCCGGCCCCCATTAAGTGATAATTTAAATTTTGTTTTTGCTTGTTACCTTCACGGAAGTGTACTTATCAACTACCCAGTGTTTTATGGTTCTACCTACACGGGAAATATGATAATTTTGATTTTCAGTTTTTATATAGCTCATATAAGGAAAGAACTTCCTTTGGGCCCCCGGCCCCCAGGAAGTGATAAATTAATTTTTTTTTCGCCTGTTACCATTGCGGGTTTGTCCTCAACAACTTCTAAAAGTTTCATACTTCTGCTTACTCGGGAAATAGGAGAATTTGTGATTTTCAAATTTTATATAGGCCATATAAGGAAAAAAACTTTTTTGGGCCCCCGGCCCCCATGATTCTAAATTGTAAAATTCTCAACAACTTCTAAAAGTTTCATACTTCTGCTTACTCGGGAAATAGGAGAATTTGTGATTTCCAAATTTTATATAGGCTATATAAGGAAAAAAACTTTTTTGGGCCCCCGGCCCCCATGAGTCTAAATTGTAAAATTCTCAACAACTTCTAAAAGTTTCATACTTCTGCTTACTCGGGAAATAGGAGAATTTGTGATTTTCAAATTTTATATAGGCCATATAAGGAAAAAAACGTTTTTGGGCCCCCGGCCCCCATGAGTCTAAATTGTAAAATTCTTTTACGCCAATTTTCGTCGCGAGAGGCTACACAACAACTTCTCAAAGTTTCATGCTTCTACCTACACGGGAAGTTGGAGAATTAGTGATGAGTCAGTTTTTTTATTTTTAGAAAAAAACTACATTTGGGCCCCCGGCCTCCATTAAGTGATAATTTAAATATTTTTTTCGCTTGTTATTTTCGCGGAAGTGAACTTAACAACCACCCCAAGTTTCATGCTTCTATCTACACGGGAAATAGGAGAATTAGTGATTTTTAGTTTTTATATAGCTCATATAAGGAAAAAACTTCATTTGGGCCCCCGGCCCCCAGAAGTGATAATTTCAATGTTTTTTTCTCCAATTACCATCGCGGGTTGTACTCAACAATTTTCCAAAGTTTCATGATTCTGCCTACTCGGGAAATGGGAGAATTGGTGATTTTCATATTTTATATAGGCCATATAAGGAAAAAAAACGTTTTTGGGCCCCCGGCCCCCATGAGTGTTATTTTTAAAATTCTTTTACTCCAATTTTCGTCGCGAGAGGCTACTCGACAACTTCCCAAAGTTTCATGCTTCTACCTACACGGGAAGTTGGAGAATTAGTGATGAATCAGTGAGTCAGTGAGTCAGTGAGTGAGGGCTTTGCCTTTTATTAGTATAGATGATAGTACCAAACATTATTATTTCATTTAAGTGCATCATTAGTAAATGGTATGGATTCAATTTATGCGCTCTCTGGTGACCTTACTCAAACTTCTTTTTTGGACGTGAAGTCTGGACGCACACAGCAGACCGCCAAAGAAGGATACTGCCCTAGAAATGAGATGTTCCCTATAGAAATGAGATGTTCCCTATAAATGAGATGTTCCCTAAAGAAATGACATGTTCCCTAGAAATGAGATTTTCCCTGAAAATGAGATGTTCCCAAAAAAGACATGTTCCTTAGAAATGTCATGTGCCCTAGAAATGAGATGTTACTTATAGAAATGACATGTTTCCTATTGAAATGAGATGTTCCTTATAGAAATGACATGTTTCCTATAGAAATGAGATGTTCCTTATAGAAATGACATGTTTCCTATAGAAATGAGATGTTCCCTATGGAAATGAGATGTTCCCTATAGAAATGAGATGTTCCCTATAGAAATGAGATGTTCTCTATAGAAATGAGATGTTCCCTAGAAATGAGATGTTCCCTATAGAAATGAGATGTTCCCTTTAGAAATGAGATGTTCCCTATAGAAATGAGATGTTCCCTATAGAAATGAGATGTTCCCTAGAAATGACAAGTTCCCTAGAAATGAGATGTTCCATAGAAATGACAAGTTCCCTAGAAATGAGATGTTCCCTATAGAAATGAGATGTTCCCTAGAAATGAGATGTTCCCTATAGAAATGACATGTTCCCTATGGAAATGAGATGTTCCCTATAGAAATGAGATGTTCCCTATAGAAATGAGATGTTCCCTAGAAATGAGATGTTCCCTATAGAAATGAGATGTTCCCTTTAGAAATGAGATGTTCCCTATAGAAATGAGATGTTCCCTATAGAAATGACATGTTCCCTAGAAATGACAAGTTCCTAGAAATGAGATGTTCCCTAGAAATGGCAATTTCCCTAGAAATGAGATGTTCCCTAGAAATCACAAGTTCCCTAGAAATGAGATGTTCCCTATAGAAATGAGATGTTCCCTATAGAAATGAGATGTTCCCTAGAAATGACAAGTTCCCTAGAAATGAGATGTTCCCTAGAAATGAGATGTTCCCTAGAAATGAGATGTTCCCTAGAAATGAGATGTTTCCACAAGATATCGAACATCTTCTACACCGAACAGATCACTAACGAAGCGGTCCACGATAAAATAACTACCGTCATTGGTCCCCAACGAGGACCTTCTCACCTCAATAATGAAATAGAAACTAAGATAGTTTGGACACGTTGCAAGATCTGGAGGTCTCACAAAGACCTTAATCCAAGGCAACAGTCCAGGGACGAAGAAAGAGAGGCAGGCAAAAGAGGAGACGGCAGGACGACATTAAGGAGTGGGTCGGCCAGTCGTTCATTGACTCCTAAAAGGCAGCACAATAATAAATTAACCTTACTTATACAAATGTTATGAAAAAAATAATTGAAAAAAAAACACTGACATTTTATAAATTAATGTAGAATGTTTAAATTTTGAGCAATTTAACTAAAGCTATATATACTTCAATCAAATTTCATCAGATAATGAAAGAGTCCCTTTGATAAATACATGTAATAATCAAGTTCGCTATGTTATTAAGTCCTTTGAAATGTAAAAAAATAATTAAATTTATGTATTTAATCAAAATGTAGAATTCACATTAACATGCAATCGTTATGGCAAAGTTAATATTATTAACTACAACTACGGTCGTAACTACAGTCGTAACATTTGGCTAGTTATCCCAATTTCTTATACGTTATTATTTATTTTAAAATGTTAGTTTGTAGTGAATTATTTAGATTAAATAGGTACAATGTGTATGTTGCAGATTTGTAATGTATATTAAACTATGTTGATAGGACATTAAAATTGAACTGACATTATACATATTAATATTAGTAATTTAATATTAAAGTATTAATACAAAAAATTTAAGTTTCTTAATGTCTAAAATTTATATAACTATTTTACAAATAATTTCTAGGAATTCTTATAATCTACATGGTAGCATCTCTATTCAAGAAATTACAGTTTTGAAACCATATTTTCAATGGAAAACCTATATAAAATATGTGCTAATAAAATGAGCACTTTTGTCAACATCTGTAGGGGCAGAATTACTTGAAAAAACTCTTGTGTCAGATGAAGCTGTGAACAAAATAAACAACCATTAAGGGTAGTGCTTATTGGGCTAAAGCAAGGGGCCCCCGATGATTTAATGGGGCCCCAAACTTATTATATTTTTTTAATAAAGGAGGCTTTACCAGGCTCCAGGCGGGATTGCAGCTAGGGGCCCCGTGCAATCTTAATCCGCCCCTGCATGGGGGACACCTTTCATACTGAGCGTGTCAAACAAGAAAAAACATATTCTTTATTGTATACACGAAATCAAGTAACTGTTTTTTTTAAAAACAGTATTTATTATTTTGTTATTATTATTATTTTTATTATATTTTTTAAAAGAATATTTTCGCTGATATTTTTTGTCCGTGACAAACTGAGAGCAAAATAACTTGTAGCTTAAAGCAAGTCATTCGCATGAAATACAAATTCCAGCAAGATGAAAATATGAAGGCAAATGAGCTCATGTTGTCTGCTGATGTTTTCTCAAGCTCCATTGGCCGCGAAACACGTGATACAGATACAAATCCTACAAAATGTTCAAAGAAAACAAAAATAGTAAGCTAAAGCTATGATGCCATAAATCTGATTCTGTCTATGTATCAGAATAAGAATAAGTTTTAAAAAATATGGATCAAAAGTGAAAGATGAACATTGAAAAAAGGAATGATGTATAACTTTTATTTTTGTGTGGCTGCTACAAAATTATCATTACAAAAAAAAGAAGTTAATATTTAAAGCAGAAGTAAAATACTAGTGAACAAAATGTGGGTGAGACTGCAATCAGGCTTATAGATTAGTAGACGGATCAAGTAGTCGTCATTTGGTCACGTGCTGCTGTAAATCTCTAATTCATCATTGTATTTTTATTGTTATTTTTATTGTTATTTTTATTGTTATTTTTATTGTTATTTTTATTGTTATTTTTATTGTTATTTTTATTGTTATTTTTATTATTATTTTTATTGTTATTTTTATTGTTATTTTTATTGTTATTTTTATTGTTATTTTTATTATTTTTTATTGTTATATTTATTGTTATTTTTATTGTTATTTTTATTGTTATTTTTATTGTTATTTTTATTGTTATTTTTATTGTTATTTTTATTGTTATTTTTATTGTTATTTTTATTGTTATTTTTATTGTTATTTTTATTGTTATTTTTATTGTTATTTTTATTGTTATTTTTATTGTTATTTTTATTGTTATTTTTATTGTTATTTTTATTGTTATTTTTATTGTTATTTTTATTGTTATTTTTATTGTTATTTTTATTGTTATTTTTATTGTTATTTTTATTGTTATTTTTATTGTTATTTTTATTGTTATTTTTATTGTTATTTTTATTGTTATTTTTATTGTTATTTTTCAGTTTCATCGTGTCAAGTCATTCCACCAAATAAACCCGTAACTTTTGATTTTAAAAAAAAATATTAAAAAAAAACTATTATAAAATACTTTGTGTACATTTAAGAAAGTTTAATATTACGTATTTATCATACAAGGACAAGTTAGTTGGGCTTTTGAAAAAGGTAGGCGTCCTAGGTGCCCTTAAAAAAGGGGGGGGCGCCGCAGGCACCACGGCGCCGCAGCACAAACTAGTTAAATATAACTTATTTTTACGGTAATAGATGACTATTATATAGGAGGGAGTTTAAAAACGGAAAATATATCCACATATTATCTTATCTTATCTATACAGACGCTCCTTCTATGCAGAAGATTATTGTGTCCACAGACACAATTACTTAACCGCCTAACTAGTGTTAGGTACCCATTCGGGGCTGGGTGACTCAAGGCTGGGTGACTCAAGGACACCCTAGGAAATAAATCCTTGCCTTCGAGCGCGCTGCCACTCGACCACCGCGTCCCCTGAATTAGAATGATAGTTATTTTTTTATATACAGCTATAGTAGGCCTAATGCTTTTAAGACTCAGAACTGTTGGGACATGGCGAATACCGGGTAAATATCTAGTAGATCTCTGTTTAATATGTGGATAACATCTGATAAATACCTGAGCTAGCGTTTTAAAAAAGCCCTTAGTTCATAAAAAGCAATTTTTAATTCCGCTGAATCTTCTGCTAATCCTTAATTAAGGGCCACTTAAAATTCAATGTTCTTTCCTTACTATGGCTGCTAGAGCCAATCCCATAGCTCCTGGGTGACAAGTGATTTATAATATAGATAAAAGTGTTCTTGCAACGATTGTAAAAGGTGAAGTTGTTTATAATATAGATAAACATTTTCTTGCAACAATTGTAAAAGGTGAAGTTGTTTATAATATAGATAAAAATTTAATTGCAACAATTGTAAAAGAAGAAGTTGTTTATAATATTCATAAAAATGTTCTTGCAACAATTGTAAAAGGTGAAGTTGTTTATAATATAGATTAACATTTTCTTGCACCAATTCAAAAAGGTGAAGTTGTTTATAATATAGATAAACATTTTCTTGCACCAATAGTAAAAGTTAAGTTGTTTATAATATAGATAAAAATGTTCTTGCACCAATTGTAAAAGGTGAAGTTGTTTTAAAAACACGTTAATAGTTATTATTACTTTGAAAACTTTATTGAAACAGCCCATGAGATTTGTATTTCCATAATTTTTAAAAAAAAACTTTTATATTATCCTAGACGATTTAAAAGGCGAACCTGTCTGAACATATAAAGGCTATAGTTATTCTAGATTCTTTACACTTAATCCTAGATTCTAGACTTTGTCCTAGAGCCTTCTCGGGCTAAACTTTTTATGCAAGCGGTTTTTTTTAATGTTTATTTTTTAAATATTTTTTTTAAGTTGAAAATAAAAGTATTTAATAACATCTGTGCCACACGCTAGTGAATCTGATATGTGACTAACTGGCTGGATTTGGCCGGCTTCCGACAGGCTTGAGTTAATACAAAAAATTATTGCGAGCTAAAATTGATATTCGGTCTTAGAAATAGGATCTGGAGGAATTTTCAGTCGGAGATTTTTGTCTTTCTTATTTTGTTTTAAATATATACTTTGCAACAAGTAATATCTTTGCGTTTTGGATAAATAAAAATATTAATTATTTTTCAAATAGGTAACACATTTTTTTGGTATAATTTTTTAATTAAGTCGATCTATTAGGTCACGTTGACGCATGCTTCAGAAAGAAAGTTTCACGATTTAAAAAGTACTATTTTTTCAATAATTATATTAATTTTCGAAAATAGAAGCTGGCCACTTTTTAGCCATTTGAGCAGGGATGGATTAAGCTTGCACGGACCCCTGGCTTCAATTTCACCTGGGGCCCGGTCCAGCCACTTTATTATACCAAGTTTGGGGGCCCTTAATTTAGCCTTAAATCATTGGGGCCCTGGCTTTAGCGCAAACAGCCCCCCCCCCTTGATCCACCACTGCATCTGAGAATGGAATAAACAAAATATATTATTATGGATACTCTCTTAGTTAAAGGATATGACGTTGTGCGTATAAGTACTTAAAATTTCTTGTCGGATACCTCATATAAATTATAAATACCAGGACAATAATAAAAATTTTCATCAAAGATTTTTTTTAATGAATTTCCATAAACTTTAAGAACGACATCATACAATTAACGTCTTTTACGCAAGTATTGGCAACCTGCGACACGCGTGCCAAACATGGCACACATATGGAAATTGATTAGCAAACAAGGAAAAGAAGATGAATTTTAGATAGGAAACTTATCAATGTCTTTCACCGGGAATTATAAAAGAATTATTTTTTAAAAATTCATGCATATTTAAAATGATATATTTTCTCTAACCTTATTATAAATAATGCTTACAGATTTGAAGAATTTAAAATGTGGGAGGAGTGAGGGATGAACGGTGTGGAGTATTTCAATAATTAGTTGTCAAGCCGACCTAATTTTTGACGGGAAAGTATATTTAACTAATTTCAAACTGGCAGAGATGCACGGGCTGGCCAGATATTCTTTCCTCAATGTCGGCCATGTTTACGTTGCACGTCATGAAGAAATCCATCTAATATTTGTGTAAGCTACAACAGCTGGTATTTTATTACACTTGTATTGCATTCTTATCTCTTTCTTAAAGGGCATAATTTCAATATCCTATCTTTAAAAGAGAAAACGAAAATAAAAAACAGTGATAATAAAAAATAAGAACACTATATAATACTTCATGGTAAAATTTGAGTTCAAGTGACTATAATGTTTCTCAACGAATTTTCAAATTAAGTCACATGTTTTATTTATAAAATTGAATTTAGTGAGCTTTACATATTATTACACTTTTTTTTAAAAAACATTTATAAAACGTTTATAATACCTCTCAATAATGCATACTTTTTTTTTAATCCAATTTTTTTTTCATGCCGTATGCCAAATATTTCTCATGTCCACGATCTTTTACAACATGCAATTTGGTATAAAATTGTTACATTGTTACTAAACGGTTTGAAGTATCTTTAAAATAATTATTTACTTCTGTTTGCTTTCCTTTATTTAAAAAAAAATTCAGCTCACTAATTAGGCCTACTTTAAAGTTTACATAATTAAATAAAAGTGAATGTTTACATTTTGTTTAGATTTCCTTTTATGTCAACAAGCTTTAGATTGAATATTTCATTTAAAATACCACCACGTAGGACAAAATGTGGAATGCGGTTTTGCCAGGAAGAACAAAATGTTTGTCACATTAACGAGTTGGTTTTAAAAAATGCTTTCGAAAATTTAGCACTGCAATGGCTCCATATTACCAACTACAGTTAATTTAATGAATAAAAGAGGTAGGTTTAAATTAAAGGGTTATCGTTCCTTGAGAATTAATACACTCTTATCAACTCAGTTTTTACCAATTCCAAAATATTCATGAACTAAGGTAAAATAAGAGATATTATTAGCTGTACTGTTCAAAAACAAATTCTTCCTCTCACATTCCCCCAACGTCGTTTCAAATGTTTCAATTTTTAAAAAAATATCTGAATCCAGTTTTATTTGATTAGTTCTAAACGATTTACTTACGTTTCAGTTTGCACTTAGTAGTGCAGCCAGCGCACTGGACTGTCGTACCGATGGTCATGGGTTCGAATCCGTGTGAAGGCAAGGGTTTGTTCCCGGGGCCTAGGGCGTCCCTGAGTCACCCCGCTCCGAATGGGTACCTAACACTACATGTAGTTAGGCGGCTGGGTAATGCTTGGAACCCACAAAGCCGTGGCCTGTGAGCGCTGCATCACTTGCCAAACAGATCATCTGTCATGG
Source organism: Ampullaceana balthica (assembly GCA_944989445.1). Lineage (NCBI taxonomy): Eukaryota > Metazoa > Mollusca > Gastropoda > Lymnaeidae > Ampullaceana > Ampullaceana balthica. The sequence continues at coordinate 191,545 of CALYLW010000368.1, forward strand.
TCTGTGGACGCAACTATCTTCTGCATAGAAGGAGCGTCTGTATAGATAAGATAAGACAAGTAGTAAAGTTCAATCAAAGATATTTTGAGTTTGAAGCCAAATATTTTAAATTTAAACCACTTAAGAAGTCCAAATGTCAGTGGCGCGAATTAGTGTGGCAAAGTCTTGGTTTGTGTTAATATTACACGATACATATAATATACATGACAGTAGTATTGTCAGGGTAGAAAGGTAAACATATCTGCCATACACATCGTATTAGGTTTGACTGGTTGGCACTGCTTTGTATGGTGTGGGTCTAGTGTTGTTGTATGGTGTGGGTCTAGTGTTGTTGTATGGTGTGGGTCTAGTGTTGTTGTATGGTGTGGGTCTAGTGTTGTTGTATGGTGTGGGTCTAGTGTTGTTGTATGGTGTGGGTCTAGTGTTGTTGTATGGTGTGGGTCTAGTGTTGTATGTGGGTCTAGTGTGTTGTGTGGGTCTAGTGTTGAGAGGCCGGTTCATTTTAATTTTCTCCTCCCCCTTTCCGCGACACTTTCAATGGTGAGTGACGGCCTGCTCGCATAGATCCCATTCTTCCTTACCATCTCCACCCACCACCACCACCGCGCCCCCTTGTGTTCACTATGCTCGGAGTGTCTCGTCTGCCAGTTGCTTCCCTTTGTCAGTCCGAACTGGGAGAAAAGGCGTGGGGGGGGGGTTTGAAGGGGCGACAAGATATTTATTTCCTCTCATTCTGGATTTAATGAAGACGGAAGATGGCGGCCCGTCGTCAGGACGACATGACAACGACAAAAGACGGAGTAGTGGCTCCACCTACAGCTCACAAATTATTCAACGCACTTCTTTCTTCCTGATGCAGACCTGCTATCTAGAAACGTGGAGTATATATACATATATATATATATATATATATATATATATATATATATATATATATATATATATATATATATATATATATAAAAGAGGTCTGTTAACGATTAATTTAAATTTAATCGTTAACTTTTGAAAAAATAACGATTAATTAATCGTTAATTTCTATTAAAGCTAAACATTAAAATTTATGATGTAGTAAGTAACACTTATTAAACGTTCTTGTTAAAAAACTAAATAACACTGGAATGTCTCCTTTATATGTCATCTTTTAAACATGTGCAAGTACGTAAAAAGACACGTGTGTTGACATTATTTGGATCAAGTGATGAGCGGGTCTAATTGACAATATAACCAGCTGAGCTGAACAGTCATTCACATGGAACTGAGGTAACTGGTATGCACAAAACGGTCTTGGCAAGTAATGACATTATCGGATATCGGTGTTCATTAAGTTTTCACCATTGTAGAGGGTTAATTGATTCAGGAACTTTCATCTCCATTTTGTAATGCAGTAACTCATCAGAAGAGATGTCGTCATTTTCTGTCTCTGAGCCAGACTCCATTACTGCCATTAGCTTAATATGATTTTTCATTTGGTTTGATAAGTAGGCGAAGTGTTAGAACAATGGTAGGCAAACTTTATCAACATTTTGAACATTCCCGTCAGTCAAAAGTTTAAAACCAAAATGTTCGTGTAATCGACAGGAAATATATTATTTATCGGACGCTATTTTAAACTTTTTGACTTCCAATAATTTGTAAGTGATGGGTCGATTAATCATTAAAAATGCTTTAATTGTAAAATTTTTAACGATTAATCGAGGAATTAATCGTTAATTTCAGCAGCCCTAATATATATATATATATATATATATATTATATATATATATATATATATATATATATATATATATATATATATATATATATAACTTTTCTATAGATATAAGTGTCACTATCTTTTTACTCTTTTTTTCCAGATGACCATAGCAACACTGATGACATGCCAAAGACATTCTTTTTTGTCCATGTGACCTGATTCGGTGGACAGGCGATGTGGAGCGCTGACCTCGCTTTGTCTGACTGCGATTCTATGACGGATATACCTTCATGTATTGGTCTGACTGCAATTCTATGACTGATATACCTTCATGTATTGGCCTGACAGCCATTCTATGACTGATATACATACCTTCATGTATTGGCCTGACAGCCATTCTATGACGGATATACTTTCATGTATTGGCCTGACTGCCATTCTATGACTGATATACCTTCATGTATTGGCCTGACAGCCATTCTATGACGGATATACCTTCATGTATTGGCCTGACTGCCATTCTATGATGGATATACCTTCATGTATTGGCCTGACAGCCATTCTATGACGGATATACCTTCATGTATTGGCCTGACTGCCATTCTATGACGGACATACCTTCATGTATTGGCCTGACTGCCATTCTATGACGGATATTCCTTCATGTATTGGCCTGACTGCCATTCTATGACGGATATACCTTCATGTATTGGCATTTGTGCACGATGTTGTGTATGTTTAGGAAGATTAAATGTTCAATGTCTTTTGTCAAGTTTGTGGAAATGTTTGCATTCTCGTTGCGCTCTCATGTTCTCAACCAATCTCTAATAACAACAATCTCTAATAACTATCTCTAATAACAACAATTCTTCACATTTTTCTTAAATTTGTCTTGTTAAATTCTTTCAAAAATTTTGCGAGGCCTTTTTCACAATTTTCGTGGCAACGATTCAAATGAGCGCACGCCAAGGGATTTTCTCATATAATGTTCCCCTTTTGCGGAACTTTGAGAATTGACTCCGGGCACAAGAAGTCAATGGTATCTATATACGATTGTTCTTTTACGAAAATACAAAATACACAAACAAATTGTGCAATGAAAACAATAAATTTGAGCTTTATTTTTAGACTGATACGACAGTAAACGTTTCGGCTAATGCCTTCATCAGTACAACATAAAATACATTCTCACAATACTTACATAAGTAATAATAACATTCTTAAAACATATTGTATTTTCAAATATTTATGTTAAATAAAAAGAAAAGAAAAACAAAAACAAACATGGACACAGGATATAGGAAAAAGGGGGAAGTATACAAAGTTACAGTAAAAACCACATCGGGAACAAGATTCTACAGTTAAGTAAAATTATGAATTTGGTTAATTCCATATGGAGCCAACGTACCAAATCTTTTTATGAGTCTATTTTCCATGTGGATTCTATCATGGGTATTGCTTGCATATAAAATACCAGTTACTGCAATATCTGATATGCCGTTATGGTCAACACTGTTAAAATGTTTAGACACAGGACATTGAGCCTGTTTATTTATATTATACAGGTGTTCTCTACACCGATCTCCAAGACGACGACCAGTCTCACCCACGTAAATTTTAATTACACCTCTTGAAAAGGATTGCATAAATCACGTTGCGACTTGTGCAAGTGAATCCATCTTTTATTTAAAAAAATTTTCAAGAGGGAAAGAAATGTTAATTTCCATCACATATGGACAAGTATTGCAACGGTTACGGTTGCAACCTTTTGTTCCAATATGTGCTTTCGTTGTGGGAAGGTGACTTCTTACAAGAATATCTCTGAGGCTTCTATCTCTCCGGAAAGCAAAAAGAGGAGGTTATTTGAAGACCTGCTGAGTTAGAGGGTCAGCCATAAGGATTGGTCGGTTTTTGAGAATCACCTGGCGGGCTTTAAAATTATGAGGATGAAAAGTTAAAATAAATTTGGATCGATCACATTGATCAGAAACAGATGATTTAAATGTGTCCTGTCTGGTCATGCCTTTAATTCGATTGACAGCGGATATTTCAACTGTTTCCGGGTATGACCTTCTTCGAAAAAAGTCCAGCATTCAATTCTTTTACGAAAAAGGGCACGTGCACTTTCTGCAACGTTTTAGTTTAAGTCTGTGTCTCCCCCATTCGCAATAGTCTCCCCTGTACAACAAACACTGTAAATGATAACTTGTAATGGGGTTAAAATGAATTTCACGATGGAATTTAAAGGTCTGAGTCTTATCGGGTTGTTCGTCGGAAAGTCTGCGAGGAAACGCGTGTAAATCTGATTTACGCCTAAAGTCTTCCGCGCTTTTTGCCTTAACTTGTCTTCTCCTGTCTGCCCAGACAACGATTTCAAGGCTGTAGTTAGTCTCCTGGCATTATGTGATGGTGTTGACGGGCCAGAAGGGGCCGTCAAAACCAAAAGTACAACAAAAGGATGCCAGCTGAATCGTGGTCTAGAACCAGAGCCACATACGCAAACAAGAACCAGAGCCGCATACTTAAACAAGAACTGACAAACAAGTGTTTCCATCAACAATTACGTACTAATGGCAGTGAAAAATCCACCCTTCCAAAATTGACATTTACATGAAAAAACTATTATTATTATTATTATTATTATTACTAGCTTATCACCCGTAAAAAATGACGGAAGTTTTCAAAATAAATACTAATCAGATTAAACAATAACGTAATACAGAACTTTCATTTATTTTATTTATTTTTATTTGATTCATTTATTATCATATTGAACAATTTTATGCGGAACGTTCGAAGAGGGTTATTTTTGGTGCAGTAATTTGGTGCGCTGCTTTCTAAAATTAGTAGCGTGTTACATCCACATATACATACATACATACAGACGACCGGAATTATGTATATTGATTATTATTATTTAACATTAAAAAGAGGGTTCCAAATTTTAGGCGCCTATTTCGTCTATATCAATATGTACAAGGACACGGGTTATTGACAAGTTTGTCCTATAATCTCATCTGTTACGATGCTCCTACAGAAGATTATTGAGTCCTACGCTTATCCGTGTTCTATGTCTAGTCTTGCATTTATTATGTTAGAGTTTAAAATGTTGATATACTGTTGGTTTTCCTGGTTTCCTCTGGCCACCCATTCCTCGGTCATCACGTGACCTGTGGCACATTTAGAAATAATTATCTCTGACCCTGTTGATTCGCGTAGTCGTAGAATCATGTGATACTTTAGCTACACACATCTTCGATTAATAAATATTTATTTATGGGTTCTTTTTTTATTGTTCTTTTATTGTTCTTTTATTGTTCTTTTATTGTTCTTTTATTGTTCTTTAATTGTTCTTTTATTTTTCTTTTTTTTTATTGAGTTAGAAACATTTTTCATTCTTGTTTTCCTTCGACGAAGTAATTTTTAATTTTTTTTTCCTTGTTTTTTTTTCTTTCTTTCTTCCCAATCTTATTTCCCAAGAAGGCCAAACGAACGTCTCGTCTGCTTTCACCAATGTTCAGGAATCCGCTAACAGGCGCGATGTCTGTCTTCTTGTCTCCGAGGCTCCGGTTGAAATTCGGCAATGAGGGGTTCTCGGCTTTCCCGGCAGCTTCCCCGCGGTTGTCAATATCTTAATTTTTTCACGGCATACTTTCCTCGGTGTCAGTCCACTGACAGAGACTACACGATAAATTAGCTGTCTGAGTCGGACCGCCCTAGGAGTCAACAGACACGGCGTCACTTTGGAACTCAATTAAGTTTTAAACACGAAACAAAGAAAAGGGGAGACAAAAAACCCATGTTAGAGATACAAGCGGTCCTCGTTTGTCCCGTGTAGAACATATTTTTTTAAAACCCTAACCTGTTGGTAATATATTCACGACATGCAGGTCCCTGGGGCAGTGGTGGGCAAACCTTACGGGGCATGGGGCAGTGGTGGGCAAACCCTTCAGGGCGAGGCTTTCATCAGTAGGGCACAGAACGTCAGGGGGGCCGCACCTGAAACAAATTCAGCCTCAGTTCCAGCAACAATCTTCAACATACATTCATGGCTTTCTCTATTCGAAAGTGGTAATGACTTCTGCACACGAAACCTTGTGGACCACATGCGACCAGAGGGGCACTTAGACACCCCTTAGTGGACCACATGTGACCCCAGGGCCACACATAACCCATTTATTGGACCGCATATGACCTGCAGGGCACACAGGAACCCCTTAGTGGATCGCATGTGATTCGCGTTTTGCGGTTTTTTTCCCACCGATTCCCCTGAAGCGTGTCTATTCATTAGTCATTCGATTCTCTCATGCTTTAGTATTGAAATCTTGGGATACCAGAACCACCTCTTTTAATCACCCTACTGCAATCTCTCTCTCTCTATCTCTCTCTCTCTCTCTCTCTCTCTTTCTCTCTCACACACACACACCTACACACACACAAACAAACAAATGACAGGCATCGTCATTTTCAACGTCTTCTTTTGTAAAATGTTTAAAATTTTTGCGTAGCAAGATATAAAATGAACACATAAAAATATGTGCATAAACTACTTTGCAAAACTTCTCAAAAACAAAATAAAACCGCCAGGTGCCCAGATTTAGCTCTATTTCAAGACTTGAATCTTGAACTCTGTGTGACTTTAATTATTTCTTTTATCTCTTTGTACATATATAATACTCATAATTTATTATCTTTCACCTCTACTTCTTACTTATACTAAACCGTCTCTTCTGCTACTAGGTAAGTTTATAATATAAAAAAAAGGGTATTATTAGGCCTGACAAGACGTAACACAACAGCGAACGTTTCGGCAAAGAGCCTTCCTCAACGGACAAATAGTACACACATGAAACGAATAACACGGAATAATAATTAAAAAAAACACTTAGCTGCGGTGAAATCCAAGCAGTAGAGTAGGGATGTATTTTTTAAGTGTTTTTTTTAATTATTATTCCGTGTTATTCGTTTCATGTGTGTACTATTTGTCCGTTGAGGAAGGCTCTTTGCCGAAACGTTCGCTGTTGTGTTACGTCTTGTCAGGCCTACTAATACCCAATTTTTTTATATTATAAATTTACCTATATAAAAGCCTGATTGCAGTCTCACCCCTATTACTTTATTTTCTTCTGCTACTAAACTAAACACATACTCTGTAGGCCTAAGACTAATCTCTTAAGGCCTTGGCTAGTACCTGGGCAACCTGCTCCATCTGCTGAGCAGTGCAATACACCATTGTCTTTACATGGGACTCCTCTGCCTCCCTCACCTCCCCGGCTATGTCTAGCGCGGGGCAAAACGTCAGCAGGTGTACGACCGTCTCAGAGGCTTGGCTGCAATGACGGCAGTTCGAGTCCCTGTTGTGGTCTAGCCTGTGGAAGTACGAGTTGGTTGGGCAGTGCTCTGTTCTCATCTGAGTGACTAAACTCTGGTGTTTGCGACTCAGGTTTCACCACTGGTCTGAACGGCTTGGCCTGGGCATGTTAGCGAAAAGAACCTGTCTGTCGTGTTGTCAGCCCACTCCTGGTACCACGTGTTCATGAAGTGGTCCTTTAGCCAGGTTTTAGCCCCAAAATAAGAAACTGGGGTCTCTGGTTGGGGCAGGGCCGCTCATGCTTTTGCCAGGGAGTCTGCCTTTTCATTGCCGTCAACATTCACGTTACTCGGGATCCACTGCACTGTTACCTTACCTCCAAGTCTTTCGAGCTTACCCACGTCCTCCAAGATGACGTCAACCAAGTGGGTGCTACGCTTATTTCTAAGTAGGATTTCGAGGGCTGATCTCGAGTCGCAAAACAATACCGTGTCGAAACCGAAAATTTACTACCCTTGCAGTGTCTGGTGCACACTTTCCAGGGCCCTGTGTATAGCCTCAAGCTCCGCATCGTAATTCGATGCCATAGTCCCACAGGGACCTGAAAGTTCTTCTTTTGGTGGCCCTCCTAATGGGTATAAGATGAGCGCACCATATCCTGCAATTCCTTCACTTGAGCTGGCAGACCCATCCGTGAACACTTTTACGTGGGTTCCCGCGAACCCTTCTATCGTCTCAAGGGCAGCCGCTTTCTGTACATGTTCAGGGCTGCGTTTCGTCACTGCCGTGTCAGTCAAAGACTTCTGCTACTAGATTATACTAACCGGTCTCGATTTAATTCATGTCTGACGCTGGAGGGCAATAACTCTTCTTAAGCGGTTTATCTGTGCTACACAAAACGACAAATATTGCGTTCCGTTCCGTTTTGGCAGTGATTTACGCCAACGCCATAAGGCAGGGACTAAGCAATTTTTTTGGTGGGCGACTTAGAGAGTCATCATTTTACACTCGAGGTGACGGCAGCCATTGAACCGTGCACACCACTTGACGGGGGATTTTCCCGAACGCCATCGCATCGAACATGGCCGTGTCGGTGCGCACAACAATGTCGGGCAAAACTAGTACGACTTCGAGATGACGGCTCGAATTTAAGCTTGTTTAAGATTACCGACTACGTGTCATTGTCGAACAACACCATTCAGTAAATTTGCACCCCAGCGAGGTCAAGTTATGAAATTTTTCCCCCTCCATATTTCCCCAGAATGACAGGCGTTGGGCCGTTCGAATCCGCTCCGATTTCGAATACGAAACTGAAGTCTTTTTGAGGCGGCAATCGTTAGTAGTTTTGTATCGCCGTGCGTGGAACACGGCCATCCGTCTTGATTAATCTCTCCGTGTGAGTAGCGCGATGTTATCGAAGCTAAGGACGCGGAAATTGTTCATGTAGCTATCGGATGACTCGCCAGAGTGGCAGATAGTTTTTTTTCTCCCTCACTGAAAATTAAATCTCTCCACTTGATTGTTGCGCGTGACCCCAAAATGACCAATGGGGGATCCAGCGGTGTATCTATAGAGTCAGTTCTGGTCAATTCTTTTGAAAATAAAACTGCTTTTGGCCTAAGCATAAAGGCGTTTGGCATTTATTCTTCTATTTAAATAAATAAATGTCGTTTCAGGTAAATGGTCTCCTTTCGCCACCTCTCCCCCATTATTTCTGTGCCACTGGTACAATAGTAGCTATGTACATAATTTTTTTTTAAAAATTAGTCATTATTTTGTAAAAATCTGGTCAAACATAACATCAAAGTTTGGTTTTTAAAAAGTCACTGCTTGAAGATTCCCGCCAAAAGACGGACTAAGAATCCAGCCAGGAATGACCACCAGCGCGTCGTTTCGTGCCAAAAGTCAAAACCCAAGGACGTGGAACGTGAATTCCACTGGGCAGACATATTTGCTTAAACCTAGGGTTGTGTCGTGAGATTACAAGACGAATATTTTAGTGGTATAAAAATGGAAAACAAACTCACAACGACGTGATTAATTAATTGAACAATTAACATGTGCGTTGAGTAAATTATAAACGTACTTAAAAATCGTTCCAGAACAGCACCCCAAACGTGCCACAATTCTAAGCCATTCTATAACTCCCCCCCCCCAAATGCCGTACACCTCTGAACTCCCCACTCTTACACCTCCCCTGTACACCTCCTCTGTACACCTCCTCTGTACACCTCCTCTGTACACCTCCCCTGAAGTCACCATTACGCTAACGCGTATAACTCAATTCCCGGAGCCGTCAAACTCAGATACGTATCTTTCTTGTCACGTGATCCCCTAAAGCCGCAGTGGCGTCTGGGTATCGCGATGGCTCGTGTTTCTTGAGGGGGGATGGTGAGGGATGGGGGAATCACTAATGGCGACCACTTTAAGTCAACCACTCTTAGCTCGTACTGTATGTTGGGGTGAAGATCTTCGCACGATTACGCTGAGCATATTTTAGTATGGGACAATTTTTAAAGACATTGAAACCTGGAAAAAACGCAGAAATACTTGCGAAGAAAATAGTGGTGGTGTTATTTGCAAGTAGATATTATTTTTTAAATCCTTTATATTAACTCGTGGTGTCTGCGGCCGACCGACCGACCTTGCTTGCTTGCTTGCTTGCTTGCTTGTCGCCAAAACTTTTGATCGATTTTTAACCCACTTGCTCGCAAGATAGCGAGCTGAAATTTTGCAGGCAGTTTCGTACCGATGATAAAAACAATGTATCAAAATTTCAGATCGATCGCATGTACCGTAATTAAATTATTGATTTTTTAGATTATTTTTTTTAATCCTATGTATCATGCTATTTTTTGAGATAGAGCGTCGCGGTGCGTATTATATTGAACAACCTTTCTGTCGCGCAATAAGGTGCGTATTTTATTGACAGCTCTTTTTATAAACATATTCCTGATCGGTGCGTATTATATTAAACATGTTTTACGACACAACTTCAATTTTGTATTTCTGGATGGTCTGGCGCTGCGTATTATAATGAACATTCTTTTAGTTACTTCTCGTACATAAAGGATTTATAGTCAAAAACTTGGTTTTTTACGGGTTTTTCTTATTGTTTGTTTATTTGTGTTATTAAAATAAAAAAATTTTAGGAACCGTTATTTGCAAGGAATCCGCAAATTGGAAGTTGTTAATACAAGGTTATAAATAATTACCCCGTGTTATGGTGAATAGTGGCACATGCCAGAAGCGTTTATTGGGGCGGGGGTCACATAAGTCCCCGTGCGCCATGTTACAGGGGGGTCAAAATTCAAGACAAACCAAGTTCATTCAATACAGCAGTACCTCGAGATACGAATGCTTCAAGATTAAATTATCCAAGATACGAAAGGCCACTCGAAGAATATTTTGTTCTGAAATATGAAACAAAGTCCAAGATACGAAAAACGCGCAGGTGACAACACTTCGCGTCATGAGACAACACTTGGCGTCATGAGACAACACTTGGCGTCATGAGAAACACTTGGCGTCATGAGACAACACTTGGCGTCATGAGACAACACTTGGCGTCATGAGACAACACTTGGCGTCATGAGAAACACTTGGCGTCATGAGACAACACTTGGCGTCATGAGACAACACTTGGCGTCATGAGACAACACTTGGCGTCATGAGACAACACTTGGCGTCATGAGACAACACTTGGCGTCATGAGACAACACTTGGCGTCTTGAGACAACACTTGGCGTCATGAGACAATTACAATTGGCGTCAGGAGACAACACTTGGCGTCTTGAGACAACACTTGGCGTCATGAGACAACACTTGGCGTCATAAGAAACACTTGGCGTCATGAGACAACACTTGGCGTCATGAGACAACACTTGGCGTCATGAGAAACTCTTGGCGTCATGAGAAACTCTTGGCGTCATGAGACAACACTTGGCGTCATGAGACAACACTTGGCGTCATGAGACAACACTTGGCGTCATGAGACAACACTTGGCGTCATGAGACAACACTTGGCGTCTTGAGACAACACTTGGCGTCATGAGACAATTACACTTGGCGTCATGAGACAACACTTGGCGTCTTGAGACAACACTTGGCGTCATGAGACAATTACACTTGGCGTCTTGAGACAACACTAAGCATCATGAGACAACACTGGGCATCATGAGACAACACTGGGCATCATGAGACAATTACACTTGGCGTCATGAGACAACACTTGGCGTCATGAGACAATTACACTTGGCGTCATGAGACAATTACACTTGGCGTCATGAGACAATTACACTTGGCGTCATGAGACAATTACACTTGGCGTCATGAGACAACACTTGGCGTCATGAGACAACACTTGGCGTCATGAGACAACACTTGGCGTCTTGAGACAACACTTGGCCTCATGAGACAACATTTGGCGTCATGAGACAACACTTGGCGTCATGAGACAACACTTGGCGTCAAGAGACAACACTTGGCGTCATGAGACAACACTTGGCGTCATGAGACAATTACACTTGGCGTCATGAGACAACACTTGGCGTCATGAGACAATTACACTTGGTGTCATGAGACAACACTAAGCATCATGAGACAACACTGGGCATCATGAGACAACACTGGGCATCATGAGACAACACTTGGCGTCATGAGACAATTACACTTGGCGTCATGAGACAATTACACTTGGCCTCATGAGACAACACTGGGCATCATGAGACAACACTGGGCATCATGAGACAACACTTGGCGTCATGAGACAACACTTGGCGTCATGAGACAACACTTGGCGTCATGAGACAACACTTGGCGTCATGAGACAACACTTGGCGTCATGAGACAATTACACTTGGCGGCATGAGACAACACTTGGTGTCATGAGACAACACTTGGCGTCATGAGACAATTACACTTGGCGGCATGAGACAACATTTGGCGTCATGAGACAACACTTGGCGTCATGAGACAACACTTGGCGTCATGAGACAATTACACTTGGCGGCATGAGACAACACTTGGCGTCATGAGACAATGGCGTCTTGAGACAACACTTGGCGTCATGAGACAATTACACTTGGCGTCATGAGACAACACTTGGCGTCTTGAGACAACACTGGGCATCATGAGACAACACTGGGCATCATGAGACAACACTGGGCATCATGAGACAACACTGGGCATCATGAGACAACACTTGGCGTCATGAGACAACACTTGGCGTCATGAGACAACACTTGGCGTCATGAGACAACACTTGGCGTCATGAGACAACACTTGGCGTCATGAGACAATTACACTTGGCGTCATGAGACAACACTTGGCGTCATGAGACAATTACACTTGGTGTCATGAGACAACACTAAGCATCATGAGACAACACTGGGCCTCATGAGACAACACTGGGCATCATGAGACAATTACACTTGGCGTCATGAGACAACACTTGGCGTCATGAGACAATTACACTTGGCGTCATGAGACAATTACACTTGGCGTCATGAGACAATTACACTTGGCGTCATGAGACAACACTTGGCGTCATGAGACAACACTTGGCGTCTTGAGACAACACTTGGCCTCATGAGACAACATTTGGCGTCATGAGACAACACTTGGCGTCATGAGACAACACTTGGCGTCAAGAGACAACACTTGGCGTCATGAGACAACACTTGGCGTCATGAGACAATTACACTTGGCGTCATGAGACAACACTTGGCGTCATGAGACAATTACACTTGGTGTCATGAGACAACACTAAGCATCATGAGACAACACTGGGCATCATGAGACAACACTGGGCATCATGAGACAACACTTGGCGTCATGAGACAATTACACTTGGCGTCATGAGACAATTACACTTGGCCTCATGAGACAACACTGGGCATCATGAGACAACACTGGGCATCATGAGACAACACTTGGCGTCATGAGACAACACTTGGCGTCATGAGACAACACTTGGCGTCATGAGACAACACTTGGCGTCATGAGACAACACTTGGCGTCATGAGACAATTACACTTGGCGGCATGAGACAACACTTGGTGTCATGAGACAACACTTGGCGTCATGAGACAATTACACTTGGCGGCATGAGACAACATTTGGCGTCATGAGACAACACTTGGCGTCATGAGACAACACTTGGCGTCATGAGACAATTACACTTGGCGGCATGAGACAACACTTGGCGTCATGAGACAATGGCGTCTTGAGACAACACTTGGCGTCATGAGACAATTACACTTGGCGTCATGAGACAACACTTGGCGTCTTGAGACAACACTGGGCATCATGAGACAACACTGGGCATCATGAGACAACACTGGGCATCATGAGACAACACTGGGCATCATGAGACAACACTTGGCGTCATGAGACAACACTTGGCGTCATGAGACAACACTTGGCGTCATGAGACAACACTTGGCGTCATGAGACAACACTTGGCGTCATGAGACAATTACACTTGGCGTCATGAGACAACACTTGGCGTCATGAGACAATTACACTTGGTGTCATGAGACAACACTAAGCATCATGAGACAACACTGGGCCTCATGAGACAACACTGGGCATCATGAGACAATTACACTTGGCGTCATGAGACAACACTTGGCGTCATGAGACAATTACACTTGGCGTCATGAGACAATTACAATTGGCGTCATGAGACAATTACACTTGGCGTCATGAGACAACACTTGGCGTCATGAGACAACACTTGGCGTCATGAGACAACACTTGGCGTCTTGAGACAACACTTGGCATCATGAGACAACATTTGGCGTCATGAGACAACACTTGGCGTCATGAGACAACACTTGGCGTCATGAGACAACACTTGGCGTCATGAGACAACACTTGGCGTCATGAGACAATTACACTTGGCGTCATGAGACAACACTTGGCGTCATGAGACAACACTGGGCATCATGAGACAACACTTGGTGTCATGAGACATGAGACAACACTTGGTGTCATGAGACAATACTTGGCGTCATGAGACAACACTTGGCGTCATGAGACAATTACACTTGGCGTCATGAGACAACACTTGGCGTCATGAGACAATTACACTTGGTGTCATGAGACAACACTAAGCATCATGAGACAACACTGGCCATCATGAGACAACACTGGGCATCATGAGACAACACTTGGCGTCATGAGACAATTACACTTGGCGTCATGAGACAATTACACTTGGCGTCATGAGACAACACTGGGCATCATGAGACAACACTTGGCGTCATGAGACAACACTTGGCGTCATGAGACAACACTTGGCGTCATGAGACAATTACACTTGGCGGCATGAGACAACACTTGGTGTCATGAGACAACACTTGGCGTCATGAGACAATTACACTTGGCGTCATGAGACAATTACACTTATGAGACAATTACACTTGGCGTCATGAGACAATTACACTTGGCGTCATGAGACAATTACACTTGGCGTCATGAGACAATTACACTTATGAGACAATTACACTTGGCGTCATGAGACAATTACACTTGGCGTCATGAGACAATTACACTTGGCGTCATAAGACAATTACACTTATGAGACAATTACACTTGGTGTCATGAGACAACACTTGGCGTCATGAGACAACACTGGGCATCATGAGACAACACTGGGCATCATGAGACAACACTCGGCATCATGAGACAACACTGGGCATCATGAGACAACACTGGGCATCATGAGACAACACTGGGCATCATGAGACAACACTGGGCATCATGAGACAACACTCGGCATCATGAGACAACACTCGGCATCATGAGACAACACTGGGCATCATGAGACAACACTGGGCGTCATGAGACAACACTTGGCATCATGAGACAACACTGGACATCATGAGACAACACTTGGCATCATGAGACAACAATTGGCGTCATGAGACAACACTTGGCGTCATGAGACAACACTGGGCGTCATGAGACAACACTTGGCGTCATGAGACAACACTTGGCGTCATGAGACAACACTGGGCATCACGTGACTGAAAAGGGTTTTGTTGCGCAGTTCTAAGACATTTGCCTGACTCGTTTCAGAACCATTTTAAAAAAAACAGACAAAAGAAAGCTGCCTTTGATCAATATTTTTCTAAGAGACCATAAGTAATAGAAGATGTTGGTGGAAGTGAGGTGAAGAAAATGAACGGGTAAACAGAAAACTAGAACGCGCATAATAATAATAATTCATTTAAAAAGCAAAACAAATTTTCTATTTACAATTTAAGTGTTATGTGTTGTGTGTTATGTTTACAGTGGTTCCTAATGTAAGATTTTATGTATCATTTATACATTCAAAGTTTTTTTAGATAACGTATTGTTTTCATAAAACTAAACGTTTCTAACGTAGAGACGTAATGTTTTCTGCCATCCGTTCTCCTCCCCTACCACCTTCTCCGACACTTCGCCACATCGCCTCACTCGAAAGGTCATGGTTCACATCACCTTCTCCGACACTTCGCCACATCGCCTCACTCGAAAGGTCATGGTTCACATCACCTTCTCCGACACTTCGCCACATCGCCTCACTCGAAAGGTCGGGGTTCACATCACCTTCTCTGACACTTCCCCACATCGCCTCACTCGTAAGGTTAGAGTTCACATTTGTGTATACATATTGTGTTTCATTTATTTTATTCTGTTTTCGTTGTTTTATTATTTATTAGATTTGTAATGTGTGCTTTAAAGTTTGAAAAATCATTCTTTGTTTTTCGCTTTTGCATGATATTTTAGATTTTTTATGTTGTTTCTGTGTGGCTTGGAACGGATAGGGCATTTTACATGTAAAATTTAGTTTGGCATGCGAAAAATCTAAAATACGAAAGTCATCCCGGAACGGATTAATTTCGTATCTCGAGGTACCACTGTATTTTAATGACCAAGGGCAACTAATCGGTCACAAATAGATCACAACAGCAGACGTCTGCCCTCCACAGGGATGCTGCTGCTATAGAATATCAAAGAGTCACATACGAGAGTCTAAAATCTGACAACATTACCTCTCTAGCGACTGTCGGGCACATAATTGTGACAATGCAGCATCGGTTATTAGTCATAAATCATGTATCCGGTCTTCAACAGCGAATATGTGACACGGAGCACTACTTGTCAACTGTGACAGTGATAGATTAAAATTAGCAGGAGTGCACTCTGCTTAACAGTAGCCACTTTTCCAATTTTTTTCGGGACAATTGAAAGCATATATATTTTTGTTTTTCCCCCTCTTATTCCCCTGTACGCTGGAATGCGTCTAAAAAAGTTGATAAAATGACAGTAAAGTGCGAGTTTGAGACTCACTGGCTATGTTAGAGGCTATTCAATTAAACTAATCATGAAGGGTTAACAAAATTGTAGTCGACTATCTACAACAATTATTCCAAGACTCATGTGTGACGCCTAAAACAAGAAATTGTACAGAACAGTTACGGGCAAAGACTCATGTGTGACGCCTAAAACAAGAAATTGTACAGAACAGTTACGGGCAAAGACTCATATGTGACGCCTAAAACAAGAAATTGTACAGAACAGTTACGGGCAAAGACTCATGTGTGACGCCTAAAACAAGAAATTGTACAGAACAGTTACGGGCAAAGACTCATGTGTGACGCCTAAAACAAGAAATTGTACAGAACAGTTACGGGCAAAGACTCATACGTGACGCCTAAAACAAGAAATTGTACAGAACAGTTACGGGCAAAGACTCATGTGTGACGCCTAAAACAAGAAATTGTACAGAACAGTTACGGGCAAAGACTCATGTGTGACGCCTAAAACAAGAAATTGTACAGAACAGTTACGGGCAAAGACTCATACGTGACGCCTAAAACAAGAAATTGTACAGAACAGTTACGGGCAAAGACTCATGTGTGACGCCTAAAACAAGAAATTGTACAGAACAGTTACGGGCAAAGACTCATACGTGACGCCTAAAACAAGAAATTGTACAGAACAGTTACGGGCAAAGACTCATGTGTGACGCCTAAAACAAGAAATTGTACAGAACAGTTACGGGCAAAGACTCATGTGTGACGCCTAAAACAAGAAATTGTACAGAACAGTTACGGGCAAAGACTCATACGTGACGCCTAAAACAAGAAATTGTACAGAACAGTTACGGGCAAAGACTCATACGTGACGCCTAAAACAAGAAATTGTACAGAACAGTTACGGGCAAAGACTCATACGTGACGCCTAAAACAAGAAATTGTACAGAACAGTTACGGGCAAAGACTCATACGTGACGCCTAAAACAAGAAATTGTACAGAACAGTTACGGGCAAAGACTCATACGTGACGCCTAAAACAAGAAATTGTACAGAACAGTTACGGGCAAAGACTCATACGTGACGCCTAAAACAAGAAATTGTACAGAACAGTTACGGGCAAAGACTCATGTGTGACGCCTAAAACAAGAAATTGTACAGAACAGTTACGGGCAAAGACTCATGTGTGACGCCTAAAACAAGAAATTGTACAGAACAGTTACGGGCAAAGACTCATACGTGACGCCTAAAACAAGAAATTGTACAGAACAGTTACGGGCAAAGACTCATGTGTGACGCCTAAAACAAGAAATTGTACAGAACAGTTACGGGCAAAGACTCATGTGTGACGCCTAAAACAAGAAATTGTACAGAACAGTTACGGGCAAAGACTCATACGTGACGCCTAAAACAAGAAATTGTACAGAACAGTTACGGGCAAAGACTCATGTGTGACGCCTAAAACAAGAAATTGTACAGAACAGTTACGGGCAAAGACTCATGTGTGACGCCTAAAACAAGAAATTGTACAGAACAGTTACGGGCAAAGACTCATACGTGACGCCTAAAACAAGAAATTGTACAGAACAGTTACGGGCAAAGACTCATGTGTGACGCCTAAAACAAGAAATTGTACAGAACAGTTACGGGCAAAGACTCATACGTGACGCCTAAAACAAGAAATTGTACAGAACAGTTACGGGCAAAGACTCATACGTGACGCCTAAAACAAGAAATTGTACAGAACAGTTACGGGCAAAGACTCATACGTGACGCCTAAAACAAGAAATTGTACAGAACAGTTACGGGCAAAGACTCATACGTGACGCCTAAAACAAGAAATTGTACAGAACAGTTACGGGCAAAGACTCATACGTGACGCCTAAAACAAGAAATTGTACAGAACAGTTACGGGCAAAGACTCATGTGTGACGCCTAAAACAAGAAATTGTACAGAACAGTTACGGGCAAAGACTCATGTGTGACGCCTAAAACAAGAAATTGTACAGAACAGTTACGGGCAAAGACTCATGTGTGACGCCTAAAACAAGAAATTGTACAGAACAGTTACGGGCAAAGACTCATACGTGACGCCTAAAACAAGAAATTGTACAGAACAGTTACGGGCAAAGACTCATCTGTGACGCCTAAAACAAGAAATTGTACAGAACAGTTACGGGCAAAGACTCATGTGTGAAGCCTAAAACAAGAAATTGTACAGAACAGTTACGGGCAAAGACTCATACGTGACGCCTAAAACAAGAAATTGTACAGAACAGTTACGGGCAAAGACTCATGTGTGACGCCTAAAACAAGAAATTGTACAGAACAGTTACGGGCAAAGACTCATGTGTGACGCCTAAAACAAGAAATTGTACAGAACAGTTACGGGCAAAGACTCATACGTGACGCCTAAAACAAGAAATTGTACAGAACAGTTACGGGCAAAGACTCATACGTGACGCCTAAAACAAGAAATTGTACAGAACAGTTACGGGCAAAGACTCATACGTGACGCCTAAAACAAGAAATTGTACAGAACAGTTACGGGCAAAGACTCATACGTGACGCCTAAAACAAGAAATTGTACAGAACAGTTACGGGCAAAGACTCATACGTGACGCCTAAAACAAGAAATTGTACAGAACAGTTACGGGCAAAGACTCATACGTGACGCCTAAAACAAGAAATTGTACAGAACAGTTACGGGCAAAGACTCATGTGTGACGCCTAAAACAAGAAATTGTACAGAACAGTTACGGGCAAAGACTCATATGTGACGCCTAAAACAAGAAATTGTACAGAACAGTTACGGGCAAAGACTCATATGTGACGCCTAAAACAAGAAATTGTACAGAACAGTTACGGGCATGCGTATTAGATTTTAACCTCATTTTCTGAATGCCCTTCTTTGGTAAAAATTTAATCGTGCACACAAAAGCTTACAAGATCCTACTATAATCTCAAAGAAGGGGAAGCAACAATTAATATTAGATCTTTTGAGGAAACTTTGTAAGCATCGTAAAGATTTTAGCCAAATTGATGTACACAATGCCAAAAAGAAAAATCACAGCATGTGAACCTTTGATTGATGTGAATAGAAGATATACGCGACATTGTAAGATGTCTGGAAAACTGACAAGAGTTGCAGGATTTTCAGCAGCAGAAGAAATCTTGCACGTTGAGAAGAGCGTATTTGAGCAACTTCAAAAAGAGATACCAACATGATTTTTTGGGACAAAATGTGTATTTACGGAGGACGTTAAAATTCTTTTGACGATACTGCATGAGTCGACACCGTTCGTCCACATGGGCAAAAAAAAATGTAAATTTTTGCAACGTGGGCATTAGCGGCCACGAACTTTGCGTTGAAATTATGGTTGCAAAATTGTAGTTTTGATCATTTGTAAGTAATCATTTGAAGCGAATATTTGCCATTCATACTGGAATTATTTGAGCCTTTATAAGAATTTTAATTGAATTTCGCGTTTTACTGATGCATTTGCTTCTTAGTTAAAATCAGTATTAAAATTGGTTGTAGTTCTAAAAAAGGATGTTCATAGTATTTGCTAAGATATCCTAAATAACTTGTACGAGAATTGTCGTTTTCTTTTATCATTGTATGGAATTTATTTAAATTTAAAATCGTTTTTGTTGAATCGCTTATGGTTGCCATTAAAAAGTGAGCTTGTTTATTTTTTAAAAACCAAAATCAATGATAATTAGGAAACATTTCAGGACCACATAAATGCACGCTTTTAGATTTCTAAGTACAAATTAGACTTTTCTGCGCTATTGAACGCAGTTTTACATTGGGAACATACGGGTATTCTGGTAGAGCAGGGGTCGGCGACCAGGGGTAAATTAGCCCATTTGGTATAAAAGGGAATCCCTGGGGGTAAAACAGTGTCATTTTGGGACATAAAATCCGCCAGATTTTAATCTTTTAATTTCAATTTTAAAAATAAAAAATCAAAATCCGTCACGGTTACGTATAGTTACAAAAGCCACGGTCTATGAATAAGATTTTTCGGCTTTTGCAAAAGAGAGGGATCCCGAAATTGAAGTTAACCACTGTATGATCCATGTATGAAACTAAATTCAGTACCTTTGTCAGCAAAAGGTGGGAAAGACAGATCTTCTACTTTGGCCGAAAATGTCCGGGAACAAGTACTTTCTTCTATAAATCCGAGTAAATTCATTGCAGTTCAGCTTGATGAGACCACTGATTTCAGTAGTAATGAGCAGGTAATACAAAGGTTTACATACAAAAAAAATGACCCCCGTTCCATGACGGACTATGGGGCAAGTGATGTAGCGTTCACAAGTCAGTTTTTAGCCACCAAATTGAAGAGGAAATGTTTGTTTTGTGTTCCGCTCGAACTGCGATGTCAAGGAATTGATATATTTAATAAAGTTAATGAATACTTTGAAAAAGTTAAATTTAAAATGGGGAAGACTGTATTTCTGTGTCTGTTGATGGAGCTCCAGCTATGTTGGGTCGTGTAAGTGGTTTTTTGGCTTTCACAAGAGAGAGAAATCCAAAAGTTAAGTAAACCACACCGTCAAGGTCTGCTTGTGAAACATTTGGAACCTAAACTTGAGGTCGTCATGCATGATACTATCCGGATTGTCAATGTTATTAAAGGACATGCACTGCAAACAGTGGCGTAGGTATGGGAGGGGGTCCAAATTCAAAAGTCCCCCGGGCTCCCTCATGAGGGCGGCCCTCAAATGAGTCTCTAATTATTTTTTTAAATTAAATATTACGCCACCGCCATGTATGCATGGCCCCCCCAAAGATGCCAAGCCCCCCCCCCGTGAACCCAAATCCCTACAAATCCCTAGCTACGCCACTGACTGCAAACACGACTGTTTCGTGATTTATGTAAAGTTGGGGAGGCTGAATATACAGACTTGATCACCACGAGGTACGGTGGCTTTCACGCGGCAATGTTCTGAACAAGGTATATGTATGAGCCTGACATGACGTCACAAAACAGGCAACGTATCGGCAAAGAGCCTTCTGCGACAAACAAATAGCACAAAAACAAATAAAACGAATAACAATAAATTGAACCTTAGCTGCTAAGTTGTAATTTCTACTTTTTTGAAGGAACACAAGAAAAGAAAGTGAATAGAAGGGTGCGGGTTTGTAATGATTTTCACCGTCTGCAAGGTGCATCGTTCATCATGGCGTCACCTTTAAACAAAAAAAAACAATTTTTTTTTAAATTTAAAAAATATTAAAAAACTTTCATTTATTTTTCTTTTCACAGTGAAACTTTTTGAATGACTTAAATATATACATTTTTAAATTACCAAAAATAACGTAGGTCCTTTATAAGTGTGTTTGGGATAGGAGTGGAGATTCTGCTTTTAATTTGTAATGGATAATATACCAAAAATTAATTGAAAAAAAATAATAATAAAAAAAGAAGAAAAAAACAAAAACAAAACAAAGAATAAATAGACATTAAAACCAATTTCACTGTGTAGAAACGAAAGGGTCGAAACGTCCGGTGTCGAAACGTCATGGGGTCAAAACGTCCTGTGGTCGAACTGGCAGTGTCAAGTCATCCGGGGTCGAAACGTCCGGGGTCGAAGTTTCCGTAATTCAATTTGTCGAATGTTGAAGTCGTTTATTGATGGCATGTAAGATAATAATTTAAGTATAACTTTGAATATCAAGAGTAACAGGTTCATAACTAATTAAAAATAGTTTTATAAAATTCTGTTTTGTGTAGCTTTAAAAAAAATTAAATAAAGAATTTTAAAAACCAAGATACACAAACGAATTATGTACTCAAAACAATAAATTAAGGTTTAATTATTCGACTAAAGCACAAGTGAACGTTTTGGTAAATGCCTTCATAGGTACAAACAACATAAGTATTAAAATTTTTAAAAAAACATTTAAAAAACAAGTTTTGGCTATAAATCCTTTATGAACGAGACATAACTAAAAGTATGTTCATTAGAATACGCAGCGCAAGACAATCCAAAAATACAAAATTGTAGTTATTGTTATGTGTGGTAAAGCATGTTTAATATAATGCGCACCGATCAGGAAGTAAGCAATTTAATTTGCAATGTCACGTAGTGTCTGTCCGTGCGGTGACGCTACTAATTTTAGAAAGCAGCGCACCAAATTACTGCACCAATGCATCAAAAGGTGTGCAAATTAAAGATACGCTGTAAATAACTATTATATGACGTCATTGTTTTAGCTCATATTTTATTTTTGGAAAAGGGAACAATGTAAAAAGAGGATTTGCTGATGGTTAATTATAAAATAAAAAAAACAAAGGGGGCG
Source organism: Ampullaceana balthica (assembly GCA_944989445.1). NCBI lineage: Eukaryota > Metazoa > Mollusca > Gastropoda > Lymnaeidae > Ampullaceana > Ampullaceana balthica. The sequence continues at coordinate 214,176 of CALYLW010000368.1, forward strand.
CCATAGGCGCCCTACAACCCCTATTTTAAAATACTTTGTGTACATTTCAGAAAGTTTAATATTTCATATTTATCAAACAAGGACAAGTTAGTTGGGCTTTTGAAAAAGTGCATTTTTTCAAAATAAATAGATTTCAGCTGAAAACATCCGTCATTTTTGACGGGTGATACGCTAGTATGTTAATAAAAAGTGTTGTCAATAAAATACGCAACTTATTGCGCGACAGAAAAGGTCGTTCAATATTATACGCACCACGACACTCTAGCACAAAAATTAACATGTTACATAGAGATAAATAAAGATAATCTAAAAATTCATTAATTTAATAACGGTACATTCGATTTATCTGAAATTTTGATACATCATTTTTAGCATCGGCACAAGTCTGCTTGCATAATTTCAGCTCGCTAGCTTACGAGGAAGTGGATTAAAATCGATCCTAAGTATTTTCGTCACCGCCCGCCTCAAACAATCAACCAGACACCACTAGTTAATATAAAGGATTTAATTAAAACACTTTTTCACTAGATGCGCAATAAAACACCTTATCTTGGGTGTTAAATAAAACACCTTATCTTGGGTGTTAAATAAAACACCTTATCTTGGGTGTTAAATAAAATACCTTTAGATTAGATGTTAAATTTACATACCAATACAATACAATACAATACAATACAATACAATACAATACAATACAATACAATACAATACAATACAATACAATACAATGCAATGCAATGCAATGCAATGCAATGCAATACAATACAATACAATACAAGACAATACAATACAATACAAGACAATACAATACAATACAATACAATACAATACAATACAATACAATACAATACAATACAATACAATACAATACAATACAATACAATACAATACAATACAATACCCATTCCAGTAACTTTTTGTTTTGTTTTGTGGTAACTCTCTTTGTCTTTTATTACTAACTGAAAAGTGGATAAAATGAGAATGAATTATTCAAAGAAGGTTAATTAAATATCAAAATGTTGTTTGTCTTTCCAAACAACTCTCAGAATCTAGGGACACGTGTTTTCAACGAATGAATTTTTAAATATAAAAAAAAATATAAAACCAAACCCATCTCCCCCCCCCTCTTAGTCCCCAATAAATTACAAGATTAGCCAAGTGTTGTAAATCGCTCTGTAATCAGACCAATACAATTCTGGCCAGGGCGATTATAATCATCAACAGAGTAATGGACTGCGTGCTGAAAATTGTTTGGTGTCTACAGTTATAACGATGCGACCTCAATTTAAATAAAGGTGGGTTTTTTTTTGTTTGTTTTGTGTGTGTGTGTGGGGGGGGGGTCTTTTTCCTCTTTCTAAATATGTAAGCTTTGCACTTAACACAAGACAATATTTATTATTTATCATTTTACAACTGTTACTTGATATTTTAAGTTCAATTTTACATACAAAAAAAGGATTTTTTAAACAAAAATAATTAAAAGATGCCTTAGAAATAATACAAAATCATATAAAGACTTGTAGAATGAGTGTAATATTACAAGATATAAATTAAATACTTCGATAAAAGATGTTAAATTAAAAGAGATAAATACTTAGATAAAAGATGTTACATTAAAATCATTAAAAGATGTAATAAGACTTAAATAAAAGATGTTAAATTAAAAGATGTAAATACTTTTAGAAAACGTGTTAAATGATGTTATATAAATACTTATAGAATAGATGTTAAATCAAAGGATATAAAGAATTATAGAATAGATATTGCAATAAATATAAAAACTTATAGAATAGATGTTAAGTTAAATAATATAAATTAGGGTTGTTACTGATTTAAAACAATTAATTTTCATTACTTTGGAAAAAATTTAATCCATTAATCGATTAATTTCGAGTAATTATATTTTTATAACGCATAAATAGATTCCGTTTAGTTGTGATTCATTATTTCGTGAAATCGGTTAAGTAGCGCTAATTCCATGGCTCCCAAATTTTGTGACGTAACACAGCAAATTCGTACTGCTATGCAAAAAATAAGGAAGAAAAACATTTTTGTTTACGTAAGTACGTCAATTAAATAATAATAATATGAGGGGAAAGTATGTAAGTAACAAAAAATATAAATTATGAAGAAAGTGGGGGGGGAAAATATAAATGTTTTTTTAAAAATTTAAATCCAATTTTAAGTGATCAAATTAATTTTAATCGACTAAAATTTTAAACGATTAATCGCTTAATTAATCGCCAATTTCCACAGCCTTAATATAAATACTTGTATAGAATTATATATTAAATTATATTGAATGCACAGTAATGGACAATTTCACAGTAAAATATGTTTAATGAAACTCTTTAGAGGTGAAGTTAAGTTCAAAGTAATTTATCATTTTGTTTTTAAAAAAATAGGTACCAAATTTTACGCTTTCATACCAGTCGTCGGCATGCTTTAGTATTTTATCATAGAAAAACCATAATCATTGTATTAGGTTGCCGTCTCTGTCATTAAAAAAAAACCCAAAACAACTCAACAACATTGAACACTGCTGTCATTGTAATAATATTATTTAAAATTAAACGTAAATTGTTATTGTTTATTTAGTATCATATCGCATATTTGACGTTGTTTGCACTAGTCGGGAATACGTTTCTGGAAAGTTTCAGATACCTTACCTTCCCCCGCCCCGCCCCTTCCTATCCCACTCTCGGGCTCTACAGCACCCGTTGTTTGACGACAACAAAATGATAGGTAGGCTCCCTTTGTTGTCAAGCCCGCCGTGTTCCCGTAAAGGGGGGGGGAGGTTGGTTGAGGACATCAGAGACCTTTGCCCCCAGTCCGCTCCCTCTAATGAAGTCACTTTTTTATCAACAGACAAGCGGTGTCGTCTTACCGCCGATACGATCTATCCGCCATTTTGTAAACCGGCCTCGTTCTCGCAAAGGAAGTGCAGCTATCTCCTCAAGCGATCGGATATTCCAATATGGCCGGCCGTCTTCCTTCGCTCGGGCGTAAATAGAAGGTGGTGGTGGTGGGGGGGGGGTAATCTCGAATCGATGGTACCTGGACCCTGCGAAGAGCGCCGCGCGTCGTGAGATGGTGTAACTCAAGAAAAGCTGACATTTAACGATATTCGATCGCCGCTCCCCTTATCGCTGTCATTCGTGTAAAAGCATTAGCTAATCCGAGGATAAACAAATTTCGGTGTATCAGTTCCACGACTCCTTAATCTGATCAAACTCAAGCCCGTCTTGTTGCTGTTGTTGTCGTTGTTGTTGTTGTTGTTGTTGTTAATGATAAGAGAGTAGTCGTTTTTTTTTAAACAGAACGTTATATGTTAGAGCTAGACCCTTCATATAATGATATCAATTTTGATTTGACATCTACGACTATCTCCGATTGTAAAATGTTGGTCAACATGACAATAACAACTTTGTTGTTGTTGTTTTTTTTTCCCTTATAAAATTAAGAAAAAATTAAAATTAGTCTGACTTCTAAGACGCCGTTTAAAAGAATTCTAAATAGTTAAACGAAGCAGACGTCTGCGTTTTAACTTCTTTCAGGAGTTGCTGTCTCCTGCCCTGCAATGTGACAGCGAGCGCCACTGGAAACAGAGAAGTTTGATTTCTCCCACCCCTCCCCTCAAATCTCCTCCTGTTTTAACTACAAGCCTCTCGATAACCTCCTTTCTGTTATTGTCTCCCCCTGACTTTCCACCCGCCCCTCCCTAATTATGGCCATTCGTCATTTTCAGCGAAAGCCCCGTCGAAACGTCCAAGTGGCGTTTCTGTCACCTTGCCGTGGTCAAATTGTGGGGCTCCGGTCCTGGCCGCCATTGTCCCGGTGTCGTCCCGGGCCAGGACTGCAGACGACGACACCATAGAGCACGAGCTGCCCCCACCCCCGCCCTCCCCCCTCGACCTCCGACAGAGTCCTGACATCGAGAGAGGAGGCGTATGTGCCTCCCCCCCCCCACACACACACATTCGGTAGACGCCCTGGAACCTCCTTGTCCAAACACCAACTCGTCAAGCAAAGAACCTGGCATCAGCTCTCTCCACGTAACCTTTGTAGTTTTGGAACAAGTTCTGGGCATGAAACAAACAAACACTTCACACCAACCATGGGTGCGCACCAAACAAACACTTCACACCAACCATGGGTGCGCACCGAACAAACACTTCACACCAACCATGGGTGCGCACCGAACAAACACTTCACACCAACCATGGGTGCGCACCGAACAAACACTTCACACCAACCATGGGTGCGCACCGAACAAACACTTCACACCAACCATGGGTGCGCACCGAACCATTTCCAATTTGCGACATACCACCCCTCCCCCCCCAAAAAAAAATAAATAATTCTTTTAAAATAAAACAATGACTTTTTTTTTCTAGTACACACAAGTAGTGAATGCAAACAAATGAACAAAAAGTGACCGAAGTTTTTTAATGTTCAAATCCCGGTAACAGCTCTTCAAATAACAAGCAACTTCCCCCCCTCCCCCCCTCCCTCACTTTTGGACACCTTCAGTCCACGCCCTCTCTACTTCAGTTGGACGACCATGTTCCACTGTTTTTGTGACGAACTTTTTGTCTGAATTACAAGATTGTTCCCAAGTCATTAACTAGACAGTTTACTTTCACCTTCACCATCTGTCATTTCACATGTCATCCTCCTCCTCCTAGGTCAACGTGTTTGTCTGTCTCCTTCTTAAATCTGTTTGTCCATTTCATACGTCATTCTGATTGTCCCCTTCCTCTCTCACTCTTCTTGTTAACACCCTTGCACCAGCCCTATACATGTCAGATTTCTGTAGACTTTTCTCAAGATCTCCAAATTTACTTATGACAACTTCCTATATCACAGCTTATACTTTTCCTGAAATGTTAATGAAGTGAATGACGTTTTACTCCAGTCATCGGTGACTTTGTACCTCGCTTCTGATGACGTTGTACCCCATTTCTGCTGACGTCTTAACCCGTCTCTGATGATGTATGGCTCTGCTCCAGCCGCGTGGGTGTCACGTGACTAGCGTGTCACGGCTAAATATAGAAGACGTTTATTGCCGGGTAGTTTTCATCAATTGAGTAACGGCAGCATAAATGTAGGGGGCCTCCCCTGAGATAAGTCGGATATAAACTTATCATGATATCAGGAGGGGGTGGGCTGCAGATAAGCCTGTGTTTATTGTCGGGCGAACGCCTGGAATGTTTAGCGCATTGCTTGCTACGGTGCGCGCGCTGTGTACCATAAATGTGAGGATAAGTATGAAAAGAATCGGTGTCTGTGTGTTTGTTCGAGTGTGTGTGTTTGTGTGAACGTTGATTTTGGTGGCGATGTCTGTAAGTTTATAAATGACCCTGAGGAGACAAGTAGTGTCCAGTTGGGGTAGTAAGCCAATGGCAATTCTTTCCCTAGATGCGATTTAAACATTTTTTTTGTTTTCAAGTTTGCAAAACTATCTGGTACCAAAAAGATTAGGTGTAAAAATTTGATACATTTTTAAAGATAAAAATTATCATTTAAAAAATAAAAGTAAAGAAAAGCCACTCACACAAGTTATACAGAATCAAATACCCGCGCCATTAAAACACGCTTGTCTTCAAATTATTTTTTTTTAAAAGTTTTAAGTTTTTTTTAACAATTATTTTTTTTTAATGTGTCTTTGTTGTCACACTCATTAAAAAATATCGAAAGACTGTTCCATAACTTTGGAGCAACTGATTGGAAGGAGTACATGACAAGTGTATTCTTGTTGTGTTCATTGGTCTGAGAACTTTCAGAGGGGTCTGCTGTAGAGGAACGCTGGTGTTTTCAAGTTTATTCTTTAACTTTAATGGGTTCTACATCTTACATTTCTAAACAAAAATATAAACAATGGAAAACAGAAAAATAAAATAAAGAAAGACAATTGTTGAAATTATACAATTAACTTACGATATACATTTATTAAAAAGATGTTCATTAAAAAAAAATTCATTAGATTTATTCATTAAAGTAATTCATTTATTCTTTGAACTATCTAGGAATCGATTCAAAAACAAACATTTGAAAATTGAAATATAAACGTCGTATACCATTCACCAGGCTGCTGCAGATGTTTACCCTCCCTTTATAGCATCGCAGGTCACGTGGTCCACCTCCAAGACTCCACCCCCCCTTTTTTTTGCAGTAAATTCCCCGCCACCATCCTCGGGCTCTATAAGGCCCATCACCTGGGTTTATTGTCTTCCTATTGCCACTTACCTGCCCCTGTTTCACGCCTCGTGGTGAAGTTAACGGGTCTGGAATAATCAGCGTTGAGCGAGGCTGGATGAGTTTATTGGGTGTCGCTGAGGTCTGGTCTGCATCGGGCACGAGTCATGTGCTGTGAGTGTTGCACGTGATACAGGTAGATCTGAGTTACACGTGGTCAAGATACCCCCCCCCCGCCTCCTCACCCGCTACACATAACCCGGTAACTAGTAGAATGATATAGGTCGGTTTAGAGTTTTAAAATTTGGTAGTTGACGTGGTTTCAAGTATTTCCTAAATTAAGTGGCAAAAAATACAGGTAAAAAAGGATTTTTTTAAAATACGTTTTTATAAGTGGAGTAAACAGAAGAAAATAATTTAAAACTTATAAATTCAAGTACTTTGATTTAATATGACTAAAAACGTGGGGGAGCCGCTTATGAGGTTTAACATATGTATTTCACTCATTCTCTCACTTATAGATCTCTCTTTTTGCCTTCTAAATTATAAATCTTTAATTTTTATACGAAATACCCGCCCCGCGTTTTTAGTCATTTAGGTAATTTTTTACCTCTATTTATTTTACCAAACACCTCATCAGCGCCCGCCCAACGTTTTAATATCACAGCGATGATTTAACAACAGCAGACGGATACATATCCTTATATAGAGATAAACTAAAAAATGCATTAATTTAATAACGGTACGTTTCATCGATCTGAAATTTTAATACAATGCATTGATAGCCAAGATCTATCTGTGGTCAAATTTTGAGGAGCTCTATAGAGCCATCATAAGTGGTTTAAATTTTACGTTGGAAGATTTGAAAAATTGCAGACAAGAACGAAAACAACGCGGACAGACATGAACGAAAACGAGTTAATAAAAACGTGGTAAAAACGTGGTAAAAAAAAAGAACGTATGTGTAATGAAAGGCTGAGTACACAAGGACACGTACAGGTGTAGACCAGCCAAAAGTTTTCACTGGCCACTTCGGTGGCTTATTTCCAGTCAGCAAAATATTGCACCTAAATTAAGGACATAATCTAAACACGGCGCACGCACACTCACACTCATACGCATTGTGGGTGTGTGTGTTTTGTTTGTTTGTTTGTTTGTTTGTTTGTTTACATTCACATAATTCAATGAGCCCGAAACGAGTCATGAAAATGTTTATAATAGGATTCTAAGAAATATTTTGCCTGGTTTAAAAAATCAAATCCTTGTTATTTTAAACAAAAATGGCAAATTGATTAATGGGAGATACAAACTAAAAAGAAAATGATAAAGTGTTACGGTACTTTGGCTTTGGGAATACAACGTTTTAAATACGTTGTTATTGTTTTTCATGTTTAACTTTTAACTAGTAAATAATGCAGCATTATTTCTTAATTTACCTCATTTTCAATTTATTATTCTACAAATGAATTATAGGATTGACGTGAGAATATGTTGATGATAGATAATATTTCATATCTGATTTAACATATTTGACAATGCGATCAAAATTTCATTTGGCCACATACAAACAGGTATTATTAGTATTATTTTCATCTGGCAGTTTTCTATATCCATTCTACATGTGACTGTCTGTTTGACTTTAAGTATATATGGATTTTATGTAAGTGTGTATGTGTGTGTGAATGTGCATGTGTCTGGGTGTGTGTGTGTGTGTGTGTCTGGGTATGTTTGTGTGTGAGTGTGTCTGACACGTGTAACAGACAAGCACCTAACCATCAACTCGTGCCGTCAGTCCTGTGACGACTGTGTGTGTGTGTGGGTATGTTTGTGTGTGAGTGTGTCTGAAACGTGTAACAAGCACCTAACCATCAACTCGTGCAGTCAGTCCTGTGACGACTGTGTGTGTGTGTGGGGGGGTATGTTTGTGTGTGAGTGTGTCTGACACGTGTAACAAGCACCTAACCATCAACTCGTGCAGTCAGTCCTGTGACGACTCCTATAACAGCACCAACTTAAGGACGTATCTAGCGTGTCAGACATCACCTGGCTGTTTGTAAACACGGGACGCAATCCATTAAACATGGCGTCAACAGTTGTCTTCCCTTGTGTGCCATGACCTTCGTCCCTCAAACACACACACACACACAACAACCCCCCACCCCGCGTGCCCTCCCCACCCCCACCAGATATGCCACCAACCCAGTAGACTTCATTTCTAGTACTCACAGTTTCTCCTGATAATCATTAATGAGGCTGGTAGTAAACACATCATCCCTGATGGGACTTGAGAAATGTCTGGTTGTGATGATGACGAGGCTAATAAAGAATAACTATGACCGTGGTAGTACTACTGCTGCAACTGTTGTACTACTGCTGCAACTGTTTTACTACTGCTGCAACTGTTGTACTACTGCTGCAACTCTTGCACTACTGCTGCAACTGTTGTACTACTGTTGCAACTGTTGTACTACTGCTGCAACTGTTGTACTACTGCTGCAACTGTTGTACTACTGCTGCAACTGCTGTTCTACTGCTGCAACTGTTGTACTACTGCTGCAACTGTTGTACTACTGCTGCAACTGTTGTACTACTGCTGCGACTGTTGTACTACTGCTGCGACTGTTGTACTGCTGCTGCAACTGTTGTACTACTGCTGCAACTGCTGTACTACTGCTGCAACTGTTGTACTACTGCTGCAACTGTTGTACTACTGCTGCAACTGTTGTACTACTGCTGCAACTGTTGTACTACTGCTGCGACTGTTGAGGCTACTTGTTCTTCAACTACTCTGAATAAACTACTAACACTACCACTAGCACCACCACCACCACAATTACTACCACTCTTACTACTGAGAAAATTTGGATAAGACTGCAATCAGGCTTTTTATTAAAAAAATAAATAAATATATGTTATTTAAACAGGGTATGTATAGAACAACGTACTGTGACGTCATGTCAGGCCTATACACTCTCTGTCTCTTTTTTGTGGATGGGGTGGGGGTGGGGGGGGGGTAAACATAGTGTACCTAAAAACCAAGGCAAACTAACATATTTAAAACATTCTCAATACCAAGTAAAATAAGATAATCAAATGCACCGAAATATTTAGTTATCAAATAAAACAACAAATAATCGGATCAACTACAGCAGAAACTAATATTATGGTCTTCGTCTTTTACTCTAAACTCTAAAGCCTCAATAAATTTTCATTTGTGTTAGATTTAACTTTACAAGAACTCTTCAAATGAACATAGACAATTCAATATTAATAATAAAAAATTTTTTTAAAATAATAATAATTTAATTGCAATGTATAATAACCCCCTTTCCAGTCCATGACGGAGTATGGGGCAATGTCTGTAACGAAAAGTGCAAAGTTTTATCGATAGAGTCACAGTTAAATCTTTATAGAAATTTCCAGCATTTCATATTTTTTTATGGGGGATTGGCTGGAGTTTTTTAAAAAAAGGTAATTAAAGAAACCAACGGAACAATCTTACAAAACTCGACCTCCACTTGAGCCGATGAAAACACTGGAAGATAAGAGCGATAGATTAGCACCGCCACCATCCCCCCTCTCCTCGTACCTGCAAGGCCTGTGAGCTGCCTGCACGGCTGATAACCCCCACTGTCACTCGCCTGTCCCTCGACATTTTAATTATCACCTCCTCGACGTATGGAGTGCACCGTGACGTCACAACTCGGCCAGACATTACATGGCGCTCTGCACGTATCTAGATTCTACCGGGCGCGTGCTCTGTGCCCTCAGAATGTCATGTCATCTAGATTCTACCGGGCGCGTGCTCTGTGCCCTCAGAATGTCATGTCATTACGGAATAAGACAGGAAAGGGGGAAGGGGCTAATGTTTGTTTAAAAATGTCCATTGCCAAGACAATCACTAATTTTTAGGGCTGCAGAAATTAACGATTAATTTCTCGATTAATCGTAAAAATTTTTTATCGATTAAAATTATTTTAATCGATAAAAATACGTTTAAAATTAAAGAATATGTTTTAAATATTGTTGTATAATTTTTATTAATAAATAATTAATTATTAATAATTAATAATAATTTCTATTTTTTTACGTACAAACTTCTCCCGCGTAATATTATAATTTATTTTATTAATGTATGTGGACCGGCAGACGTCAACTAAAAAATGGCTGACAGCATCAGCGCAGTTAAATTTAAACGTATAACTGGAAAGATGAGTGTGTGCCTTTTTTTAAAGCTAACTGCCGATGGCAAAGTCGAAGATGGTGAAAAAGTTTACTGTGTTCACTGCCATAAACAATTCTCTTTTAAAGGATCAAATACATCGCTGACGTACCACCTTCAGCACAAACATCCGATCAAGTATCAACACATTGTCATAAAATTTAGTTCAAAATATTCATAATTTTCAATGTCTGTGAGACAGGGGAAATAACTCAATTTTTTAAAAAAAAGTCAATTACCTGTTTTTGTTACTTCCCTTGAAATGTTCAGTTTAATGACGTCATAAATTTCTATTTTGGCTTTAATCGAAATTAACGATTAATTTATCGATACTTTTTCAAAAGTTAACGATTAAATTTAAATTAATTGATAAAAGCCCTACTAATTTTTAATTTATTTTCTTAATTTTTTAAATTTTATTTTACAAAATTGCGTTATTTATTAAACCCTTATTATTTTATTAAATCCCTTATATTAACTTCACCGTCTTGTCGTGGTCCCGCCCGTCCTTGGAAAAACAAAAGTAAAAACTGACCCACTTCCCGTGATGCTATCGAGCTGAAATTTTGAACATAGACTTGTGTCACCTAATAATGCATTGTATCGACATTTCAGATCGATCGAAATTACCGTAATTAAATTAATGAATTTTTAGTTTATCTCTATGTATCTCTATGTAGCATGTCAATGTTTTTGCGAGACGGTTGCGCGGTGAGTATTATATTGAACATACTTTTATAATATTTTCCCGATCTGTACAAGCTTATGCTAGTCTGTCGCGCGGTGTGTATTATATTGAACATAATCAATACTTTTGTTTATGTCTCATATATGAGGGATTTAGAGTCGAAAACCTTATTTTTACGGTTTGTTTAATTGTATTTATTAAATACAAGTCACATATGCATCTTTTGTCCCGCAATGACTTTTCGGTCAAGGCTTTTACAACAAATGCAAGATCATGTAGTATATGTGACATAGTTGAAGAGTTGCAATGACGTATTCACGAGTTGAAAAGTTGCAATGACGTATCCATCTACTGCAATAAATGATCTATTGCTGAGGACTAACACCCCTGCGTTGGATTCGGTTGGATCATGGCATTTCAGGGAAATAACTCATTGTTTCACTGTCACAGTACACTGCCTTGTAATACTAGTAATAGGCGGGGCCACAACACATGCACACAAGTCTTCCAGTTCAACAGGACCCCACCCCCTTGTTCGCACTTGCCACTCTCTGTCACCACTTTCTGCGCATGCCCACGTAATTAGTTTTACTTCCTGTTTCATTCTATGATACACTTTTTTCTCGTATTATTCTAATTATTTTTTAACCACACGTTCTTTATTAGTTATAATTTTTCATATAATTTTTGGTTTAATTTCATAAATTGTGACTTTTGCTTGTTTGTAATATATAAATAATACACTGCTACTCTATAGTTAGTAGATTGGGGCAGTTGGGGGGCAGCGGAGGATGAAGGTGAAGGTCACGAATTGGCCTAAATGGCTGAAGTTGGTTGGGTAAGCAGACCGGGGTCTCGCAGTTGGCTGATGATGACAAATTTTATAATTTGGAGTGTGGTCAAAACTGGCCACAACTAAGCAAATAACATTCCTGAATTTTTACATACTTATTGGAAGGTCGAGCTGTCAAGGTTCTATTCCTTCACTGTGGCTTTTTTGTACCGCGTCAATCGCCCCCATGTTAGTCGAGATTGGTTGTCATCCCTGATCTTTAAATGTTCGTTTGAATAATAAAAATGGCTTTACATGTTGTAAAAATCTGTCTTTGTTTTCAAACTGCCTTAATGATATGGGAAAACGGTTCCATAAAATTGGTGCAGCTCATTGGAAAGTGTGTCCATAAAATTTATTGCAGCTCATTGGAAAGTGTGTCCATAAAATTGGTGCAGCTCATAGGAAAGTGTGTCCATAAAATTGGTGCAGCTCATTGGAAAGTGTGTCCATAAAATTGGTGCAGCTCATTGGAAAGTGTGTCCATAAAATTGTGCAGCTCATGAAAGTGTCCATAAAATTTGTTTCAGCTCATTGAAAGTGTGTCCATAAAATTGGTGCAGCTCATTGGAAAGTGTGTCCATAAAATTGGTGCCGCTCATTGGAAAGTGTGTCCTTAAAATTGGTGCAGCTCAATGGAAAGTGTGTCCATAAAATTTGTTTCAGCTCATTGGAAAGTGTGTCCATAAAATTGGTGCAGCTCATTGGAAAGTGTGTCCATAAAATTGGTGCAGCTCATTGGAAAGTGTGTCCATAAAATTGGTGCCGCTCATTGGAAAGTGTGTCCATAAAATTGGTGCAGCTCATAGGAAAGTGTGTCCATGCACTTTCAGAATGATCTTTTTAGAGAAACGGACGCAGCCTCTTTAGAGATATATTTTGTGAAGTCAGTTGTGGAGAAACAAGACAGTGTACAATAATATGTACATAACAATAATATGTACATGACAATAATATGTACATGACAATACTATATACATAACAATACTATGTACATAACAATACTATGTACATATCAATACTATGTACATATCAATACTATTTGCATATCAATAATATGTACATGACAATACTATGTACATAACAATAATATGTACATAACAATAATATGTACATGACAATAATATGTACATGACAATAATATGTACATGACAATAATATGTACATAACAATAATATGTACATGACAATAATATGTACATGACAATAATATGTACATGACAATAATATGTACATGACAATAATATGTACACAAGCATGTGTATATAGAACAAGACATGTGTACAGAGCAAAACAATTTTTGTAACAAGAAACGTTACGCTTTACACCATGAACCACAACATCAACTTGTTTACCAACGTCATGGCAACTTTGCCCCCCCCCACCCCCACCCCCCCACACACGCCATGAAAATTGCGTGACGCGAGTCACTCAAGGCGCTGATGGCCTCCCTTTATCAACTGACTCTTATCTTGGTAGTATTCCATCACTCTGATTAGCTACGTCTAAATCTGCGCTACCCCCGGCCTGTCAGGACTACTTGGTCACCTTTTCACTAGCACTCGAACAAACGATGATAACAGAGAGGTGCCTTTTAAAAAATGTATTTTAAAAATGCGACTTTTATTATTATTTCTTTAATTTCTCTACTTCCCCCCAAGTTTTTTTTACTCTTTTTTTTTCAAGGCTGATATCAGTTATCAAGCACAAAATGACATTTGACAAAATGAGTTGGGAATTTCCAACTTTAAGCAAGCAACAACACAATTTCAGATATTTTATTCTCCGAGATGTTCCTAGTAAATTTCATGAACACAACAACACATGTACACAAGAATACAAGTCAAAGAGATGACTGTTTGAACTACAAGAATACAAGTCAAAGAGATGACTGTTTGAACTACAAAATTCAAGTCAAAGAGATGACTGTTTGAACTACAAGAATACAAGTCAAAGAGATGACTGTTTGAACTACAAGAATACAAGTCAAAGAGATGACTGTTTGAACTACAAGAATACTAGTCAAAGAGATGACTGTTTGAACTACGAGAATACAAGTCAAAGAGATGACTGTTTGAACTACAAGAATACAAGTCAAAGAGATGACTGTTTGAACTACAAGATGAAGAAGACAAGCGATTGGGGATGATGCGTTTCTGGGCGGTTGAGTTTATCTATGTACTTTGACGGAATTCTTAAACAACTGCAGGTGTTTTTTTTTGTTTTTTTTTGTTGTTGTTGAAATACGCTTAGGTAAGATTTGGAGGACAACTTATTATTATTATTATTATTTTATTTTTTTTTAAACTGATGAAATTACTTCCCAATCCCAATCATTTAAAGAACACATTTTCACCGCCATTAAACTGATAAAAATGATCATAAACATAATTTATTTGTAGTGTAATAGAGAAACCTTATGTTCGTTAGGATTAGGTGTAGGACTATAGGTCTAGGGTCAGGATTATAAAATTGGTTTAAGTTAAGGATAAAGAATAGAATAGGGGGGTGGGGGTATTTTTACCCATGGAAACGCTAACATTGTTGCCAGCCATCGTGCTCTCTCCCACTTACAACACTCCCTTCAAAGGTCAAGGAGGCTCCACTGGGGTGAGGAGGCCCCCTTCGGGTGAGGGCGCCGTGTGTCCTGTAGATGAGAGTCCCCCCCTGGGGGTGAGGAGGCCCCCTTCAGGTGAGGGCGCCGTGTGATCTGTAGGTGGCGCTGGAATCAGTAACGACGGGTTGGTGTTTTTTTTTCTATTAACTTGATATACCGAGGTTGGAAAACGGGGGGGGGGAGATTGACCACCATATCTTTGACACATTCAAGGGCGTCGAATCAAGTGGTCGAGGTGAAGATTATGTAAGGGGGGCTGCGAGGTGTTTGGGGTAGCAAGGCGCGATGAGGGTTGGTTAGTCGGGCAAGATAACATCAACGGTATCGGCATCTGTGACATCAAAGGTATCGATTACATCAATAAAACTGATTACTTCATCAAAGGTATCGATTACATCAACATAACTGATTACTTCATCAACGGTATCGTTAATAACTTCATTAACGTAATCGTGAATTATGTCATCAATGCTATCGAATCCTGGGTACATGGGCTCCTGTATGATATTCCGCTGTGTCTTGTCCTCTAGTAGCAGGCTACATTTATCATTTAAAAAAATAAATATAACTTTAAGGGAAAAGAATTGGATTAAGGACGCTTAGTCGGGGTGTCTAAACTATTGGACCAAAAAAAAGCCATATTCCATGAAGTAAAATAGGTCAGATGCCGATTAACATAATTACTAAAATGACATATGTTGAGACTGTATTTTATGCTTTTTACATGCTTTTTAATTACATATACGATATTTTTTAAATTAATATATTTTTTTTTAAATATTTTTTTTTAATTTTGTAAAATATAACTTGTAAGAGAGATATTTTGTGGGAAAATGGCGGAAAATACTATCAGAATTTTCGAGACATATAAATATTTTATTTAAGTAGAAATTACTTAAATTAGAAAAACAGTTGCCAAGTTATGGAATTAAAAAATATTTATTTTATGCTATGAACCTATCAATGATTAAAATGTGTTGTAAAATAACTAGAGCAGAAAATGATGCGTCAATATTTGTGTTGTAAAAAATGAGCACAAATTTTCAATACATCGTCGTTCCATTCATTTCCTTTTCCGAGTTTGCCAAAAAAAAATTCATCGATTTTTGCCATAAGAATTCATTGAATTTTGTACATATAACATTATATGGCCTCACCAACTGTTTGGACTGAATACTCACGTTGGTAAACAATAAAACTTCATCGGAATTTGACATCATTTGACGTCATCGTATTGTGTGCTTAAAACAGCAGCACATTATTTATGCTTTAGATGTAAATATAATACAGGAAAAAAAAATCCTCAAGTCAATTTATGTATCTAAGATGAGGCCGCGGTCCAGTTGAAATTTAAGCTCAAACATTATTTGGCCCACGGGCCAGACTTAGGACATCCCTTGTGGTAGTATGTTTGTTGTTCTCTTCCCCCATCAACAACTACATAAGTTAAAGAATGTTCGAACTCTGATAAATACACTCAATTTTATAAAGAATACTTAGTTGTCATCACCGCCCCTATTAAGTAATTACAGAAGGAAAAATAAAGACTAAAAAAAGTACTGAAATCAGGTCTGGAGCCAATCATAGACCTTGATTTCAGGGACGTTGTGAGATAATAAACTTCAAGGCAGGAACTTCGTATAGGTGAAAAATTGAAACTTAATAACAGGCATCTACAGCTTGCATTATGCGTCAGCGACAATGGGTATTAGCCAAAGACATCTACAGCTTGCATTATACGTCAGAGACAATGGGTATTAGCCAAAGACATCTACAGCTTGCATTATACGTCAGAGACAATGGGTATTAGCCAAAGACATCTACAGCTTGCATTATACGTCAGAGACAATGGGTATTAGCCAAAGACTAAAGATACACTTAAAGCTTCATTGTAAAGATGCATCCATTGTGAGTTCATGTATATGTTCAAACAATCAAGTCCTTCAAGATTGCACTTAAGACACATCTTTTTTAAATTTATTTTCAAAATTGATGAAACAACATTTCTTGTAAATGATTAACGTAGCTTATGTATAATGTACTGTAATTTTTTGTGTTTGTTATGATATGAAAGTTAATTTAATACTTATAAGTATGTTATTTCTTTCATGTAAAGCACTGTGAGCCCAGTTCCTTACTGGGATACAGCGCTATATAAATAATCAATTTATTATTATTATTATTATATGTGTATGTGTAAAACCAGTTCATTGCCGCTCTAAGCTCTTCATTATTACCACTTTCCACTTGCCGGACCTTGGTCAGACTCGGGACCATTCGGAAATTTGATTTCTTTCTCTTCTTTCCCTTCTGACAAACTTCGACCATGCAGCAAAATTGTATTTACATTTACAGACACTTTTCTATATTTGTGTCATTGGGGTGGGGGTGTAGGCTAAGCCTAAGCCCACATCAGGCGTCATATGATGGCTTGCTACGTCACTTGCTCTGTATCTACTGACATAATTCTAGTGTTAGCATTTAATGACAAGGCAAGAAGTGTATATTTTATTGACCTAACTGTTAAAATAGAAACTTCCTACATTTACGCCATCTGCCTGTGAAGTAAACAAATGTTCCATCAGGTGATTGATGTCACGCCATCACGTGATTGATGTGACGTCAAGTATTGAAATTTAGCAATGATGATACTATTGATCAGATGATCGATTATTGCAGTCACTGACACTGCATTATATATTAATAGATATTACATCTATTTTACATAGACGTATCTACGTCACCATATCTATTGGATATTACATTGATATCTGCTTGACAATCATGTCTTTGATCTATAACATTTCTCACTTAATTTTTTTTTCCACAATCATTCAATATGCATACACACAATAACCTTAATTAGAATATTAAAAAAACAAATAATAAATCATAGGATATGTTTCGGAAGACAATATCTTTAATTCTTTCGTATACAATCTAATGTAATATTTTAATAAACAGAAGAAAAAACTTATAAAACTTTAATTACAGTAATACCAATGAAACATAAATCTGTGCCCCTCGACAGCATGCAAGGCTTTCAAGTAAACATTTCATTCAAATAATAATAATGAAATACTAATCTCTTTGTCAAAATACAACATGGGTGCTATACAGTGCTAGAAAAAGTGCTAATGCTAATTGTAATGCGATGTCAAATATGGTATGTATTTTACAGAGCAGTGTTAAAATTTGCGAAACGATATTTACATTAGACGGAGCTCTTCGAGAACTCCTTTATGAAACATATCAAAGATGTACATTTATTTACACAATAATGATACTGTATTGTACACATTGGGTGGGGACGGCTGGGTAAAATATTAGATTGTGGAATGAAGTTCAGAAAAAAAAACATGTAGCTCTACACACCATTGGACAAGCGTGTTAGGATTAGAGTTAGGGTTAAATTTAGGATTAAAGTTAGGATTAGAGTTAGGGTTAAATTTAGGATTAAAGTTAGGATTAGAGTTAGGGTTAAATTTAGGATTAAAGTTAGGATTAGAGTTAGGGTTAAATTTAGGATTAAAGTTAGGATTAGAGTTAGGGTTAAATTTAGGATTAAAGTTAGGATTAGAGTTAGGGCAAATTGGTGTGCCCCTCTTAAAGTTGTTTTTTTTTAAATTTCCCCACTGGGTTAAATATAACTATAATCCGAGCAAATTTAAAAATGGGACGTACAAATACAAAAGGATTCGATCATTAGCTTTAAACCTCGGAGCTCAAGTTCTTCTCTTGAGCTTAACAGCCGGTCTGTTAAACTCATGAGCTTGTGAGACACGAGATTGGCGATTGAATTTTATTATTTATTTAAAAAAACCTCTCAACAGGTATAAGAGTCATTTATATAATTGTTATAATTTATGTTTTCAGGAGATCTCGTTCCTGTTATATCGGGTCGACGGGAAGACGGCTGTTTGACAGGTTCTGTGAACATTTTCATATAAGTCAAGAAATCAAGCTGCCCCCCCCCCACCGGACGGTTCCAATATCTACGAAGTAGGACAAGGGCGTAGCCCAGTTTCATTTATCACGTCTTTTATTTCTGGCGCTACCATTACTACCAATAATGGTTGTAAAGAGGGCAAGAAAGAAATAAGCCGGTAATTTACTGACTAAATATATTTAGCTGGATCATCAACACTCTAAGAGGGTGTAAGGGGACTGAACTCCTCTAGCTGGAATCATCGCCAGCTTGTGAGGGTGTAAGGGGACTGAACTCCATTAGCTGGAATCATCGCCAGCCAGTGTGTGTGTGTGTTGGTACATTCCTTCTTCCATCATCTCCTGAGAAGTAAAATTCAAACGTCAATTTTCTCATCACTTTCTAAAATATCCCTAAAAACTACATTCTCTCTTCAAATAACATTATCGCCGCGTTTGAACTGGAAGAGACGTTAAAACGGCGATACATACAGTTACCCCAAGATGAAAGGTTGTTTTAAACGCACTCGCAATTCGTAACGTGGGAGTAAGGAATTTGAATATAATGTGAAATGATATAAGTCGTGTGAGTCTTAAAATATGGATTGGAAATTCTTAACGTTTTAAAAAAATTTTAGCCACAGAGATGTCAGAGTTAACTGCAGTAAGTTGGAAGAATAATTTTCAAAGGATATGACATCGACGAATAAATTTTATTATTTTATAAAAGTACGCACACAAAAAACCCTCTACAAAAAATTAAAGAGAAGTCAGGATTAAATTGTATAACTATAAATCTGCATGTTACATTGCACCATCTATCTAGACCAGTGCCATCCGATGAGTGTTTCTCGACACATTCGTATGACGCAAGCTGGGGCAGTTTGTCACCTTTTTTGGTCACGCAAATTTTGTGGAGCTTTTCTTCCCTCGCGACAATGAAGCTAGTCATGTACACAATTGAAAGTGATACGCAAAGCTGTAAGTTATTTAATGTATAGATGTTTGTTCTAAAACAAAGCGATCTAACACCTTCTTTAGTTTTAGTATAAGGCTGTTCGCCTCACTCAGTGGGACATCTGATGTCCCCTGTTGTTGTTTTGAATCTCTCTATCTCTCATTATAAGTATAGTGAACTTGGGAGAAGTGAATTCGTTGGCAATAGTTCACCTTCTGAAGAGTTTATGCTATTCACACCTGAATACCAAAGAGACATAATATAAAATTCTGGTTTTATCCAGTTTGTTTTCAAAATCTTGCTAAGGTTAAAGTTCATTTCATAAATAAACACGCTGTCGGGTATATATGTTATGAAAATTCAAATATATAATTTAATTTGGTTTATTTAATATAGAATTAAATGCTGCTGAGCGAATGTCACGGGCTTGAGTCACTGGGGGGAAATATCACTGGGGGCGTGTGTCGCTGGGGGCGTCTATTTCACTTGGGGCGTGTGTTGCTGAGGGCGTATATCACTGGGGGCGTGAGTCGCTGGGGGTGTATATCACTTGGGGAGGGGCGCTCCTCGCCACAATTGTTTACTTCCCTCTAGCCCCTACGTACTTCGAGTTTCTGTTGCCAACATCGCCGAGGCCCCCGTTTGGGGCACCCATGTTTTTAACTAGAATCGTCACTAACTTTGATGGTCGAGTGGTTGTACAGGCCCTGCTCCATCAACTGCAGGGCGAGCGGGTTCCTCACCCCGACGGACTTCTTGATCTTGGCCCGCTTGTTCTGGAACCAGATCTTGATCTGTGACTCGGTCAGTCCCAGCTCGTCGGCCAGGTTCTTTCTCCTGGTCTCAGTCAGGTACCTGCAGGTGGATCAGGTGGAAGAAGATTAACGTTAATCATTAGAAAAGTGTGTATGGGGGGAGGGGCATCAGGCCCTGGGGGGGGGGTCTACATTATAGACGAGACATGGATGGATTGGTAATGTAGCTGCATTGTTTAAAAGATGTTTGAAATTTAATTATATGCACGTTATAATTATAACGGAAGTAGGAACATACTGTCCAAAATATCACCCCATCCCTCCCGCTTATTGGTTTCATGAAAACACGATCTTGTTTAAAGGATTCGATTATATCCACCTGCCATTCATTCAAGCTGAAGTAAATGTTTCTTTAATCGAACTGCAATTCTTCATACCCACTTTATTCTTTTTAACACCACGATTTAAATTTTAAAAAAAAATACGGAAACAATGTATCTGATGTTATAGGCTTTATAAAAATAAATAATTAAATATTTTTTCTTAAACATCTGAAAACCAAATGGCTCATTGAAAAAGGTTGTAGCTGTTTCAATAGATGCCCCAGCCTGTGTAGTTTAGTTCAGTGGTCTCCAAACTTTTCTGCCGGAGGGCCGCATTAACTGTCAAACATCAGTTTGTGGGCCAACTACACACAGTTTTGTGGTAAACTATAGGTAAAAATAGTATCTTTTTTGGACATTAAAATGTCTCCAAGGGTCGGATAAGAGGGCCTCGCAGGCCGCATGTGGCCCGCGGGCCGTAGTTTGGAGACCCCTAGTTTAGTTGACCTACCTGCATTCATCGAACTCTCTCTTTAGTCGCTGAAGCTGGTCATTGGTGAACGCCGTCCGTGGTCTCTTCTCGTCCTGAGCCTTGCTCCTCTTGGGCTTGCGAGACCTGGGACCTGGGGACAAGTAGGTGTTAAATCATTAGTTTTGGTTTATTTAATTTATTTCTTTTGATTCTTCTTTGTTTTCCAATTAATTATAACTATAAGATCAGTTATTTCTAACACACAAGGCTGAAACTCCTCTGGGCCGAAAGATAATCAGGTCTTGATTACGGTTATTGGTAAAATAAAAAGTCGTTAAAATTAGCTTCTATTAAATGCATGCCTCAGCAAAAAACGAGTATCTATATATATAATTCTCTTCGTGGTCGGACCCTGCGAGACACCAAGCTGCAAGTATGTTCAACAGATACTAATTTTAGAAAGCAGCGCACCAAACTACTGCGCCAATGCATCAAAAGGTGTGCAAATTAAATATGCGCTGTAAAAAAAATTTTATATGACGTCATTGTTTTCGCTGATATTTTAATTTTGTAAAAAGGGAACAATGTAAAAAGTTATAAAATACTTTGTGTACATTTCAGAAAGTTTAATATTTCGTATTGATCAAACAAGGACAAGTTAGTTGGGATTTTGAAAAAGGTGGGCACCGTAGGCACCCTAAAAAAGTGAATTTTTTCAAAATAAATAGATTTCAGCTGAACACTTCCGTCATTTTTTACGGATGATACACCGCGGGTCTCTCCAGAGTTCCTTCTTTTCATTCACTCACAGTCATTTGCCCAAACCCACCCCATTTTGACAACTATGTCTTTCAGGAAGTCTTCACCCGTCACTAAATCATTAGCGGCGTATGCTACGCCGCAGGTCAGCTAGTTAAATATAATCTTCCAACAAAAATGTTTGGGCCTTACACGCTTACTTTTTTTTAATGGAAATTGTTGGTAATTTTGTCTTGTTCGATCTTATCTTGCTCTCAACATAGTAAGTATCGTATATATAGTCTCTTCTAGGTCATCTTTGGTCGTGTATCTAGTTAGCTATCTATAGTTTTTGGGCCGTCTATCTAGTAGACTCTGTCGAAAGGGGGTGGCCTCTACGGGGCTCGGCAGATGAGTAAGGTCGTGGGGCACGGACCTGACCGTGACCCGGCGGCCTGAAACTAACAACTCCCGGCAGGCAATGCCAAAGTCCGATATGTTAGGTGTTAGGTGCTAGTCACATATGACTACAGTCGCTGTACGGATCTTAGACAAAGCATCTTAAATGCATTGTCGATGATGAAAACCAAAGTACCCGTTGAGGGTCGGGTAAATCCTAAGCGACCGTTTCGTCCCCCTCAATTTTACTAGCAACGCTATTGAGCGGTGCCGGTTTAGGGCCAGGAGCGCCAGCACGGATTAGCAAAAGGTGCCGCGAAGAACGCAGCGGACGCCAGCTCTGAGGAAACCTTCCAGTGGGGGTTGCACCCTAGGTAGGTCATTGATGATCCCCCGCATTGCGGCGATCCTAACCATTGAGACTCGTATGCTTTGCCGGGGTGGCGCCGAAGTGGTAGCGGGTCATAGTAAGGCAATTCCACCCCTCCTTGTGAGGCCAACTTAGTGGGAGGCATCCTCGACTTCCTGTCTTAGATGCCCAGGTGGCCGCTTCAGAAGCGACCGCTCCGGGGGGGTTTTCCCAGCTGTCAACGCCCTTTTCTGGGGGAGGGGGCCAGATAGCTGGGAGGGTCTTCCAGGAAGACCCATGAAGAGCACTATGCTCGGGGCTTCTGATTTTCTTCCACATGTAGGATCTAGTAGACTATAATTGTATTGGCAGTCTAACTATAGTTTTTTGGCCTTCTATCTAGTAGACTATGATTGCATTGACTGTATACCGTGTAGACTATTTTCGTTCTGCTTTTCAATGCTAAGTGAAATTTAAATATTTGGATAATGCTATGTTTATATGACAGAACAGAAGATTTCTTTTCTTCCCCTGTTGGATTACCACAAAGCAGATCAAATCTAAAAATGACAGTCCACGTGTTGCTGATATTTCCCGACTTTGAAGTCGGGTACTTAATGGAGACCCGTACGTCAAAGTTGCGACCGCCACAATACGAGGTACGGTTATAACAATGACCTGTGGCTAATTGACAGTTCCCGGGCCACAACTTAACCACTAAACCCGGTCGGGAAATCTCCGCTGGTCTCATTTGAGGGGAGGTTACCCAGGGGCGGATCTGTACCCACCTAACCGAAGTTTAAATAAATCCACGTCAAACAAGTACCGATGAAATAACAGTTATTACGTTTTTCTCATTCCGATGCCTTGACGGCCTCGTTATACGGCTGTCCCCTCCCCCCCATCACCAGTCCCTGGTCCGATGGTTCTCATTCCGATGCCTTGACGGCCTCGTAATACGGCTGTCCCCTCCCCCCACCCCATCACCGGTCCCTGGTCCGATGGTTCTCATTCCGATGCCTTGACGGCCTCGTTATACGGATGTCCCCCCCCCATCACCGGACCCTGGTCCGATGGTTCTCATTCCGATGCCTTGACGGCCTCGTTATACGGCTGTCCCCCCTCCCCCCCCATCACCGGACCCTGGTCCGACGGTTCTCATCTCAATGATCCTGCGAGCTGGCACAAATACACTTGATACAATAACCGTTTCTCAGGCCGACGGTTCTTAATGTTATGACTTCCAGTGAGCTTAGGCTGATATACGTAATACAGCTGCCCGCCCCCCCCCCGGGTTGACGGTTCTCATCTCAAGACCTCCAGTGGGCTCCGACTAATTCACTTGGAGAAACTGTCTCTCAGCCACGGCGGTTCTCGCCAAAACTTTCAGGGTGCTTGTAATTCCCACAATTTGTACATTTGGACCGCGTCGTGTTGAATGTCGTGGGGGTGGGGGCGTAGTGGGCCAGACATAGAGATGCAGAAGGTCGCTGAAGAGGTCGCGTAGGTAGACCAGGTATGCGTCTGATTAGTGGTGTGCGTTCACAGGGCAAATCCACCATAATGAGAGAATTATCGTCATTAAAATATCACAGGGCAACAATGGTGTCCTGGGGGAGGAGCAGAAAGGAGTGGAGGGGGGGGGCTAAGCTAAGATTTCACTCAAGGGAATTTAACTCTGGTTTAGGGTAGGGGGCGCGCTCGTCGAAGGGGGATCATGCTCCTTAAGTGAAGACAATGAAAAGATAGGAGCGGGGCAGGCTAGGAGAACAAGTCTCTGTATGAGTATAGAAATAGAGATGTAGATCTATTGACATGGTGCTTGGAAACTGTTGTGAGTTATCTGTCCTTGAAGTTTGAAAACGTCATGAGCCGTAACAGGTAATTTTGTTCAGAGGGTAAGCTGGTGATTGTTCGAAATATATTCGTCAAATAGTTACGGCGAACATCTAGAGCTCTATTATACCGTGGAGGAGATAGTTTTAAGTTAAATTGTTTTGAACGTTGAATAAAGGCCTGATATAACCGAACGCAACAAGATTTAAAATAAATCAAGTTCTGGTCAAAGTAAGGATTAAACTTCTACACAAGTAGCTAACGAGGATCCCTAATTATTAGGACCCCGGGCAAAGACAGAGTCCTTTGAATCATCAACATTTTTGTTACAAAATAATGAATGATGGTCAAAATCATAAACAATATAAAAGCCCAAGTCCTTGTCTCCATCAATAACGTTGAGGGACATAGTACAACAGTCCTTAGCAGTTAAAAAAGAAAAATACTTTAAAAAAAAATTCTTTATATTAACTCGTGGTGTCTGAGGCCTTGTTTGAATGTCGAAAAAAGTTTGGATTGATTTTTAACCCACTTCCTTTTAAGCTAGCGAGCTGAAATTTTGCAGGCAGACTCGTGCCAATAATAAAAATGATCTATCAAAATTTCAGATCGATCGCATGTACTGTAATTAAATAATTAATTTTTAGATTATCTTTATTTATATCTAAGTAACATGTTAATTTTTGTGCTCGAGTGTCGTGGTGCGTATTATATTGAACAACCTTTCCTGTCGCGCAATAAGGTGCGTATTATATTGACAATACTTTTTATAAACATATTCCTGATCGGTGCGCATTATATTAAACATGTTTTACGAGACATGAATAAAATTTTGGATTTTTGGATTGTCTTGCGCTGCGTATTATAATGAACATTCTTTTAATTTTGTCTCGTACATAATGGATTTATAATCAAAAACTTGATTTTACGGGGTTTTTTAAAATTTTAAATGAAAATAAGGACGTAAAAATCATAATCATTTTGGTTTCGAGATTAACAGAGGGTGTGGTGTTTCTAGCCGTAAAATATTATATGACGTCAATTACCCAAACAATTATAAAATACTTTGTGTACATTTCAAAAAGTTTATTATTTCGTATTTATCAAATTTAAAAAACCCGTAAAAACCAAGTTTTTGACTAAATCCTTTATGTACGAGACGTAACTAAAAGAATGTTCATTATAATACGCAGCGCAAGACCATCCAAAAAATACAAAATTGTAGTTGTGTCGTAAACACAGGTTTAATATAATGCGCACCGATCAGGAATATGTTTATGTGTTGTCAATAAAATGCGCACCTTATTGCGCGACAAAAAGGTTGTTCAATATAATACGCACAGCGACGCTCTATCTAAAAAAAAACATGATACATAGGAATAAATAAAATACTCTAAAAATTCAATAATTTAATTACGGTACATGCGATTGATCTGAAATTTTGATACATTGTTTTTATCATCGGTACGAAACTGCCTGCAAAATTTCAGCTCGATAGCTTACGTGGAAGTGGGTTACAAATTGATCCAAAGTTTTGGCGACAAGGGCGTATCCAGACACTACGAGTTAATATAAAGGATTTAAAAAGGGATAAGTTACTTGGGCTTTTTAAAAAAAGCGGGTGCCGTAGGCGCCCTACAACCCCTAGTTATTTATAAAAAAAATAATGTTAGTTATGATATCAAGTAGGATTATACGATTACAAGACGAACACTGGGCCGTAGTAGCTATCAACAATATAAAGATGTAAGTGTTACTTTAAAAATCATCATTACGTTTTCGAGAATTTTCAAAAGAAAACAAAATTTAAACAGTAAAGGACGCTTTTATTTCATAGCTTGACCCTTAAAATGATAAAACTTATTTGTAATGAATGTGTCCACCTCATATTAAAGCAAGATTTCTCCAAGAAAGTTGGCTTTCCAGGACCAACAGGGGCTTATGTCAGTCATTGTCTGTGTAGAATCAAGGCGTACAATCATACTAGGAGCAGTGGAAGACGACAACGGGACTTTTATATAATTTTGTGTTTGCTTGCTGTCAAACACTTAAATGTCAGATTAGTTTTTAAAGAAAGTAAATTGACGTTGGAAAAACAGGAGAATACTGCATTCATTCTCATCTCATAACATCCTCATCCGATAACATTTTATCTGATAACTTTCTCATCTAATAACATCCTAATCTGATAACATCCTAATCTGATAACATCCTAATCTGATAACATCCTAATCTGATAACATCCTAATCTGATAACATCCTAATCTGATAACATCCTAATCTGATAACATCCTAATCTGATAACATCCTAATCTGATAACATCCTAATCTGATAACATCCTAATCTGATAACATCCTAATCTGATAACATCCTAATCTGATAACATCCTAATCTGATAACATCCTAATCTGATAACATCCTAATCTGATAACATCCTAATCTGATAACATCCTAATCTGATAACATCCTAATCTGATAACATCCTAATCTGATAACATCCTAATCTGATAACATCCTAATCTGATAACATCCTAATCTATAACATCCTAATCTGATAACATCCTAATCTGATAACATCCTAATCTGATAACATCCTAATCTGATAACATCCTAATCTGATAACATCCTAATCTGATAACATCCTAATCTGATAACATCCTAATCTGATAACATCCTAATCTGATAACATCCTAATCTGATAACATCCTAATCTGATAACATCCTAATCTGATAACATCCTAATCTGATAACATCCTAATCTGATAACATCCTAATCTGATAACATCCTACCTAATCTGATAACATCTTAATTTGATAACATTCTAACCTGATAACATCCTAATCTGATAACATCCTAATCTGATAACATCCTAATCTGATAACATCCTAATCTGATAACATCCTAATCTGATAACATCCTAATCTGATAACATCCTAATCTGATAACATCCTAATCTGATAACATCCTAATCTGATAACATCCTAATCTGATAACATCCTAATCTGATAACATCTAATCTGATAACATCCTAATCTGATAACATCCTAATCTGATAACATCCTAATCTGATAACATCCTACCTAATCTGATAACATCCTAATCTGATAACATCCTAATCTGATAACATCCTAATCTGATAACATCCTAATCTGATAACATCCTAATCTGATAACATCCTAATCTGATAACATCCTAATCTGATAACATTCTCATCTGATAACATCCTAATCTGATAACATCCTAATCTGATAACATCTTAATCTGATAACATCTTAATCTGATAACATTCTAACCTGATAACATCCTACCTAACCTGATAACATCCTAATCTGATAACATCCTAATCTGATAACATCCTAATCTGATAACATCCTACCTAATCTGATAACATCCTAATCTGATAACATCCTAATCTGATAACATCCTAATCTGATAACATCCTACCTAATCTGATAACATCCTAATCTGATAACATCCTAATCTGATAACATCCTACCTAATCTGATAACATCCTAATCTGATAACATCCTAATCTGATAACATCATAATCCGATAATATCCTAATCCGATTAACATCCTAATCTGATAAAATCCTAGTCTGATAACATCCTACCTAATCTGATAACATCTTAATTTGATAACATTCTAATCTGATAACATCCTAGTCTGATAACATCCTAATATTATTTCATCCTTATCCCACCACAATCTGACAACACCACATTGTTTATCCTATTTCTTATCTGACCACACATTGTGATCAAGATTATTTTTTTTAGACTTAAGACTATTCCCACATGCAAGTCTATTTTACAATTATAATTTTGCATTGTTATTTTCCACATTAAATTTAAAAGAAAACCTTGAAACTTAAAAAGGTAAACAAAAAAAAACTTTAATAATAAACACATGTTCTTTGTACCCATGTGTAAAACGTTTTGAACTGCTTGCAGCTGATGAAAGGAAGTTTACCAATATTTAACATTTTTAAAAGTATAAGTAGAATGTTGTTTTTTAAAATAAATCTAAATTTCGTATTTGCGACACAATATATTTGCGAACCAATGACAAGCATATTCCTTCTTTCTCTGTCCAGCACGCCGCCACGGGTCAATTTTATTGAGTGGTTTATAAAATGAGAGAATCTGGCAACATTTTTGTAATCTATGACACCGGAAAATGTCAGATTTTATGGCGCCATGTTACTGTTTTAAGACAAGGTTTCGTAACAAATTTTTTTAGCGGAAATATAAAAACGATTGGTTTTAGTTTTGTTTTTAGTATAATTAAAAATAACAAATGTTGCTGTCATGGTCAAGTCCACATCGGGAGGAAACAATTTTTTATAAAATCTATTAATAATGCAATACCCTACATAAACCGTGTGTATGCGTAGGCGTAGGACGCAATTATTCTCCGTTGTCAACGAGCGCCTGTAACAGATAACATAAACTACTATATATTTAGCTCAGATCTGTTGAAGCAATGGGCGGGCAAAACCAGAATACACAGATATTTTATTAAAGTCTTAAGGACATTATACAAACCGAACGCACTGGGATTCTATGAATAGATTTTCGCCATTAAATGAAAAGTCTGCTGTTTTATACGTCAAACTTCTAAGATGTCCTCGTAATTAAAATAACAAAATATATCAATAATTGTACATAACATTTCTTATCTTTTCAAGGAGAAAATGGTCAACGCTGAAATATCGCGTAAACTCAACAGATGCTATTGTTATTTTTTACGTCATGATATTATTTTCGTATTCTAAACATGACATGATTGATCTCATTTAAATTTTAAAAAATATATTATTCACATGTTCAAAATATGATGCAGTTTTCATCTCCATATTAAATAGGTTCCTTTCTTTAAAAAAAAATTAGAGGAAAAAAATTGACATTATCTTAACAAGCTTCATTCTGAAGCTTATGAGAAAATAAATTATGATAATTGTGCGCCCATTAAAGACACTGGTATTGTGGCGGAAGATGACAACTTGTCATGATACGACTGTCACGTGTTGTCACGTTGACATCCTCCCCCTCCCACCACCCCTTTATATGATTGTCTCATCGCCACCCGTGTGTTTGGGGCGCCCCTTTGATACAACCGGCAATGGCCCCCTTAGCTGTATAATTAAGATGATCGTTTGAGAGTACCGCCTGTCAAGAAAAAACACAGCGGAGGAACTCTCCACACCTCCACACAGAAATGTTCCAACAAAACAACAACCCGGTATCAAGTCAAATATCACCCCTCCTCCTTTTTCCCCCCTTTTTTCCCCTCCTGTCGTCACCTCGTGAAAAAAAAACCCCAAGCGCCCATTGAAGACGGGGCGGAACAGTCGCTCACTTTCCCCCACCTAATGGGGGCTACTTGGACGGCGGCGACGACATTGAAAAGGGGGGAAGTCGAGCGCCCCACCAACAGATTTGAACAGACACAGTCGGGGGGCTGGCTACTGATCACTAGAATTAGTCTGCCGGCGTGTTTAAGGGTTCATAAATCAAGCAGAGGGGGACAGGGGTGGGGCAATGGGGTAACTCACACCTCGTTCATCACAGTAGCTCCCCTTGGTGAGTGATCCGACCGGAAGTACGTGGATGCTCCACTCACTGAAAACGGCTGCGTTGTTATATTATTTTTTCCCTCCCTCCAACGGCAGTGAAGCGCCGCGAATGGATCCGCTTGAATGGTAAATGGTCGCTATTGGTGTCACTTCCGGTATTATAAAACAATAGGCGCGCTGACCATAATCCGGGTGATTAAACACAGTTAAGCGCGCGCCTCGTCCGGAAGATGTCATTGGTGATTGGGAAAAGCGGATTGCTATTGGTTGTTTTTAAAATCACGTGACAGATCATAAATCCGTAGAATTAAACAGACGGGCGGTTGTCGCCAAACATCAAAATGGCGGTACGTATCGGTACACGGAGAGGTTCGATTAGTCAATCAATCAAATATTTACTGTTGTTCAACATTTCTAAAAATACGCCAACTTCAACCTCTAGAAATCTGGACGTTTGATGTCATGTCTCTTGTCCATCTCAATATTTGGCATAAAATCGTGTACCACATTCATCGTTATTATTTTGTATGTGTGCATTTGGAGGGAAAAAATAATCTTTTATTCGAATGTCACAAATCAACCATGTGATTTATCTTTGGATTTGTAGGTGTTTAGATCATTTGTAGGTGTTTAGATCATTTGTAGGTGTTTAGATCATGTGTAGGTGTTTAGATCATTTGTAGGTGTTAGATCATGTGAAGGTGTTTAGATCATTTGTAGGTGTTTAGATCATTTGTAGGTGTTTAGATCATTTGTAGGTGTTAGATCATGTGTAGGTGTTTAGATCATTTGTAGGTGTTAGATCATATGTAGGTGTTTAGATCATTTGTAGGTGTTTAGATCATGTGTAGGTGTTTAGATCATGTGTAGGTGTTTAGATCATTTGTAGGTGTTTAGATCATCTGTAGGTGTTAGATCATGTGTAGGTGTTTAGATCATTTGTAGGTGTTTAGATCATCTGTAGGTGTTAGATCATGTGTAGGTGTTTAAATCAATCATGACTTACAGACGAGTTTGGTAATATTTCTCAAACTTGCCTTACATCCAGTCCACTTAGAGATGTTATTGACATTTGTACCGCCACCCTTCCCCCTCCCTCAGCACATAAGACCTATTCCATCCACACCTGAATACCTACACTTCCATCCACACCTGAATACCTACACTTCTTCCATCCACACCTGAATACCTACACTTCTTCCATCCACACCTGAATACCTACACTTCCATCCCCACCTGAATACCTACACTTCTTCCATCCACACCTGAATACCTACACTTCCATCCACACCTGAATACCTACACTTCTTCCATCCACACCTGAATACCTACACTTCCATCCACACCTGAATACCTACACTTCCATCCACACCTGAATACCTACACTTCTTCCATCCACACCTGAATACCTACACTTCCATCCCCACCTGAATACCTACACTTCTTCCATCCACACCTGAATACCTACACTTCCATCCACACCTGAATACCTACACTTCCATCCACACCTGAATACCTACACTTCCATCCACACCTGAATACCTACACTTCTTCCATCCACACCTGAATACCTACACTTCCATCCACACCTGAATACCTACACTGCCATCCACACCTGAATACCTACACTTCCATCCACACCTGAATACCTACACTTCTTCCATCCACACCTGAATACCTACACTTCTTCCATCCACACCTGAATACCTACACTTCTTCCATCCACACCTGAATACCTACACTTCCATCCACACCTGAATACCTACACTTCTTCCATCCACACCTGAATACCTACACTTTCCATCCACACCTGAATACCTACACTTCCATCCACACCTGAATACCTACACTTTCATCCACACCTGAATACCTACACTTCCATCCACACCTGAATACCTACACTTCCATCCACACATGAATACCTACACTTCCATCCACACCTGAATACCTACACTTCCATCCACACCTGAATACCTACACTTCCATCCACACCTGAGGCTTATGACTGACACTTTTTTTTTAATTAAAAAAATTACATATATATATATATTTTAATGTATTTTTTAAAGCACAGCCACCCCCCCCCCAGGTCTGACCTTCGTTTGACCACTAATCTGTTTGTTCAGTTATATAATTTCTTTTTAATTAACTTGATTTTTTTCGTTTCTTCCAACAATTCATCACGAAAATGAACTTAAACGTTTCAAGTCGAACCCACTGGGAGAAGGCTCTCAAATGTACAGTAGCTGTGAGGGGAGGGGCCGGCTTTGGTCTGATGACCTCAGTCACCCAAAGGTCATGTTAGCAAATAGCCTCGCTCTCAATTCCAAAACGTGACGCCGAAAGTAAATTAATCCCCGTCAATAATTGAGCTCTTTAACGAATCGGGGCTTCCCGATAAATGACCCACATGGCCACCATTTATCTGACCAGCGGTCATTTCGGGCCGATGGACTGACCCGCGTCACGAGATTGATTTCAAGCAATTACAAGAACTTCTGGACACGGCCTAGGGGCAGATAATTTAAACGACGATGGTCAGTGGACGGAGATAGTTGACTGTCTCTTTCCGAGCTCTTGCGGCGGGAAACAATGGCTGCCGCGCTGTTTGACTCCCTTGTAACATTTTAACCTTTCACCCCAGAGGTCACGCCTCTGACCCTTTTGTTCGGCGCTATAATGAAGTTGCTACTCCAGTTGTGATATGTTTACGTCATCGGAGCCTCGTAATGATATACGGGCGGGCAGTAAGACGTATGGACGACCATTGGGTTCTAGTCGTGGACTTCAAGGGACCAAAGCATCACCTTTATCATGTGCTCCCCGGGACCTAGGGCCTCAATATAAGCAAGTCATCTGACACGGTCTGCATCTAAACCATTAGAATAATTTTTTCAGCTCATTCCTTATCTCACAGTCTCGGAGTGTCCGAAGTTTTTCTCAGTGCATGTGACCGTACTTCTGACCGTCAGGGAGATACAAGGGAGGGGTATGGATATATACGTTAGAAAATCCAAGACAAAGTGGTTATCGTTGTAAAAGGAGCGGATAATATACTGCAGTGGTCCCCAACCTGTGGTCCGCGGTGTTAAAAAGGTTGGGGACCACTGATATACTGGATACGTGTTCTAACTTTTAGACGTCTGACACAAGTTATTTGGCATATGACATTTGACATGTTTAAGTCATAATGTACTATACGAGCCTAAGTCGTACAAAGTAAAGCCAAAAATTACTTGTCTGGTTGTAGGTATTTTAATTGGATGCTGTATAAAAACTTCAAGAAACCAATCAATGGATCGCCCCAGACCTACAAGGGGTATATCGAGTAATGGGGTGAAAATCCACTTGTGCCTAAAGCACTTCTTTCAAAAGCTGTAATTTAAATAAGAAATTAAGTTTTGTTTTTAAAGTTCTCCATGTGCTTGAACCTCCAGTAAATAAAATCTCCAATGTCAGGAACAGTTGTCAAGTAGTTTAAATACTTAAAGTGTGCAGCTCTATCTAAATGCTTTAAGTGTGCAGCTTTATTCAAATAATTAGTTACAAGTTTAAGTTTTCCTCCCATGAAAATTCCATTAAAGTGAAGTTCAAATAGTTTCAACTGTGTATGTGTTTCGATAATTGTAGTGCATGTGATGTGGGAATTGAGTTTCTTCATTCGCAGAAGGCACATGACGTCACATCTCCATGGGCTGCGCCTGCATTTTAAATTGAAATTTCCTTTATCCTTTATAATAAAAGGCTATGTTCCGTGCGGTCATCGATAGCGATTGGTCCCTCAAACACATATGAATCCTACAGCCAATCACATTGAACACGTTTACGCGGACGTTCAAAACGAGTTAATTTTGGTGCAGTATTTCTTCCAAGACTTTATTTTGAGTTATGCGCGTTAAGATTTATAGTCAAAAGCTCTGTTTTTACGAGTTATTTATTTTAACTATAATGAATAGTATTTTTGACGCGATGCACATGTAATGCCGGTCGAGACGGCTTTTGAAGGGGACTTACAACATGCCACCGAACGGTGGCGGAACGTCCTTGGACGGGCTTTGTTGCTCGTATATAATAAAACGTGAAACCCCCCAAAAATCCTGTCAAATTGTGATACTAACACGAGTAGAAATATAACAGACAGTTCTGTCTAAGAAACATTAAAAATGGAAAGACAGATAAAAACTAAAACGTTGCGATTTTAAAGGGTCTCATTTTGGACATTTGACTGACATGTCCTATGATAATTTCACAACACAATCCAGGACAATAAGTGTCCCCATCTGGTCCCATGTAGGATCATCCAACTCCACGTATCCACGATTGACTACAAGCATCCCAATCTTTTTAAAATGATCAATAAACATCCACTAATCCACACTAGCCATGACCAACCTAACTATCCAGTGGATACATGTGCATTCATCTCATTCCCCTCATTTACCAAAACGCTAAGTCAAGTGAGTATCTTCCCTGGAATTCATTCATCCCTCATAACAAAACTTTCAATCACGGCCATGCTAAATCCTTCAATCCTATCTCTACCCCTACCCCATACCCCCCCCTTTCCCCACACACTCAACCAGCAAAACGCCGACAAGAGACAAGAGGATGTAGGTTTGTATTTTAATGACGGGGGAAGGGGCGATAAGGGTGTTGGGTGGGATGGGGGTGTTTACACAAAGCTATCACCATCAACCCAACCAGGAGCAGCGCCATTCGGGGGAGGTGATTCACACACTCCAACTCGTATCGTTGTCATTAAGAGTGGTATCCCCTTGCCGGGGGATAATCTGTGACGCTTATCAGCACAAGAAATCGTGGGGAAGGGGGGATGTTGGAGAGGTGGGACAAGTGGAGAGGTATGTTTGTGTGTGTGTGGGGGGGGGGTAAAATATGTGGTGTGTGAATGTCTGTGTTTGAGTGGAGTCATGTGTGTGATGTGTGAGGATGTGAAGGGGATAAAGTGTGTCCTCTGTGTGTGCCTCTTGTATGATTGTGTCTGTGTCTGGTGTGTGTCTGCAATGCGTGTATCTGTGTCTGTTATGAGTGTGTCTGTGTCTGTTATGAGTGTGTCTGTTTCTGGTGGTAATAAATGTATTTGTTAAGCATGTATGCGTGGTGTCCATGTGTCATTAGTAGACATTAATTTGTCTTCATGGGTCTTTGTTACACATAATTTATGTCTCTAGTCTGCACGTGTCGGTGATATGATTATGTTCGTTGACAGTGTATGTAATATGACCATGTCTTGGAATACTATGATAACATGTGGAACATTACAGTACTAATTTTACCACGTTTTTATTAACTTGCTTTCGTGTCTGTCCGCAATTTTTAAAATTTGCCAATGTAAAATTAAACCACTTCTGATGGTCCTAGAGATCTCAAAATTTGACCACAGATAGATCTTGGATGACAATGCATTGTATCAAAATTTAAGATCGATTAAATGTACTGTAATTAAATTATTGCATTTT
The DNA here is from genome assembly GCA_944989445.1 of Ampullaceana balthica. Classification (NCBI taxonomy): domain Eukaryota; kingdom Metazoa; phylum Mollusca; class Gastropoda; family Lymnaeidae; genus Ampullaceana; species Ampullaceana balthica. The sequence continues at coordinate 249,546 of CALYLW010000368.1, forward strand.
TAAATTTATTTCTATATAAGCATCTCTTATCCGTCTGCTATTTTTTTCACATGCCAACTCAGTTAAACCCGTGACCTCATGCCCGTGGTATTAAAACGTTGGGCGGCGCTTATGAGGTGTTTGGTAAAATAAATAGAGGTAAAAATATATATTTTTAAAAGGGGAGTTTAATCATTGAAGACAATTGAATAAGAAATCAGTCTTAATATGAAGTAGTGTAGTGTTTCAATTGATAGGCGTTGGTCTTTGTCCATATGTTTGTGTTTGTGTTGGGTCTAAAATGCCTCACCTCCACGCGGTTAGACCTGACAATCCATAACAAATGGAAACCAGGTAGGCAATTTTGTATTTAATGAATTTTCTTATGTACAGTAAAATTAATATATAATCTATGATTTTACACTTAGTCTAAAAAGAGTAAAATAAATATATGTAAACAAGGATTTTTAAAAACCACGTTTTTATAAGTGGACTGAAAAGAAAAAAATAATTAAAAACTTCTAAGGGGCCGTTCATAAAGTACGTCACGCTCAAGAGGGGTGAGGGGGTGTAAGAAAGTGTGACAGTTTGTGACAAGGGGGAGGGGAGTCCGGCTAAGTGTGACGTCACGGTGTTTTATATTAAATTTTAATTATTTTGTTAATAAAAATATTATTTTTGTTCGAAAGTGTGACGTACTGGGGTTCCAAGATTTGTGACAGTTTGTGACAAGGGAGTTGAAAATGGTCAAAAATAGCGTGAAGTACTTTATGGACGGCCCCTAAGTTCAAGTACTTTGATTTAATATGACTAAAAACGTGGGGCGGGTGTTTGTTATAAAAATTAAAGATTTATAATTTAGAAGGCAAAAGAGAGATCTATAAGTGGGAGAATGAGTGAACCGCATATGGAAACCTCATAAGCGCCCACCCCACGTTTTAGTCATATTAAATCGAAGTACTGGAACTAAGAAGTTTTAAATTATTTTCTTATTTTTAGGCCACTTACAAAAACGTAGTTTTTAAAAGTCCTTTTTTACATTTATTTATTCAAGCCAATTTTACATAAACCAGAGTCAAGATTTAGACAAATAATAAATAACCTTACATTGGAATCTGGCACTATAAAAAATGACCCTTATTTAATGAAGAGAGTGGCAGAAAGAGAAAGAGATAGAGGGAGAGAGATTCAGAAAGAGAGAGACGGAGAGAGAGGGGGCATAAAGAGAGAGAGAGGGAGAGAGAGAAAGAGAGAGAGAAAGAGAGAGCGAGAGAGGAGGCATAAAGAGAGAGAGAGAGAGAGAGAGAGAGAGAGAGAGAGAGAAAGAGAGAGAGAGAGGGGGCATACAGAGAGAGAGAGAAGAGAGAGAGAGAGGGAGTGAAAGAGAGGAACCCAGAAACACACAAAGAGAAAGAAATTGACAGCGAATAAGAAAAGTTAGGAAGGAAGAATAAAGATCTACAATCAGTTCAACAGTATCAGGGAAGCAAGCCAAATTGAGGAACATTTTTTAAATTCATCTATTCGAAGCAGAGACAAAATATTGACACTTAAGTTGGGGATCATGGTCATTGTAACTTTGAGCAGTAATTTATTCGATTGGTCGAATATCTACTTGCACAGTATGAAGGAAATGGTAATTTTAGACCAAACGATGTAGCAATGTAGATATAAGAGAGAGAAAAGAACTCCTGCCTTTGAAGACTTACCCGAGGACGGCCTGTCCGAGTATCTGGTACAAAACACCCAGGCTGGCCAGAGCGGGTTCTTTGTCTTGTCGTTGTCCGGAGACGCTGCGGCCGGACTGTCCTTGCGACTCGCCCTCTCCTGCTTCAAGACCGGATCAGTCCTCTGGGAGTTCTCCTTCACGTGGACGCTCTGGTCAGCCGACTGCTTTACCCGGGTACCGGGATCATCACGTGGCTTTCTCTTCTGCTCAGCCGCCGGGGGTGGAACGGACGTCTTCACTTCCGGTGCGGGTTTGGAGTTGTGGTTCGTGCTCACCGTTTTCAAAGTGGCGCCCTCTGCCGGGTGTGGGGGCCAGGTGAGGGCGTTTCTGTTGTTGCGGCTTTGAAGGCGTGCCCATGTAAGGATTCAGCGACCGACCGAAGATTTTGGACATGTCGTAGGAGAGAATGGGTTGTTGGCCCTTGGAAAAGAAGTTCTCGGGCGCGTAGTAAAACGCTCTGGGGTCCACGCACTCCGGTGGGATCCCCGGATGCAGATGAGAGAGTTGGTCTGGAAACACGTTCGGGAATTTCGCTAGGGGATTCCCCTGGGGCGGGCCGATGAACGGGAAATGACGGCCGATGAAATTCTCCAAATCTTTGGAAGGGTTGGGGAAGAGGCTGTGAGGGAAGTTAAAGCGGTCATTTCCTTTTGGGGTGGTCCTCTTAGTAACACCACCCGCCTCCCGCGCCCATCTGTGGTGCAGCGACGACGGTGACGCGAGGGGAGGGGAGGGCGATGACCTTGACGACGTCGAGGACGACGAAGGTGAGGAGAGGGATTCCGACCTTGACCGCGTCCTGAGGTCGACCACTTTGAACGCCGAATGTGGAGAGCTGAACCGTTCATGTGTCCGCTGGGTAAGGTCCAAGTGGTCACGCTCGTCGGCGTGGGGTGTGCGGGCGTCCTGGTTGGGGGAATTCCCGGAGCCAAAGTCCGGCCTCAGGATGGCATCAATGGAGAAGTTGGTCCTCCTCTCCTTGCACGTGCCGCCGCTGCAGCTTGTCCCACAGCGACACGGCGCGGGTTTCTCTTTGTCGGCGACCTCCTCGGATTTCGATGGGTATTCTGGGCGCTCTCGTGCCGGGAGACGCGTTCTGCTGTCGCCGGGCGTCACAGGAATGAAATTGTTGCGATGCCGATTCGCCGGTGATGGTCAGGTTCAGAGGCGAACACGGAGGGGTGTCGGCCTCGATGTCGATGAAGCCGGATGGTGACGTCGGCGGGCCCGAATCTTCGCAATCGGACGTGTCGTAAACCTCGCTATCGTTTGCGGCTCCGCCATCGTCGTCGTGGCTGCTGTCGCTCGATTCCTGATCGTCTTTTCCGGCGCCGAGCAAGGACGAGAGCAAGTTAGAATGAGCCGAGGTCGGCACGGATGTGTTTCTCAAACCGCCGCCGAGCCCCGTAATTTCCACCGAGTTCTTTGCTTGCGTCATCCGGCTCGGCAGGGATCGACACCTGACAGTTCGCGGCTCGTCGGGTCTGGCGTCATTAGCGCGAACTTCCTCCAGGGACCTGAAAAGTTTCTGGCGAGACACCTCGAGCAGCTGTTTGAGACAGATGTCTTCGAACGGCGTGAATCCCGTGTCCGTGCGTGTGCCGTGCTGGTATGTGTCGTACCTGTGTGTGCTGTGTCGTGACACGGAAACTTGTCTGTGCCTTCCACCGTCGGACATTCGCTTTTGACCAGGTGTGTCGATAACGTCACCTGACCGCTGTCCACCCAAGTGTTTTCTGGCTTTACGGCGAGGGACTTGACACAGGAAAGTAGATATCAACTCGTCGCTGACGGAGGAGTGGCCGCAGTGACGTCGCCGCTTCTCCGGAGAAAACACCCCCACGTGAGATTTGACCAGGTCGGACGCCGGTCTTTTGAGAGCGGTCAAGTCTTTGGCGGCCGTCACGCCAGCGTGAGTTAGACCCGGCGAGCTGGAGGTCGTGACCCGGTTGTCCGTGGCAACCGTCTCCTGTTTGGGAAATGCAAACGTCTCGATCGTGTTAGTGAGACCGATCATCTCCATGTCAGTCACGTGATTGGTCAGTTGATTGATGAGGTGTGGGCATTCGATCACATCGAGCTGGGGGGAAACATGAAAGTGATATTAGATTATCATTTTTAGACTCTTGCAAAAGCGGACATTTTTTTTTATAAACATACAGTATAATAATGATGATAATAATTATAATATATTTAACTAATTAATTAACTAAAATCAGTATACATAATTTGCTATGTATGTTCGTCCGTTCGTCACGCTACTAATTTTAGAAAGCAGCGCACCAAATTACTGCACAGAAAATAACTCATTTCGAACGTCCCCATAAAATTGTTAAATTTGGAAATATAAGAATAAAATAAAAATAAATAAAAATAAATGAAAGCTCTGTATATTATTTTTATTCTGATGTGTATTTTTTATTTTAAAAAAATTACTAGATTTCAGCTGAAATCTATTTATTTTGAAAGCTTCCGTCATTTTTGACGGGTGATACACTAGAAAATAAAATAAAATGTAAAGGAAAAAAATATGTTAAAAAAAAATATTAAAAAAATTAAAAAAAACGAGGTGAGAGATACAATTATAAAATTAAAAACGGAAAGACAAAACATAGATATATTGGAACCGCCTCGACCAACAAAATGACTTCCGTTGTTCATCATTGGTTCATGTTTTGGTAGCACTACTTTATTCTTGTTCCGTCGTCCGAGCTTTATAATTGTTAAAATATTGTTCAAAAAATAATAACTTTTTAATTCCCTGATTACCCCTCTTTAATTTTCAAACGTACAATTAAAAGAGAAAAAACAAAAAACAAACCAACAAAAAAAACAAAAAAAAACAAAACATAAATAAAATTAATGAAATTGAAATACATTGTCGTTCTAAATATATTGTCAATGAAATGCGGATTTTTATTATTTAAACAATTTTTATTATTTAAACAATTTTATTATTTTAATAATTTCCTTGTCACTTGTCGTCTGCTGGTTCAGCTTTACGTTCTTAACTTCATCAAATTTGACGGACACACCAAAACTTTCATACAAATTTGACGGACACACCAAAACTTTCATACAAATTTGACGGACTCACCAAAACTTTCATACAAATTTGACAGACTCACCATACAGACACAGATTGGTTCTTACACGAGCTAAAATAAAACAGAACATAATCAAAGGTTTCTTGCTTACCTAACCTTTTGATAGAACTCCCGGACAAAATCCGTTCCTTGATGCACACAAAAACTCACATTTGATGCGCTTATGTATAATTTCTCTCTCACACACAGCCGCACCCTTTTATTTAAGATTTTGTTTTGAACGTCCACATTGCCCCAGTTACGTTTGAACAGTGGGCTAATGATTACTACTTTCTAAATTTTCTAGACTAACCAAAAAACAAAAAACAAATTGCATCAATAGTTTTAAAAAAAACATGCTAATAATGTAAGGTAGTGCTTCTCAAACTTTTTAGTATTGCGGACCGGCGGGAATTTTTATACATTGCACCAGGGACAAGTGAACTATTTCCCCTCTACTGACGTGGTAGTAACATGTCCTTTCTTGGTAACTTCTGCGGACCGGCATCGGATGGCCTACGGACCGGCATCGGTACGCGGAAGACCACTTTGAGAAGCTCTGATGTAATGTATTGGGATATGAGATGGTGCTAGAATTAGGTGGGTTAGTAATAGTTAGTGTAAGGTGGTGGGTTAGTAATAGTATTTGGAATATAAGGTTGAGGTATATCATGAGGGCTATAGGGGAAATGGATAGGAATAGGGTATATTGTCTGAAGGTTTTAGGTTACGGATAGGACTATGCTTTTGGTTAATGTTAAGGTGAGGTGTTAGGGTGAGGATTTTTGGTTACAATTAGTTTGAAAGATTATGTTTATTGTTTAGGAATGGTGGACAGGGTTAAGGTTTATGGTTGGGGTTTAATAAATAAGGAAGGACATGAAGTGTCGAGCACGATATTTCTTTCATGGTGACAGCATTCAATAGGCTGTCAGTCTGACAGCCATCCAACAGCCTTGCAACAGCCGTTTAACACCCGTACAACAGCCGTCCAACATCCTTGCAACAACCGTTTAACACCTGTAAAACAGCCGTCCAACAGCTGCCCAGCACCCGTACTAAACAGCCGTCCAACAGCTTACATAAACAGAAGCTTGTCACAAATATTTTTCTATGTATTTGTTTCTATTATTATTATTTTGTTCTTTCAAGTTCAACCTACCATATCGCAAATCTCCACCTCTGTAACTTTAAGCGCCCTAAGATGTGGGCGCCGGGTTCTTGGTGGCGCATAGTTAACTTAAATTTTATAATATTTTGGCTTAGCCTCCGAGTCCATACATATCAACTTTTTTTAAAAAACAGAGACATAAGCTATTAGTTTAATGATGACAGTATAAAATTCTTCTTGTTGTAATTGTGTGTGTAAGAGATGTTTCTGCTTCATGACATTGTTTGAGATGTGTTTGTTGTGATGACGTTGTTTGAGCAAGCGACTTGATTGAGTTTGGGGACTGGGTGATTTGTTCTAGTGATGTGAGGTGAACTCAGAGCGGCTGTATATGGAAAGATTTATCTAGTGGTGAGGTGAATTCAGATCGCGGCTATATGTAAAGCGAATGCAATTAAAAGTTTAGTTTTTACACAGACCATGGACTGATGTCTTGATTCTTGCTGTCAATGTTCCCTTTTTAGCTGCGCGGCCGTGAAGATATCTGACCGAAGCCGCGCAGTAATTTAGAAATACTGCGCAGCAAATTTTGTAAAATGTAGCACAAAAACGGGTGCTGAAGCAACTTTGCAAACGAGTTTTACTTCACACACGGACAAGCGAATCTCAGAGGAGACATTGCTTTGCACTACAGTTAAACTATTACATGGATTCAGAAGTGGGATGTGTGTGTGTGTGTGTGTGACCGTGATTGTGTACAATGTTCCCTTTAAGATTCGTAGGTACGTGCTCAAAGTGAAAAAATTCCAGTGCAAAGATGCACAGCATCCATTTTTTGTGCAACATTTTACAAAATTCACTGCGCGGGCAATCTAAACTGCTGCGCCACTACCGTAAAATGTATGCGCGGCTGCGCAGCCTAAAGGGAATAATGGTTGTGTGACTTCATGTCAGAGTCAGTAGTGTGGAAAGTGGCGGGGGTGGGGGCGACACCGTCAAATATTGTCTCCCTTCTTTATTTTGACGCATGTCATTTTGTTCCTACAGTGAAATTTTATTGCTATATTGTTAATTTGTGTATTTATGTTTATAAAAAATCTTGACCTGCCCTGGGTGGCATAATCACAGCAACGCCACTTGTATAGCAACGCCACCACTTATACTTTGAAATCTGTATAAAATGATATCGTTAAGTTCCATTAAATGGTCACAGATAATTCAGTTACTGTCCGTCACATGGTAATAGCAATCAAATTAAATTATGTAAACATCAGTGTTCCGATATATATTTAGATACTTAGGTGGTCGGAGTAAGTGTTTGTTTGTGGCGTTTGTATACCAATGGTAATGGGGTTAAATAAATATACGTATATATAATATGTGACATAAAAATCTGTGAATCTATCAAATATATTTATTATAATTGCCATTGGCTGCTATATCATCTTTGATCCGAAGACCAAACGTGTGATGTGTGTGCCCAAGCGAAGCTAAGGAGGGGCGGGGGGGGGTGTAGATATCTATGGTGCAGTGCATGTATACACTATACACCTGCATGCATGGTAGGAATCATCCTTTGGTGGGGCTGAAACTGAAGTGTTTGTGTGTGATTGGTTTCGCAACTGTATATTTGAAAAAAAATTATTGTGAATGAAATGGGAGGGGAGGTAGTGTGGGGGGGGGGCAAGAACAAACTGTTGCAGCTGTTTCATTGGGGGGGGGAGGGCAAGAACAAACTGTTACAAACTGTTACAGCTGTTTCATTGGGGGGGGGGCAAGAACCAACTGTTACAAACTGTTACAGCTGTTTCATTGGGGCGGGGGCAAGAACAAACTGTTACAAACTGTTACAGCTGTTTCATTGGGGGGCAAGAACAAACTGTTACAAACTGTTACAGCTGTTTCATTAGGGGGGGGGGCAAGAACAAACTGTTACAGCTGTTTCATTGGGGGGGGCAAGAACAAACTGTTACAAACTGTTACAAACTGTTACAAATTGTTACAAACTGTTACAGCTGTTTCATTGGGGGGGGGGCAAGAACAAACTGTTACAAACTGTTACAAACTGTTACAAACTGTTACAAACTGTTAAAAAACTGTTACAAACTGTTACAGCTGTTTCATTGGGGGGGGGATTGCAATAACATTCCTCATTGGTCTCTTCATGTACAATAAATCGTGAAGAAAGAAATGACGTCATGGCGTAAGAGAATGGCTTAATTAACTTGTAAACATTTTAATTTCTTATTTACTGAAACTTTTTTTTTAACAGCTGTGGGTTTAATAAGGGGTCATGGATGAAAAGGGGTCTTTGACTTTGTCATGAGAAAAATGATCCAATGTGAAACAATTCCATTGTAAGAAATAAGTTGGTGTTTTGAAGAACCTCAATTATGGAGCTTCCTTTGACGTTAACATCCGTCTTATTAAAGACAGTGCAAATGAATTTTTAAATTTTTTTTAAATTTTATTTCTACGGTTATGTGATATTAAGTTTGACTAACAGCCGAGATAAAAGTTAACATAGGTGTAAATAAAAATGTTCCATGCCATGATAACTTTTTATTTGGCTTTTTTCCCCCTCCTTTTTGTTTTTCTCCATTCATCGCTCTAAAGATAAAGGTGACAGTTTCCTCAAACTCTATTGATTGTTAGCAAACAACTTGCCACTGACGATACACTTAGAAAACATGAAATAGATTAGAGGCCTATCGGAAAAGATGAAGCTAAGTGGCGTAACATAGATAATTGCCGACCTGGGGTTGCTTTACAAACCCTCCTCCGCCCTGACCGTCATGTACTCCCGTGGAAACGATTAGAGTTATGGTGTACTGAGGGTTAGATATTGCTTATATATACAATGATCTTGATGTTATAATAAGGGTTAGATATTGCTTATATATACAATGATCTTGATGTTATAATAAGGGTTAGATATTGCTTATATATACAATGATCTTGATGTTATAATAAGGGTTAGATATTGCTTATATATACAATGATCTTGATGTTATAATAAGGGTTAGATATTGCTTATATATACAATGATCTTGATGTTATAATAAGGGTTAGATATTGCTTATATATACAATGATCTTGATGTTATAATAAGGGTTAGATATTGCTTATATATACAATGATCTTGATGTTATAATAAGGGTTAGATATTGCTTATATATACAATGATCTTGATGTTATAATAAGGGTTAGATATTGCTTATATATACAATGATCTTGATGTTATAATAAGGGTTAGATATTGCTTATATATACAATGATCTTGATGTTATAATAAGGGTTAGATATTGCTTATATATACAATGATCTTGATGTTATAATAAGGGTTAGATATTGCTTATATATACAATGATCTTGATGTTATAATAAGGGTAAGATATTGCTTATATATACAATGATCTTGATGTTATAATAAGGGTAAGATATTGCTTATATATACAATGATCTTGATGTTATAATAAGGGTTAGATATTGCTTATATATACAATGATCTTGATGTTATAATAAGGGTAAGATATTGCTTATATATACAATGATCTTGATGTTATAATAAGGGTAAGATATTGCTTATATATACAATGATCTTGATGTTATAATAAGGGTAAGATATTGCTTATATATACAATGATCTTGATGTTATAATAAGGGTAAGATTTTGTCTACACCACTATGTTAAACCCAGAGCAATCGCTCGCGTTGTTCATGACCGACGCCGCGCGCCAAGAAATGACAACTTGAACAATGACATGAACGTTTGAGTTTTGTTCAGTCTCCAGTGTAAGGACTCATTACTAATAACTCGATAATTTGAGGTCGTATTCGAAACCGTTGCGTTTAAATTTCAGTCGAAGGCTTGAATATTTTATCGGGAGACTTGGAACATCTTGAAATATTTGAATTCCTGCGTAATTCGATGTGTGGACTAGCCTCGATCATGTCATTTCATTTACGTTAAGTGTGTATTCCCCGCACTATTATAGAAATGACTATACTAATATAATATAATTTATACAATTTTACTCTGCCAATTCTGCTGTTTTTGAAAAATTTTTAACAAAACAAAAAATGTACAACGTTTTATAATGAATGAGTGTGGATGTTTGTTTGTTTTTTTGTTTTGTTTTTTTGGGGTTGGGGGGGGGGTAAATTTCTTTAGCTTTTACATTTCAAACATTTTTTTGTTTTAGTGGTCAGTTAAGCTAATTCATTAATTGTTTAATGAGATCCCGGGTGGGTTTAATATTACAGTGATATTTTAAAGGGAGTAGGGGAGTGTTGGGTCGATATGACGTCATACAACGTGAGCGATATGACGGTGGATTTATCATCTCCATAATCATCTTTGATGTATATCTTCTTTATAAAACCTCTCAACGCAAATAAAACAGAAAGAAAGTTCAGAAATTATATTAAATTTTTAATGGGGTTGGGCGGCGGAGAGAATTAAGAGGAGAAATGAAATAGGGAAGGAAGAGAGGGAGGAAGGCAGAGAGAGAGAGAGAGGGGGGGGGGAGAGAGAGATGAGTTCAGAAGAGCACAGAGGGAGATTCGGTCAGATGGGGACAGAGGGAGATACGGTCAGATAGGGACAGAGGGAGATAGAGATACTGTAAGATGGAAATAAAGGGACAGATACACACTAACATAGCGGGAGATCCCAGCTGTATAATTAAAATCATTAGTGACATTAGCGCTTAATGTCGTGGTGGGGGGAGACTAGCGACAAAAATACCACGGGAGAAATATCAACAATTTTAATGTATAAGTATAATAGTGAAGTGAGTGGTGATAAGTTTTAAAATGCTATCTAATGTACACATGCATTAAGAGTATCACTAAATTTTCCCCAGATTTCTGAAACTTTAAGTTACTTTGTTACCTACCCTCAGAACCAGGCCGGTATACAAACAAACAGTTACTCCACGTCTCGCACGACTCCGCCAGCTCCTGTGTTCGCTGTGGCGCCCACTCAATGGATGAATCCAATCCAAACAGAAGCCACTTCACGAACGAATCAATCCGTGCACAGTCCACAATTCAACTTTTCCCCCACTGAGCCCAGCACTCCGTATTTGACGTCTCCACCCCCCCTCCCCCGTCCGGAGAGGACGAATTGCCTCCACGTCAACGGTTGGCCTCCCCGGGGGCCTCTTTCTGGCTCCTCCCCCTCAACACCTTCCAACGTCGCCCCTCCGAGTGTACCACATCGACTCCGCCCAGTTTCTGTCTTCAACGGCCGTGACCGACACACGCCCAGGATGTGAACGTCCTATCACAAAACGGCACGAGCCTGTTAGTTTGGCCCAGCTATCAGGCGGGTCGTGGAGGTGGTAAGGGATCGGGGTGCCACTAATTTCTCTGTTGTAAAAACGCCGTGTAATCGAACTGATTTTTATTTTGTTTCGTTTCCTATTAACTTTTCAATAACCCCCAGTGTCCGAAACGCATATTTCTTGCAAAAAAGGGGGGGGGTGTGAACCCCACGTCATCAATTGGTAATTAGCTCGAATTTAATCTCATCTCTGCTAATTTCGTTGCCGTTGTTCTATTGTCGCAGCTACCACTGTTGCTGTCGCAATGTTCGAGATTCGATCTTCGGCCAGTGTTGTCTTGTTATTAAATTGAACACCCTCCCCCCTCCAACCTCCCCCTCCCCCCCCCCTTGCGCCTCACCAAATACAAGTCCGAAAAATATCCTCACCCCAAGACATCTCATCATGCGAGACTTTTTGAGTGTGTTTTCAAAGCACTTGTTGATGAGGCCTTCAGCCACTCTTATCCGGGGGGGGGAGGGGGTCGTAGTGTTGTTGGTGATGCCAGTGGCATATGCTGAGTGGGGGCGCCCGCACGCAGCGTAAAAAACTGTGGCGGCGCTCTTCGTCGTTGATGTACGCGTAACTTTTGATATATTTTTTTAGGTGCGGCCATTTGTTTTAGCCAAGTTACGTCAGCAAACTTTCCAGCTCCTTTAAGACGTACCACAGACTTGCCGGAGTCAAACGTAGCTGAGAATACTTACCAACAGGCTTGCCGGAGTCAAACGTAGCTGAGAATACTTACCACAGGCTTGCCGGAGTCAAACGTAGCTGTAAGACTTACCACAGGCTTGCCGGAGTCAAACGTAGCTGTAAGACTTACCACAGGCTTGCCGGAGTCAAACGTAGCTGAGAATACTTACCACAGGCTTGCCGGAGTCAAACGTAGCTGTAAGACTTACCACAGGCTTGCCGGAGTCAAACGTAGCTGTAAGACTTACCACAGGCTTGCCGGAGTCAAACGTAGCTGTAAGACTGCCACACAGGCTTGCCGGAGTCAAACGTAGCTGAGATACTTTCACAGGCTTGCCGGAGTCAAACGTAGCTGAGAATACTTCTTAAGTTTATGTTAATGCAACAATGAGAAGTATTTGGCTATTGAAAGGTTAATTAAGTCAAACAAACGAACTTTTATTATAACATTAGCTATATACGCCACGCCACCGAACATCGAACGAAAGACAATGTCAAAAATGTTTTTTTTTATTTCTCATGCGAGAACAACGTGACATCTCATAACATAATTCGGTATTTTAAAATCCTTTATATTAACTCGTGGCGTCTGGTTGTTTGCCGAAAAAACTTTGGATCGATCTTTAGCCCCCTTCCCCGTATGCTGGCGAGCTGAAATTTTGCAGGCAGACTCGTGGCGACGATAAAAATTTCACATCGATTGAATGTCTTGTAATTGAATTAATTAATTTTTAGATTATCTCAATGTATCTCTATGTGGTTGTAGCATGTAAATTTTTGTGCTAGACTGTCGCGGTGCGTAATATATTGAACACCCTTTTTTTAATATTTTCCTGTCGCGCGGTGCGATGCGTATTATATTGACCATACTTTTTTAAAATAATATTTTCCCGACCTGTAAATGTAAATGCTAAGCTGTCGCGTGGTGCGCATTATATTAAACATGTTTTAATAACCCCTTTCCCGTGATCAAATAGAGCTGAAATTTAGCAGGCAGACTAGTAGTTTTTAACGCAATTTCCCATGGGAAAAATTGCGTTTATATATTTAAATGTCTGTAACGATCTATCTTGTAACTCCTCCTGAACCATACCAGATAGAGGGTTCGGGTCTTTTGCAAACATGTTAAGAAGGTCTCAATGATGTGCAAGGGCAAATAAAAAAAAATAATATTTAAAAAAAATACCGAAAAGATTTACTGGATTTCCTGGGGGAAAAAAAAACCCGAACAAATATCAGTATGTTGTCAATTTCTCGCCAACCATAACAGCTATCGGGTTGAAACAAGCACCAAAAGATTGCTAATAATATTTAGAACGATGTTGGAAAAGGAATTTTTGAAAAATCTGTTTTAGTCTGACTCCCGTAATTTTAGCAGCAATTTGTCTAATTTGTAGATAGCAATTGTTTTGTTTACTTTCATAATTATTGATTTGAAATGACTTTTAATGTAATCTGGAATGATAATTAATGGGGTTTTCCCGCTTTGTGGATGCTAATGTTAGATTGGTGCGCGGTGCGCATTATATTGACACATTCTTTGTGTGATGTAGCGTGAGTGGATATGACGTCATTTTTTGTTTACTTTCAGAATTACTGATTTGAAATGACTTTTAATTTTATCTAGAATGATTTCCCTTGAATAAAAAAATCGGACATTCTTTGTTGGAAATTGCGTTAAAATACTCATTCAAGTAATAACCACTAAGCCTACGTCCAACCATAATAACCAGGTATCTGATTGATACACTAATGAAACGGGTCTGACTGAATATCAGAAGGTTCTATTAGTAGATGTCCGCCTATAGTCTATTAAAGATACAGTGAGCTGGATTTTAATTTTTTAAAAATCACAAACTCTTTTATTTGGAGATACATTTTTGATATGTGCAGCGCTATTTATAACAGAGTTTAGATTTAAATGTAGTCTAAATATTAGGGCTGTTATCGATTAATTTATATTTAATCGTTAACTTTTGAAAAATTATCGATTAATTAATAGATAATTTCCATTAAAGCCAAAAATAGAAATTTATGACGTCATTAAACTGAACATTTCTCACGGACATTGAAAGTTAAGAATATTTTGAACTAAATTTTATGACAATGTGTTGATACTTGATTTGTGCTGAAGGTGGTTCGTCAGCGATGTATTTGATCCGTTAAAAGAGAATTGTTTATGGCAATGAACACAGTAAACTTTTTCACCATCTTCGACTTTGCCATCCGCAGTTAGCTTAAAAACAAAATTTTTGCTCAACTTTCTAGTTAGATGTTTCAATTTAATTTAACTGCGAGATGCTGTCAGCCATTTTTAGTTGAGGTCTGCCGGTCCACATAAAGTAATAAAATAAATTATAATATTACGCGGGAGAATTTTGTACTTAAAAAAATATATAAATATAAATTATTACAATATAATTTGCAATGTCTGTCCGTGACGCTACTAATTTTAGAAAGCAGTGAAAACCAAATTACTGCACCAATGCATCAAAAGGTGTGCAAATTAAAGATGCGCTGTAAAAAAATATTATATGACGCCATTGTTTGTTTTCGCTCATACATATGTTTTAATTTTGGAAAAGGGATCAATGTAAAAAGAGGATTTGATGATGGTTAATTATAAAATAAAAAAACAAAGGGGGCGCCGTGCGCCCTTCAACCCCTATTATAAAATATTTGTGTACATTCAGAAAGTTTAATATTTCGTATTTATCAAACAAGGATAAGTTAATTGGGATTTTGAAAAGGTCGGCGCCGTAGGCGCACTTAAAAAAAGTGCATTTTTTATAAAATAAATAGATTTCAGCTGAAAACTTCCGTCATTTTTGACGGGTGATACGCTAGTTATTAATAAATAATTATTTATTAATTTAAAAAATTAAAAATATTATAAATATTTTATTTAATTTTAATCAAATTTTTATCGATTAAAATAATTTTAATCGATAAAAAAATTTTAACGATTAATCGAGAAATTAATCGTTAATTTCCACAGCCCTAGTATATATATAATATATATATATATATATATATATATATATATATATATATATATATATATATATATTTATGTATTAGGGCTACGGAAATTAACGATTAATTTCTAGATTAATCATTAAAAAATTTTAACGATTAAATTATTTTTTAACGATTAATCGACCCATCACTTACAAATTATTGGAAGTCAAAAAGTAAAAAAAAATTAATAAAAAATAGCGCCGATAAATAATAAATTTCCTGATGATTGAACGAACATTTTAGTTTGAAAGTATTGACTTTGACTGACGGGAATGTTCAAAATGATGATAAAGTTTGTCTATCATAGTTCTAACACTTCGACTACTTATCAAACCAAATGAAAAGCGTATTAAGCTAATGACAGTAATGGAGTCTGATTCAGAGACAGAAAATGACGACAGCTCTTCTGATGTATTACAGCATTATCAAATGGAGATGAAAGTTCCTGAATCCATTAACCCTCTACAATGGTGGAAACTTAATGAACACCGATATCCGAAAATGTCATTACTTGCCAAGACCGTTTTGTTTATACCAGCTACTTCAGTTCCATGTGAATGATTGTTCAGCTGAGCTGGTTATATTGTCAATAAAGTCCATTAGACCCGCTCATCACTTGAACCAAATAATGTCAACACGCGTGTCTTTTTGCGAAGTTGGTTAAAAGATGACATATAAAGCAGACATTCCAGTGTTATTTAGATTTTCAACAAGAACGTTTAATAAGTGTTACTTATGACATCATAAATTTTAATGTTTGGCTTTAATCAAAATTAATGATTAAATAATCGTTAATTTTTCAAAAGTTAACGATTAAATTTAAATGAATCGTTAACAGTCCTAATATAATATTATATATACTAGATTGTGCCAGGGGGCCGTGGCGCCTGCGGCGCCCACTTTTTTAGGGCGCCTATGGCGCCAACCTTTTTCAAAAGCCTAACTAATTTGTCCTTTTTTGTTAAATACGAAATATTAAACTTTCTGAAATGTACGCAAAGTATTTAATAATAGGGGTTGTAAAAACAATTTGTGCAATGAAAACAATAAATTTGAGCTTTATTTTTAGACTGATACGACAGTAAACGTTTCGGTTAATGCCTTCATCAGTACAACATAAAATACATTCTTACAATACTTACATAAGTAATAATAATATTCTTAAAACATGTTGTATTTTCAAATATTTATGTTAAATAAAAAGAAAGGAAAAACAAAAACAAACATGGACACAGGATATAGAAACGATTTTAGTCATATTAAGTACTTGAACTTATAAATTTAAATTATTTTATTCTTTTTAGTCCACTTATAAAAAAACGTGGTTTTTAAAAATCGTTTGTTACCTTTATTTATTTTCAACAATATTGACAGCCCTAGTAAACACAGGAACTCACACCACGTGCATACATGCAGAGACTGTCTCAAGGCCAATGCAACACGTGATCACCAAACAGGCGCTAAAACAAAATGTGCCTATTTTCACAGAAATTAAAAATGAACAGCGATAGTAGATCTATTATTTATGAGTGAGTACATAACCACATTTGCAAACTTAATTAATAACAAAAAAAGTAGATGTATTATAAATTATATCTCTTAGATAAATGTTGATAAGAGAACAAGGGGGAGGGGGGGGGGATAAACGTGTCACATTCAGTGAACTCGCAGCCAATAAAACATTAATGAATACATGAAGCAATATTGATGGATTTAGAAATTACCATATTTAACTGACGCACACCTTGATTACATTGTTGAAACAAAGAAGTTCTCCAAGGCCAGTTGTTAAAACAACTGACTGCATAGCCGGCTGTTTCACAGTTATGAAAGATTTAGATCTGTTTAAATATTAGGACAGTTCCCTGGCTTTGCCAATGTCATGGCTGTTCCCTGGCTGTGTCAATGGCATGACTGTTCCCCGGCTCTGCCAATGTCATGGCTGTTCCCTGGCTGTGTCAATGGCATGACTGTTCCCCGGCTGTGCCAATCTCATTACTGTTCCCTTACTGTGTCAATATCATGTCTGTTGCCTAGCTGTGTCAATGTCATGACTCATTCCTCATGGCCGTGTCAATATCATGACTGTTCCCTGACGGTGCCAATCTCATAACTGTTCCCTGGCTGTGTCAATATCATGGCTGTTCCCTTACTGTGTCAATGTCAGGACTGTTCCACGGCTGTGTCAATGTCACGATTGTTCCCTGAATATGAGTATTGCCAAATTATGCTTATTTCATCCATAATCCCAGGTTGAGTCTATTTTTCGGCAAGTATCGTCCCGTGGTCTATCTCACCCTTATTACCGGCCGTGACTTTATTTACACAATAATGAAACAAGAAAACAGACAAAAGCATTCAATCAGCGTCGCTAATTCTACACCGACCGACACACAGCCGTGAAAACAGTGCCCAGTCGTCTGACACCTAACCGTTAAAATAGTGTCCAGTGCTCTGACATCTAGCCATGACAACAATGCCCGTTGTTCTGACATCTAGCTGTGAAAACGGTGTCCAGTGCTCTGACATCTAGCCATGACAACAATGCCGTTGTTCTGACATCTAGCCGTGAAAACGGTGTCCAGTGCTCTGACATCTAGCCATGACAACAATGCCCGTTGTTCTGACATCTAGCCGTGAAAACGGTGACAAGTGCTCTGACATCTAGCCATGCCAACAATGCCCGTTGTTCTGACATCTAGCCGTGAAAACGGTGTCCAGTGCTCTGACATCTAGCCATGACAACAATGCCCGTTGTTCTGACATCTAGCCGCGAAAACGGTGTCCAGTGCTCTGACATCTAGCCATGACAACAATGCCCGTTGTTCTGACATCTAGCCGTGAAAACGGTGACAAGTGCTCTGACATCTAGCCATGACAACAATGCCCGTTGTTCTGACATCTAGCCGTGAAAACGGTGACAAGTGCTCTGACATCTAGCCATGACAACAATGCCCGTTGTTCCGACATCTAGCCGTGAAAACGGTGTCCAGTGCTCTGACATCTAGCCATGACAACAATGCCCGTTGTTCTGACATCTAGCCGTGAAAACGGTGTCCAGTGCTCTGACATCTAGCCATGACAACAATGCCCGTTGTTCTGACATCTAGCCGTGAAAACGGTGTCCAGTGCTCTGACATCTAGCCATGACAACAATGCCCGTTGTTCTGACATCTAGCCGTGAAAACGGTGTCCAGTGCTCTGACATCTAGCCATGACAACAATGCCCGTTGTTCTGACATCTAGCCGTGAAAACGGTGTCCAGTGCTCTGACATCTAGCCATGACAACAATGCCCGTTGTTCTGACATCTAGCCGTGAAAACGGTGTCCAGTGCTCTGACATCTAGCCATGACAACAATGCCCGTTGTTCCGACATCTAGCCGTGAAAACGGTGACAAGTGCTCTGACATCTAGCCATGACAACAATGCCCGTTGTTCTGACATCTAGCCGTGAAAACGGTGACAAGTGCTCTGACATCTAGCCATAACAACAATGCCCGTTGTTCTGACATCTAGCCGTGAAAACGGTGTCCAGTGCTCTGACATCTAGCCATGACAACAATGCCCGTTGTTCTGACATCTAGCCGTGAAAACGGTGTCCAGTGCTCTGACATCTAGCCATGACAACAATAACCGTTGTTCTGACATCTAGCCGTGAAAACAATGCCCATTGGTCTGTATTTGTGTCATTTCACTTATTGAAATCGTCTTTTATTGTCGTTTTGCTCACCCGGGACACGTGTTGCACCAAGCATGCATTGGGCACGAGTGACAGCTGATCTTGCACAGTCATTGGCAAGACACTAAAAAGGCGCATCGGTGGTGACTGGGGGGGTGGAGGAATGGGGGCAGGGGGTTACAAAGAGCCGCCTCGGGTAACAAAGGCCGCGGGGGTCGCGGCGTGGGGACCCAGGGGCCGCGGGAATGATTACCCGGCACCACGGGGTGAGCGCCCCCCGGGGGTATCAGCCGAGTTGATGTTGTTCGATTCCTTGTGTTCATTCGACCCGCGGGGCGATTGCTTGTTGACCCCGACCAGATGAGGAACAAACAAACAAATTAGACACAGTCTCGTCCCGTCTCGCGGACCAACGGGAGCAAGGGCAGATAAGCCGAGGTTAAGATGGTTTTTTACGAGGCAATGATCAGAGGTAGGAAGTCGATTACCTTCTCCTTGAGTTAGGCACGTCGCACGTGCGTTTTATGTGGTGAGATTCGCTTCTTCCCGGGTCGTATATTATTAGTGGGATACTTTCAAAGTGGGTAGTCGTAACGTTCGTTTACGACCACGGGTCTTTGTTTTGACGTAAATCGTGTGAATGGGTCAGAGGTGGGTGCTGGGGCCGGGGGACGGGGGGCTGGGGTTCGGCGGACGTTTAGTCTCAGTCTTATGAGAGAATTCTGTTTGTCTAAAAAAAAATTGTCTGATCTCTATATTACACCTAACAAAATGTCCGGAGTTTTTTTGTTTTTTTGTTTTGAAGACCACTTTATTTCTTGAACACTTAATCTGACACCGTCATCTCAAAATGTCTTTGTGCCTGAATGTAAACTATCAAAGGATGATGTATGTAAACTATCAAAGGATGATGTATGTAAACTATCAAAGGATGACGTATGTAAACTATCAAAGGATGATGTATGTAAACTATCAAAGGATGATTTATGTAAACTATCAAAGGATGATGAGTTACTTGCTCAAATGTTTAGGTTTCAATTGTCCAACAAAAATCCGAGCACCCAGCCACTTGGCCGTAGGTGAGTCGTTGGGCACTATCGTAGACTGTCCACTACTTCAGGCCATTTGTTGGACAGTCTAAACAGACTGGACAGTCTAAACAGACTGGACAGTCTAAACAGACTGGACAGTCTAAACAGACTGGACAGTCTAAACAGACTGGACAGTCTAAACAGACTGGACAGTGTAAACAGACTGGACAGTCTAAACAGACTGGACAGTCTAAACAGACTGGACAGTCTAAACAGACTGGACAGTCTACACAGACATGACAGTCTACACAGACTGGACAGTCTAGTCTATACAGACTGGACAGTCTAGTCTATACAGACTGGACAGTCTAGTCTACACAGACTGGACAGTCTAGTCTATACAGACTGGACAGTCTACACAGACTGGACAGTCTACACAGACTGGACGGTCTACACAGACTGGACAGTCTACACAGACTGGACGGTCTACACAGACTGGACAGTCTACACAGACTGGACATTCTACACAGACTGGACATTCTACACAGATTGGTCAGTCTACACAGACTGGACAGTCTACACAGACTGGACAGTCTACACAGACTGGACAGTCTACACAGACTGGACTTCACTGGACAGTCTACACCGTTTGGACCGTCCGTCAATTCCCGCCCATCAACCACTGAGAACCCCAACCCAGGCATACCTGTCCAGAGCCGCTAAAACCGTCTTCTCACATCCCCACACCTACCCCGAACATACACCCACACCCCTAAACACCTCTTTCCTACCTGCCACCGTATAACACCTCTTTCCTTACCTGCCACCTTATATCGGTGTGGACATGAAACCTGCCATGAGCCAAAAGGAAACAATTACACGTTTTTTTTTAAACAAGTGAATGTCTGTCCGGCACCACGTGACGTGAGATCGCCGGACCTGTTGTCTGCCACCGCCAGCGACCGTTTCCCTTGCCCAGCGGTCAAGACCTGCCACCGGACATTAGATGGGTGGACAGCGTATCATCTTATACTGTTCACCTGGTAGAGGCGCGTGTGGGTGGGGGGAGGTAACCTGACTGTTATTAAGTCTTGACGGGTGTGGTGGAGATGGGAGTTATTGCACCAATCACCAGACGTGGATTGGGTTATTGTTTTTAATAGAATACCTGAGAAAAGTATTTATAGGTAACAACAACAAAAACCATGTAATAAATGAGAAAGCTACTATGACTATTTTAACTTTAATCATTATTCATTTTAAAATTCGATTTAAAAAAATAATTTATTCTACATACAGAAAGTTTTAAAAGATATTGTCTTGACGATGTTATAAACTAGGAACATTTCAACAACTACATATAATATATATTTAAACCTGGTTTTGGGCTGCGTTCGTATAATACCACCTGCCACCTATAATTATAGAGCAGGTTTGTCCATACCACCTATAGTTATAGAGCAGGTTTGTCCATACCACCTATAGTTATAGAGCAGATTTGTCCATACCACCTATAGTTATAGAGCAGGTTTGTCCATACCATCTATAGTTATAGAGCAGGTTTGTCCATACCACCTATAGTTATAGAGCAGGTTTGTCCATACCACCTATAGTCATAGAGCAGGTTTGTCCATACCACCTATAGTTATAGAGCAGGTTTGTCCATACCACCTATAGTTATAGAGCAGGTTTGTCCATACCACCTATAGCTATAGAGCAGGTTTGTCCATACCACCTATAGTTATAGAGCAGGTTTGTCCATACCACCTATAGTTATAGAGCAGGTTTGTCCATACCACCTATAGTTATAGAGCAGGTTTGTCCATACCACCTATAGTTATAGAGCAGTAGTGTCTAAACTTTTAGCCACGTTCGTATATCACATATAGTTATAGAGTAGGGGTGTCCAAACTTTAGCAACGAGGCCCACATTCCCTGAAGTAAAAATGTAGGGGCCGGATTAAGAATTAACTAAGAGGACATATACTTTGATACTGAGTTAAGGACTTTTCACATAGATGATTTTTTAAAAAAAAATTTGAAAGGTTGATATTTTGTGTGTGTATGGGGGGGGGGTAACAACACTTTTGAGAGTTTCGAGACTAAATATAATACCTTATTAGAAATTATTAAAATTGATTCAATATAATTGCCATGGCCAAGTTATAGAATAAACATGTTTATTTTATGCTTATGCTAAGTACCTCACATTAAATAAAATGATTTAAAATAAAGCTGGAACTGAAAATGTGTCAAAAATTGTGATATAAAAACTGTCTTTAAAATTTAAGTGCACCGATGGTATCGAGTCTATTAATTGGTATCGCGTCTACTAATTGGTATCGAGTCTTTAATTGGTGTTTATGGATTTTTAGAGCAACATAACTTTTTCTGCTAGTTTAGTCTGCTTCCTTCGAAGTTTGACTTTACTGTTTAGTCTGCTTCCTTCGAAGTTTGACTTAACTGTTTAGTCTGCTTCCTACGAAGTTTGACTTATCTGTTTAGTCTGCTTCCTTCGAAGTTTGACTTTACTGTTTAGTCTGCTTCCTTCGAAGTTTGACTTATCTGTTTAGTCTGCTTCCTTCGAAGTTTGACTTTACTGTTTAGTCTGCTTCCTTCGAAGTTTGACTTTACTGTTTAGTCTGCTTCCTTCGAAGTTTGACTTTACTGTTTAGTCTGCTTCCTTCGAAGTTTGACTTATCTGTTTTAGTCTGCTTCCTTCGAAGTTTGACTTATCTGTTTAGTCTGCTTCCTTCGAAGTTTGACTTATCTGTTTAGTCTGCTTCCTTCGAAGTTTGACTTATCTGTTTAGTCTGCTTCCTTCGAAGTTTGACTTTACTGTTTAGTCTGCTTCCTTCGAAGTTTGACTTATCTGTTTAGTCTGCTTCCTTCGAAGTTTGACTTTACTGTTTAGTCTGCTTCCTTCGAAGTTTGACTTATCTGTTTAGTCTGCTTCCTTCGAAGTTTGACTTTACTGTTTAGTCTGCTTCCTTCGAAGTTTGACTTATCTGTTTAGTCTGCTTCCTTCGAAGTTTGACTTTACTGTTTAGTCTGCTTCCTTCGAAGTTTGACTTTACTGTTTAGTCTGCTTCCTTCGAAGTTTGACTTATCTGTTTAGTCTGCTTCCTTCGAAGTTTGACTTTACTGTTTAGTCTGCTTCCTTCGAAGTTTGACTTTACTGTTTAGTCTGCTTCCTTCGAAGTTTGACTTTACTGTTGAGTCTGCTTCCTTCGAAGTTTGACTTATCTGTTTAGTCTGCTTCCTTCGAAGTTTGACTTATCTGTTTAGTCTGCTTCCTTCGAAGTTTGACTTATCTGTTTAGTCTGCTTCCTTCGAAGTTTGACTTATCTGTTTAGTCTGCTTCCTTCGAAGTTTGACTTATCTGTTTAGTCTGCTTCCTTCGAAGTTTGACTTATCTGTTTAGTCTGCTTCCTACGAAGTTTGACTTATCTGTTTTCTCCGTGCTTTACTTTTCTAAGAGTCGATCTCAATTCTGCAAATTATCAGCGCACTTTCCCCGTGGGAAAATGGGCTTATAGGATTGAAAAATCTGTCCCGTATGGATGTCCGTTCGAGCTTGCATAAGTAACTACTCCTGAACCATACCAGATAGAGGGTTCGGGTCTTTTGCCAATATGTTAAGGAGGTCCCAAGGATGTGCACGGGCTAACAAAATTCCCGAAAAGGTTTACTGGATTGCCTGGAAAATTAAAAGAAATGTAAAAATATCAGTATTTTGTCAATTTCTCCCCAACCATAACAGCTATCGGGTTGAAACAAACGCCAAACGATAGCTAATAATATTTAGAACAATGTTGAAGTTGGAATTTTTCAAAAATCTTTTTCAGTTCAACTGCCGTAATTTTCGCAGCAATTTGTAGATAGCAATTGTTGTTTTGTTTACTTTCAAAATTATTGATTTGAAATGACTTTTAATGTAATCTAGAATGATAGTTAATGGGGTTTCCCCGCTTTGTGAATGCTTATGTTGCGTGGTGCGCATTATATTGACACATTCTTGGTGTGATGTAGCGCGAGGAGATATGACGTCATTTTAAAAAATGTCCTATATGATTTATTTTGATTTTATTTTGTTGTTGTAATGTAGTTCCTGTAAGTTCCTGCAATTAGCTTACAATAGAGATAAATATTTATTCTTATCTTATCTTATAAATTATAGGCGCTCATTCAACACAGAAGATTACTGCGTCCTAAGCTTATTCATAGTTTATGTGTATTCGACCAGGAAGAACTTCCGGTCTTAAGTCTCTTCCCAACATTCACTGTAACAAGATTCGAGTGCGTAAAAAGTAATTTCAGTAAATGTTTGACAAGGGAGTGAAATGTTGAATGGTCTGAATACCACCCGACGACGCCGGGGTCAGCGGCTGTGGGTGTCGTGCTGGACACAACTAGCCTCAGCCCACTGACCGTTTAATGTCCGCCCTAATAAACCACCAGACTGGGACTGACCAGACAGTGGACAATGGTCACGGGAAGAATGGGACGACACACCCTGTAAAAGTTTCAATTTGGCAACACCTTGAAATAAACACCGGTCATCTGGTGTGGGGGGGGGGCGTTAGGGGGAGGGAGGGACACCGGTCATCTGGTGGGGGACAAGGGGGAGGGTGGGGCAACAGTCTTCTGGTGGGGGCAAGGGGGAGGGAGGGACACCGGTCATCAGTTAGGATTGGTGGGATGGGGGACAAAGGGGAGGGAAGCTGACCGCTGGTCAGTAAAAGGGTGACAGAAAATAATTCTTTTGATACAAGTTTAAGATAGCATCAACTTAAAAAAGCCAGCAAAAAATTAGAAATTGTATAAAATAAGCAAAAACATAAGAAGTTTAATTCAAGAAATGTATGTCACATTAAAGATAAATTACAATTAATTAAAATTAAAAATGCAGTTCTAAGACACCTAAACACATTTTTAACGCAATTTCCATTGGGTATTAGTATTGCGTTTATAGATTGCATACAGTCGTCGCCTGTTTACTAGTCTTGAAAAGCAACTCCTTCTGAACCATACCAGATAGAGGGTTCGGATCTTGTTGCAAATATGTATAGGAACCCAAGAATGTGCAACGGCATAAAAAAAAATACCGAAAAGATTTACTGGATGTCTTGGAAAATCCAAAAAACCCCAAAAATTATTAGTATTTTGTCAATTTCTCGCCAACCATAACAGCTATCGCCAACCATAACAGCTATCGCCAACCATAACAGCTATCGCCAACCATAACAGCTATCGCCAACCATAACAGCTATCGCCAACCATAACAGCTATCAGGTTGAAAGAAACGCCAAACAGTAGCTGATAATTTTTAGAACAATGTTGGAGAAAGAATTCTTGAACAATCTCTTTTCGTTCGACTCCCTTAATTTTAGCAGCAATTTGTAGATAGCAATTGTTTTGTTTAGTTTCAGAATTATTGATTTGAAATGACTTTTAATGTAATCTAGAATGACTTGGTTGTGCCGAGGCGCCTAAGGCGCGAATCTTTTTTTCAAAAGCCCAACTAACTTGTCCTTGTTTGATAAATCCGAAATAGTAAACTTTCTGAAGTGTACACAAAGTATTTTATAATAGGGGTTTTAGGGCGCCTACGACGCTCACTTTGTTTTTTGTCAAAAGCCAAAATAACGTATCCTTGTTTGATAAATACGAAATATTAACATTCCTGGAATGTACACAAAGTATTTTATAATTAACCATCATCAAATACTCTTTTTACATTGTTCCCATTTCCAAAATTAAAATATGAGCTAAAACAATGACGTCATATAATATTTTTTTACAGCGCATCTTTAATTTATAATCATTTTGCGCACCGATGCACACCTTGTATTTTAAAATATAACATAAAAAATGACGTCAAATAAAAAAAAATATTTTAAATATAATATCAAACAATGACGTCATATAATTTTTTTTTACAGTGCTAATCACCACACGATTTTGTAACTGCTATAGACTGTTGTACATCCTTCCTCAGCGTTCCACATCCAATGAGTGAGTGAGTGAGTGACTTGGACTATTATATTATTTATATAATGAGGTTTTCCTGCATTGTGAATGCTTATGTTAGATTGCTGCGTGGTGCGCATTATATTGGCACATTCTTGGTGTGATGTAGCGTGAGAGGATATGACGTCAAATTGTGTTTAGTTTCAGAATTACTTATTTGAATCGACTTTTAATGTAATCTAGAATGATTTCCCTTCAATAAAAAAAATCGGACATTCTTTGTTGGAAATTGTGTTTAAATACTCATTCGAGTTTTTATTTCTTGTTTTAATAGAGATGCACTGTTACAAACTTTTAAACTAAAAACAATATATCAATATATATAATTTGCCATGTATGTTCGTTCGTTCGTAACGCTATGTAATCAGGCAATAAAAGATTTTAGAATCGCTTTTTAAAAAAGGCCTTGAAAAAAAAATGACTGCACCAACACACAAAAAACCAACTCTTTCCGAACGTCCGCATGAAATTGTTCAATAAGAAAATGAGATTTAATTTTTCTCTTATTGTCTCAACATTTTCTGTTTATTCACTGTACGGATTTCAGGCAAACATTTTTTATTCTGATGTGTAGTTTTTCAACATTAATTGATTCCAGCTGAAATATATTTGTTTTGAAAACTTCCGTCGTTCATTTCTTAGACTGTCGGTGTAAGTACAGTATTCACACATTCACGTTTCACCGTTCGTGGGCCCGCAAACTCACGGACTTGGTTCTGAAAGTTTTTTTTTCATAGTTTCGCCAGATTTGTGAATTTCTTAGGCAATTTCTTAAGAAGAAAAAAGCTCAAATTCCTCCTAACTGCATGGTAAATAATGTTAAAATAACGTCTGTTAATATATTTTGTTTAAAGAAAAGAAAGATGATACAGTGTAACTGGTAAATAATGTTCAAACGAGTATGTCCCTTGCAGTTACGTGCTTCATTTCTCCTTCCTCCTGATTGGCTAAAGATGACGTGACGTCACAAATAATACAATTAAAATACATTTAACTTATCGTTGCTGCATATTACCACGCTATATTGTATATGAGTAATACCGTCTTTCCAATGTGTTTGGGGAGCATATGTTAGCGTATATTATACAATACATGGCGTTTTAAAGCTTTATGTCTGTTAATTAATTGAACATTTTGACCATTGCTGATGCTCATCTGAACATCACGCCTTTTTTGTAAACCTCTCCATCAGTCCGACCCGACAGTCTTCCTTCACGCCCTGTCACCCCTCCGCCAACCCCCCACATCCCGTCACGTGTTCTCACTCCTAACATGCTCTCTCCCCCATCCCCACCCCCAAATCCCGTCATGTTCTCTCACCATCAACATCCCGTCCCGTTGTTTGTCTTTTGGACTCAATATGTCGCCAGGTGACGTCATACAATTGACCCGTGGTCAAGACTCCCCATCGACTCCCGAGTTGCCGTGCGGACCCCCCCCCCATACCTTTGATTACTTTCTTCCAACTCGCTACACGCCTGTTCTCAAATTTACTTCCTTCAGCCGGACGCCGGGTCCATTTTACGTCCTCAGACAATGACCGCGACCTGTCGTTGGACTTGGCCCCAACCGATCCTGGCCCCTGGCATGGTTACGGCCGTGTAATTGCCGAGTAACAACTGGACAATGCTTTAAATTGACCCCCCCCCTCCAACTCACACCACCATTTTTGAACAGCGTTGGCATACAATCGTCACGAAGAGTTCTGCAACGCAACGTTCTTCGGTGTGCATTGAGGTGCGCAACTCGCTCGGTGACACTTGGCTACAGAATGAACTCTGTACAGGAACAACCTGTAATCAACGCTCCGAGCCGTAACGACATGCTCCGTGAGGGGTACCACGACAAGTGGAAGTAGACCGCTCGCGCGTCACGGCAAGAGAAAACAACAGTAAAAAGGTTTTTCCATATGTCAAAGAACACGTTTCTGATGTGTGGCAGGCATGTCTTAGGTCAGATGACCAATGGAATGTTGGCCGCAGACAATGCGTCACAACCTCACGTTTAAATCTCACCAAAAGAAAATACCGGGCGGATGAGGAAGAAAGACAGTTGGATCATGTCACTTCCCCTTAGTGCCACCCCCACCCCCCCCCAATACTTTCGCGGCACTAATTTTGTCATTTAAAGGTGGGTAAAAATCTGCCCTACCCTGTGATTCTTATGTTACATTGGAATAGACAGTCAGTGATTCTCAAATAATGGGGGGGGGGCTACACCCCCCACCCTGGGAGGCGTGAGGCTCCGTAGAGGGGGCTCGTTTAACCGTTATGCAAAGGGTGTACTTATAACAATTTTATAGACAAATGATACTATTTACAGTCGCGCGGCGGGGGGGGGGAGAAATGTTTTCTTTCTTCCCAAGTGGGCATGACAGAAAATAATTGAGAAATACTGGAATAGGTTGTGGTTAACGCATGACGTGGTTCCGTAGTATCTAGGTGGCATGTTGTCGTCTGCGAAGTTAAATGGTTACGGAGGGAAACTTTTTGAATAATTGACATCACTTTTGATTTATTGACATCACATTTGATTTATTGACATCACATTTGATTTATTGACATCACATTTGATTTATTGACATCACATTTGATTTATTGACATCACATTTGATTTATTTACACCACTTTACGTTATTGACAAAGAAATTCTACATGACTATTGCCTAAAAAGTTTTACACACTTATATGATAATTTGGGATTTATTTTTGCTCTTTCTTTTAGTATTTAAAGTTTTTAATGAGCACTGGACAATTCATTATAAATTAAAAAGTGTGAAAAATGTAAATTAACAACAAACAAACAAAAGAAGATAAGAAGAAAAAAAACTTGAGCCTCAACAAATAATAATGCCGGCAATAATAACACGAAAAGAACTGTAACTACTAACAACAGGAGGAAAAGAATACAAACTCCACACTTAGAACAAGAGGCGAAATATGAATGAATAGTATCAACACCACACAATCAATCAACCATTGAACACTACACAAGCAATCAACCATTGGCAAAAACATTAACAACAAAACAAGTGTCCTATCCGGCAAAGATAGCGACCAGCAACATCAATAATTGAAAACCTGGCTGTCAACAACGTCCCGACATTCATCAAGTATATACATCACGAGGCGGGTGAGGTATGGGTGACATTCAGTTCACTTTGTCGTATGTCAAACCAGTTGTAATCAACTCATCTACAAGAGCTTCCAGGCCGAACTTAGTTGGTTTTTGGTTTTTAAAATTAATTTCATTTGCATAGATTCATTAGATTAGTTCTCCTTGCTGCGCGCATGCGCCTACAGCCGTCAAGTAGGTGAGCGGTGTTACCTGGCGCGTGCGAGGAGAGGGGTCAATCCAGTGAACACGTAAATGGCTGGTGTGGCAAGATAATGGCGCCCGGGAGAGGGGGGGAGCGAGGTGTAGGAGTTTGACAAGTAATTTCTTGCATTGTTGTAGCTAATCTTTACCTGCTCGCGTTTCACGTCGGTCGATCTTCGAACTTACTGCGAGGGGTCAGGGGTAAAGAGAAAATGTGGAGTGAGCACCAGGAAGAGCCAGGTGAAAAGAGACGGAACAATTTCACTGACCTGCCACCGTGGAAGGGCAAAATAGAGATAGAGGGAGAAAGAGAGAAAAAAAATGTTAGAGAGAGAGAGAGAGAGAGAGAGAGAGAGAGAGAGAGAGAGAGAGAGAGAGAGAGAGAGAGAGAGAGAGAGAGAGAGAGAGAGAGAGAGAGAAATAAGCGTGTCACAAAGTGATACAAATACCTTGAACGTGCCATTTCTTTTTTTCCACTTGTGATTTCTGTCTACTTACTGTTGAGACGTGCATCTCTCTACCTACTGCCTGTTGAGACTTGCATCTCTCTACCTACTGCCTGTTGAGACTTGCATCTCTCTACCTACTGCCTGTTGAGACTTGCATCTCTCTACCTACTGCCTGTTGAGACTTGCATCTCTCTACCTACTGCCTGTTGAGACTTGCATCTCTCTACCTACTGCCTGTTGAGACTTACATCTCTCTACTTACTGCTTGGAGAGTATGTGCAATCAGGGACCAGAGAAATTGCCATCACTTAACAAGACAAATGTCATGTGTAAGTCCTGACTTGACATTTTCTGACACATTTAAATGGGATTTATTTAATATATTTATACAGTAAACTCCAACAAAATGCTTTATTTCGTTTAGTTATAAAATGACATTTTGTAATGTCTGCAATTTTTATATTGTAAAAAAAAATCATTCAAAGACTACTTTTTTAACTGGACAAAAGAAAGTGATGTTTTACGTCCCTGTCTGAAAGTTTGTGAATGGTTGTGTCTGGAAGCTAGCAACTGGACTTGAGTTCTGGGCAGTGCAAAGTCGTGAGGCTCTTTAAAAAAATGTTTTTGTCACATAATCTTGATCGCGTTTATGTTAGATCATTACGAGTATCACAGACTTATCACAGACTTATCACAGACTTATCACAGACTTATCACAGACTTATCACAGACTTATCACAGACTTATCACAGACTT
Source organism: Ampullaceana balthica (assembly GCA_944989445.1). Taxonomy (NCBI): domain Eukaryota; kingdom Metazoa; phylum Mollusca; class Gastropoda; family Lymnaeidae; genus Ampullaceana; species Ampullaceana balthica. The sequence goes on from CALYLW010000368.1 coordinate 279,766, forward strand.
ATCACAGACTTATCACAGACTTATCACAGACTTATCACAGACTTATCACAGACTTATCACAGACTTATCACAGACTTATCACAGACTTATCACAGACTTATCACAGACTTATCACAGACTTATCACAGACTTATCACAGACTTATCACAGACTTATCACAGACTTATCACAGACTTATCACTTGTCCACACAAAAATGTCACAAGTGTTTTGGAAAATGTCCCGTGATTCACGCCAAAAAAATATTTAAATAAATTTTCTGGTCAAGGTTTGAACAGAAAGCAAATAAATAATTAATGTGGCCGTGTGCCTAGGGGCGCACGGCCACATTAAGAAGCAATATGTTTCCAATGAAAAAATTGAAGAATATTTATAAGATATATGCTTTTTTAAAATTTTGACTAACCTTAAGTACTTTAATTAAGTGCTAGTCAGATAAATGGTTTTCTCTCTGTCTCCGCCTCTCTTCTCTGTCCCTCTCCCCATCTCTCTCTCTCTCTCTCTCTGTAGATCTCTCTCTATCTATTTCATTTCTCGCTCTCTTTTCTATGTCTTCCTTTCTCTCTATCTATTTCTGTGCATATCTTTAGCTGTCCCTTGGAACCTCCCCAATATATTCTCAGAATTGATGATCCATAATTGATTCTTTCCGCTATCAGTAGTCGAGGGACTCTCACTATAAGAACCGCGGACCCCCTTATTATATGTTATAATATATCAGCGGAGAACGAAGGACTGTGAGTTTCTGTTTATATATTCTATCATATGTGTCCTTCATCTGACTCACAATGGGATACGTGAATCTTAAAAACATATAATATAATTTTTAAAATTAACAAATTAGAGGGACGACTAACATTAATCTCACACGCCCCCTCGTGTCCACACAGTTTGATCCGTGTCCTGTTGGGACCATAAAGTTAAGTCCTAAAGCCGTAACACAAAACCTTTCAGCGCTGGGATTAGCACACTCACTTGACGCACTCAAACTGAAATCGTTGTTGTTTTTTTAGCGTCATATAAATATTTGCATATTTATTTTAGTGAATGAGATCTGTTGTGGGTAACAGGACCAGGGGTGAGATGTTGGGGGGGGGGCTTTTATCCCGCTGGCATTGTGCATTGTTTATTTTATCGATAGCTTCACTGCTTTAATACAAGCGGTTGTTGCATGCAAATAAATGTTTGAAATAAACCAACCATTGGGTTCGCCTCTAATAACTACTCTGACACACTGATAGGGTGAAATTGACCGAACTCCCACAATCGCCCCCACCCTCTCTCCCCACCTCGACTATTCTTTGTCAGTTTGATTAAATTTGCGAGAGAAATCTATGTGTGGAACAGCTGAGATGGTTGTATGGGAGGGAGGGGGGCTGAATGGATGCATGGGTGGCCAGCACTCGTCGCATTGTCGGGGAAAAGGGAGGAGGGATCGTATGGGAGGAGAGACGACGATTTAGCTCACACATGGTGCATGGACGTGCTGCACCGATACGGGACAACGATGCGGTGCACAGATAGGGTGCGCAGACATTGAATATGGCCACGGTGCACAGATTCGGTGGACAGATTTCATTCACAGAGACGGTGCGAACACGCACCATACCACGAGGCACCGGCGTATGTTGCTCAGACGCGCAGCAAAGATGCGTTACGAAGACCTGGAGCGCACTCCAAGAACTTAACAGGACTATAGACATGGAGCACAGAAAATAGCACCAACATGGAGCACAGACAAGGAGCACCGACACGGAGCACAAAAAAAGGAGCTGCCATGGAGGGCAGACGAGGGCCTTCAAGCAGATAAATTCAAACTTATGTATGACCCTCCAGGTGTCAAAAGTATAGTGATACGCTCCACCCACACAAATTGACCGCCCTGTGTTAAACTGTAGTAACTTTTACCTTTACATGGTCATCGGCAGTTACTCTTACTTTTATCTCTTCAACGGGAGTTACCTTTACTTTTATCTGTTCAGCGGCAGTAACTCTTACATTGACCTGTTCAACGCCAGTAACTCTTACATTTTTTTGTATCCATACCTACTGAGCAATGAATTGGTCTGATGGATAAACACATAAATATGACACTTTTTTTACGTTCCTAATTCATGAGCAGCTATCGTCACGGTGTACGAAACTTAAGTACATTTTCATCTTTTTTAAAATAAAATAATCATATTGATCCATACCCAACCGAATGTTGTAGTTGTAGATATCCAATTTATTTTGTTGGATGGCTTGAGCGCACGGCTAATTGCCATTAACAGGGGCAGTCAGGCGTGATTCATAATGTGTCATCACGAGTTATCTGTGGCGCTGTTGTTCACGACAACTGGATTGTCCGCCCTTTGTCCAGGGTGTAATTAGTCAGTTCACCCTACACCGCGCTCACAGCGAGGACTTGTCCAAAATATCTGTTGCACGGAGTTTAGGAGTGAAAATAGTTTCACTTGTTGGTGGATGAGGAACAAAGGAACATCCGAGAAAGGGGGAGGGGGGGACAATGAAAAAGTATGCTTGTGTTTGGGGTGATGGAGGGGGGAGGCATAGCAATTAATAGTATTAGCGAAAATAAAAAGATTTTTTAAATAAAAGAATGCTGTAATTGTGTACGAATGTTATTATGGCGTTACAGCTGTGAAATCATTAGAAAGTAATTGGATTTTCATCATCTTTGTCACACTAGTTATACAAATTATATTTCTTGTTTTCGAGATTATTAGGTGGTTTGTTCCAATTTCTCCCTTTAACTTTTAGCTCTAGGCCCACATGGAATTTTTTACATTTTCGTTGACCTGTAAAACTGTGAACTAATATATGCCAGATAAAAACACATATCAATCAATGCTCTTCCCATATGGCATTATGGAGTGGAGTGGGTTAACGTAGACCAGGAAAACCAACACGCCAACACGCGGCAAACATTCAAAACTCTAACACAAATGCAAACAATGGATAAGCGCTGGACGCGATAATCTTCTGTATAGTAGAAGTGTTTTTAGTATACCAGATAATATAGGATAAGATACATCTCGTTTACAAGATAATATAGGATAAGATACATCTCGTTTCGCAGTGTCATATCTAATGAGTATCTGACTGTCACAAAACTGCATTACGCTTAGCTTAGTGAAACTTTCTCAAATAAAATAACAACGACACAAGAACTATTCATAGAAATAAGCGAAGCGATATTTCTGATTGTTGTAACCCCCCCCCCATCTAACACCTCGATATTTCTGATTGTTGTACCCTCCCCCATCTAACACCTCGATATTTCTGATTGTTGTATCCCCCCCCCATCTAACACCTCGATATTTCTGATTGTTGTAAACCCCCCCCCCATCTAACACCTCGATATTTCTGATTGTTGTACCACCCCATCTAACACCTCGACACCCACGCCACGTTAAAATGGCGCCCCACACTGAGTGCCGCCTCAAACCGCGACTCCACCCTCAAATTGCGCCCCAACCTGAATGTCGCCTCAAACCGCCACGCCACCCTCAAATTGCGCCCCAACCTGAATGTCGCCTCAAACCGCCACGCCACCCTCAAATTGCGCCCCAACATGAATGTCGCCTCAAAACGACACGCCACCCTCAAATTGCGCCCCACACTGAGTGCCGCCACAAACCTCAACGCCACCTCAAGATGGAACCGCACACCGAATGCCGCCTCACCACCTCCAAATGGCGCCAAACTCTGTTGCTGCCTTTAACCTACGCCTCTGATATCCCGGGTTCATACTCAACTATTATGTGACAAGAGTCACAACACGGAACCACCTTCGTGACCCCCACCCCCTCCCCCAGCAAAAACTCCAAATAAACGAACTAGCTCAAATTTACACCAAAAAAAGCGAAAATGAACTCTCAAAAGAAAGACGCTTAAAAAAATAACAATGTTTGAAAGAAATATTCCTCCATGTTTAGAGAGCTCGCGAACAGCCCGAGCTAAATGGCTTGTTTTGTCGTCTTCGGTTCGTCGCCAACTAATGAGTTTTTGAGGAACAGGTTTAATCTTTAAACTTGGGTCTCTTCTTTCTTATTTTCGCACTTTTCTTTTGCATTATGTTTTTTTTTAAATAAAGTAAAAATTCCGCTTTACATCGGCGTCAGCTTTGTGAGCGCACTGGTAAATACAGACACAGTGTTTCATCGGCAGATAATTGGGAAGTAACTGGAACTCTTTGGCCCCCTGGCCGAGGCCGTACGAGATTTCCTGCCCCTGATGCTGTTGCCGTTACAAAAAGTCAAGTGGAGAGCGAAACGATGAAGACATGTTTTTTTTCTTCTGCATCCTCGCTTAAATCAGGGTCTTTTATATCACTGTCTCCAATACAAGTCTTTGTTATATAACTTTCTCACTTTCTCCTATTAGTTTCTCTGAAATCAATTTCTCTTTTACCAGGGTCTCTCATATCACTTTCTCCTGTATCAGTTTCTCTCATATCACTTTCTCCTGTATCAGTTTCTCTCATATCACTTTCTCCTGTATCAGTTTCTCTCATATCACTTTCTCCTGTGTCAGTTTCTCTCATATCACTTTCTCCTGTATCAGTTTCTCTCATATCACTTTCTCCTGTATCAGTTTCTCTCATATCACTTTCTCCTGTATCAGTTTCTCTCATATCACTTTCTCCTGTATCAGTTTCTCTCATATCACTTTCTCCTGTATCAGTTTTCTCTCATATCACTTTCTCCTGTATCAGTTTCTCTCATATCACTTTCTCCTGTATCAGTTTCTCTCATATCACTTTCTCCTGTGTCAGTTTCTCTCATATCACTTTCTCTTATATCACTTTCTCCTGTATCAGTTTCTCTCATATCACTTTCTCCTGTATCAGTTTCTCTCATATCACTTTCTCCTGTATCAGTTTCTCTCATATCACTTTCTCCTGTGTCAGTTTCTCTCATATCACTTTCTCCTGTGTCAGTTTCTCTCATATCACTTTCTCCTGTATCAGTTTCTCTCATATCACTTTCTCCTGTATCAGTTTCTCTCATATCACTTTCTCCTGTATCAGTTTCTCTCATATCACTTTCTCCTGTATCAGTTTCTCTCATATCACTTTCTCTTATATCACTTTCTCCTGTATCAGTTTCTCTCATATCACTTTCTCTTATATCACTTTCTCCTGTATCAGTTTCTCTCATATCACTTTCTCTTATATCACTTTCTCCTGTATCAGTTTCTCTCATATCACTTTCTCCTGTATCAGTTTCTCTCATATCACTTTCTCCTGTATCAGTTTCTCTCATATCACTTTCTCCTGTATCAGTTTCTCTCATATCACTTTCTCCTGTGTCAGTTTCTCTCATATCACTTTCTCCTGTGTCAGTTTCTCTCATATCACTTTCTCCTGTATCAGTTTCTCTCATATCACTTTCTCCTGTATCAGTTTCTCTCATATCACTTTCTCCTGTATCAGTTTCTCTCATATCACTTTCTCCTGTGTCAGTTTCTCTCATATCACTTTCTCTTATATCACTTTCTCCTGTATCAGTTTCTCTCATATCACTTTCTCTATATCACTTTCTCCTGTATCAGTTTCTCTCATATCACTTTCTCCTGTATCAGTTTCTCTCATATCACTTTCTCTTATATCACTTTCTCCTGTATCAGTTTCTCTCATATCACTTTCTCTATATCACTTTCTCCTGTATCAGTTTCTCTCATATCACTTTCTCCTGTATCAGTTTCTCTCATATCACTTTCTCTTATATCACTTTCTCCTGTATCAGTTTCTCATATCACTTTCTCTCATATCACTTTCTCCTGTATCAGTTTCTCTCATATCACTTTCTCCTGTATCAGTTTCTCTCATATCACTTTCTCCTGTATCAGTTTCTCTCATATCACTTTCTCCTGTATCAGTTTCTCTCATATCACTTTCTCCTGTATCAGTTTCTCTCATATCACTTTCTCCTGTATCAGTTTCTCTCATATCACTTTCTCCTGTATCAGTTTCTCTCATATCACTTTCTCCTGTGTCAGTTTCTCTCATATCACTTTCTCCTGTATCAGTTTCTCTCATATCACTTTCTCCTGTATCAGTTTCTCTCATATCACTTTCTCCTGTATCAGTTTCTCTCATATCACTTTCTCTTATATCACTTTCTCCTGTATCAGTTTCTCTCATATCACTTTCTCCTGTGTCAGTTTCTCTCATATCACTTTCTCCTGTATCAGTTTCTCTATCACTTTCTCTTATATCACTTTCTCCTGTATCAGTTTCTCTCATATCACTTTCTCCTGTGTCAGTTTCTCTCATATCACTTTCTCCTGTGTCAGTTTCTCTCATATCACTTTCTCCTGTATCAGTTTCTCTCATATCACTTTCTCCTGTGTCAGTTTCTCTCATATCACTTTCTCCTGTATCAGTTTCTTCATATCACTTTCTCTTATATCACTTTCTCCTGTATCAGTTTCTCTCATATCACTTTCTCCTGTGTCAGTTTCTCTCATATCACTTTCTCCTGTATCAGTTTCTCATATCACTTTCTCTTATATCACTTTCTCCTGTATCAGTTTCTCTCATATCACTTTCTCCTGTGTCAGTTTCTCTCATATCACTTTCTCCTGTATCAGTTTCTTCATATCACTTTCTCTTATATCACTTTCTCCTGTATCAGTTTCTCTCATATCACTTTCTCCTGTGTCAGTTTCTCTCATATCACTTTCTCCTGTATCAGTTTCTCTCATATCACTTTCTCCTGTATCAGTTTCTCTCATATCACTTTCTCCTGTATCAGTTTCTCTCATATCACTTTCTCCTGTATCAGTTTCTCTCATATCACTTTCTCCTGTATCAGATTCTCTCATATCACTTTCTCCTTTATCAGTTTCTCTGATATTACTTTCTTCTGTATCAGTTTTCTCTCATATCACTTTCTCTTATATCAGATTCTCTTATATCACTTTCTCCTTTATCAGTTTCTCTCATATCACTTTCTCCTGTATCAGTTTCTCTCATATCACTTTCGCCAATGTCTGTTTCTCTTATATTATCTTATCTTTCGCCAGCCTCTATTATACCACTTTATCTTTATTACATTTTCTTATATTAGCTCTTATATTTGCGAGTCTGGTACAACTTTCTCTTATATAAACTTCTCTCATGAGCTCATATCATCCTTTTTATTAAGCTTCTTTTATATGCGTCTATCTTATCTCTCTTGCATCAAGTTCTGTATTCTCTTAGTATCAACTTCTTTTAATCAGGTTCTCTTATATCCGATACTAGTATATGAATTTCTCTTAGGTTAAAGATCTTCTCTTATAACAAGATTCAATTAAATTCAATTCTCTAATATCAGTCAAATGAACTCTTATTGGTGACAATGAACGTGTATGCACCACGCTTATTTTTTTCCCACGCAATTAGCATTGTATATATTGTTTTTAAAAAAAAACCGGTTTAATTTCCGAAGAAGCGCTCTGCGCTATCGGATAGAGTTTCATGTGGTTTACGGTTACAGATAAATCTCTTGTATTCTACCTCTGTAACTACGGGAGGGCTTAGTGAACACTAGATGGTACGTCTGAGAGAGCCATCTGTGACCTGGGGGAAACAATGTCTCGCACGTGCCGGCCAATCCTGGGAGGCTGTCTGGACCACGTGATGAGGTCACGTCCGGCGTGGTTGTGGTAATGTACTGGTCACGTGATCAGTACCGATGATGATGATGATGTTTTTTTTTGTTTTTTTTGGTTAGCAAGAATAGCGGCAGGTTACGTCACAATGGGAGTTGTTGAACTTTGGGGAAAAGGGGGGGGGTGGGGGGTGCTTTTCAGTTTTTGATGGCTGATGATTCGGGTGTACCATCAACTCGGCCCATCCGCCAACAGATCCGCCCTTTCAATCCGGACTCCGACTCCGACACTGACACCGACAGACAAAATGGCTCCATCAGATCCTCAACGACAACACGACAACAGGGTCCCAGAAAAATAGATCTCAGAAAATAGGAATCCGTCAGTATGGTCACCGACAAAAAGTCCCCCAACCTAAATTCCCCCCCTTCCCCAAGAAAGGTTGTGTACATTACCCCCCCCCCAACTCCACCCCTAATCCTACAAGTGTGACGTACTTGGCCCCTGGGAATCATACCTAAACGAACATCAACAAGAAAACTTTCTACAACGTCAAACGATTCTACACCGTGTGTCGCAATCTTTCTTTTAACAATATCAACACGAAACATACGCGCCCATCTTTCAATAATTATGTATAGGAAATAAATGGAGTTCAATGCCACAAATTATACTTCGATACCCAAACGCTCTTGCCTGTCTCTAGATGGTGAAGCTGTCTTTAGCCATGTTGTCGGGCGGGGGGGGGAGAATTGGGGGGAGGGGGTGAGACTATTCCTATTTATAGGACATTTTGAGGGGGGAGTAGGAGAAAGCTATTTGTAAGGCATTTTAGCGGGGGCTGGTGGGGACTTTTTTTCGAAAACTCGTTTAAAATTGAAATAATAATAATATTAAAAAGGGAGGGGGATATTTCCAGGTCCAGTTTTTGCCCCCGCAAATTTGCGAGCGTAGAAATATCCCAAACCGAATCGCCGCGGCCTTTATTTCCTTGACCGATCGGGTCTAACAAGGCGTGGGGGCGTGAGGTTTGATTTATTCTGTTCAAACATTATTTGAATTTTCTCTTCCATGGCTTGACGTGATACCAAGATTTGTGCGTTTGGAAGGGGCGTCACTAGGGGGGGGGCGCAGACAGCACCGGGTGACACCATCCCTTGTGACGCCTCTGGTGTGCGGCCAATACAGATATGTGATGTGTATATAGCTCAAGGTGTCTAAATGCCGTATGATTAAGACGTCTGATTTCAATACATTTGTCTATGCATGATGTATGATATAAGATGTCTTGTGTCAATCTATTGGTCTATGTATGATATAGGATGTCAATACGTGGGTCTATGTATGATATAAGATGGATGGTGTCAATATATGGGTCTATGTATGATATAGGATGTCAATACGTGGGTCTATGTATGATATAAGATGGATGGTGTCAATATATGGGTCTATGTATGATATAGGATGTCAATACGTGGGTCTATGTATGATATAAGATGGATGGTGTCAATATATGGGTCTATGTATGATATAGGATGTCTGGTGTCAATATGTTGCATGGTCTATGTGTGATATAGGATGTTTAGTGTCAATATGTTGGTCTATGTAGGATATAAGATGTCTGGTGTCTGTATTTATATGACATCAGTTTCCTACATTCTGTGTGCATGGTGTTAGTGTGTGTTTGTGTATGTATGTATGTATGTATGTATGTATGTATGTATGTATGTATGTATGTATGTATGTATGTATGTATGTATGTATGTATGTATGTATGTATGTATGTATGTATGTATGTATGTATGTATGTATGTATGTATGTATGTATGTATGTATGTATGTATGTATGTATGTATGTATGTATGTATGTTGTATGTATGTATGTATGTATGTATGTATGTATGTATGTATGTATGTATGTATGTATGTATGTATGTATGTATGTATGTGATGTATGTATGTATGTATGTATGTATGTATGTATGTATGTATGTATGTATGTATGTATGTATGTATGTATGTATGTATGTATGTATGTATGTATGTATGTATGTATGTATGTATGTATGTATGTATGTATGTATGTATGTATGTATGTATGTATGTATGTATGTATGTATGTATGTATGTATGTATGTATGTATGTATGTATGTATGTATGTATGTATGTATGTATGTATGTAGTATGTATGTATGTATGTATGTATGTATGTATGTATGTATGTATGTATGTATGTATGTATGTATGTATGTATGATGTATGTATGTATGTATGTATGTATGTATGTGTATGTATGTATGTATGTATGTATGTATGTATGTATGTATGTATGTATGTATGTATGTATGTATGTATGTATGTATGTATGTATGTATGTATGTATGTATGTATGTATGTATGTATGTATGTATGTATGTATGTATGTATGTATGTATGTATGTATGTATGTATGTATGTATGTATGTGATGTATGTATGTATGTATGTATGTATGTATGTATGTATGTATGTATGTATGTATGTATGTATGTATGTATGTATGTATGTATGTATGTATGTATGTATGTATGTATGTATTATGTATGTATGTATGTATGTATGTATGTATGTATGTATGTTATGTATGTATGTATGTATGTATGTATGTATGTATGTATGTATGTATGTATGTATGTATGTATGTATGTATGTATGTATGTATGTATGTATGTATGTATGTATGTATGTATGTATGTATGTATGTATGTATGTATGTATGTATGTATGTATGTATGTATGTATGAGCACATCGCACGAATTTCAATATTCGTTTTTACCTTTTAAATTTTAGCCACATCACGAAATCACCAAATGGCGCATGGAAGTGAATAGTTGATTACCAAGTAAATCACAAAATGGAACATTTAAGCGAATTGTTGATAATACATGAAATCACAAAATGGCACATGTCAAGAAAGGTTTGCAGATTTTTTTAGCGTCCCATTTGTTCCGGTATAATGTTGCCAGAATGTGGGGGTGAACGGGGGTAGACCACAGTGACCAGGCATCCACGAGCTCCTCCCACTCCCCCATACACACACTCATCCTATATAATAAAAGGCAAATTTCTGTCCGGTCATCGATAGCGATTGGTCCCTCAAACACATATGACTCCTACAGCCAATCACATTGAACACGTTTACACGGACGTATTTTAGTGACAACACTTTTTTTAAACATATTCCTGATCGGGGCGCATTATATTAAAACGAGAGCAATTCCCGTGCGATGCTACGGGTAGGCACAATGAAAATAACTTTATTTGGATTTGAGTTTCACATTCCCCTTAATAATGAGTGTAAACGTATCAGGAAATTATGGTAATGATTAATCAAACCCCTTCTTTATAAAAATCACGGTATGTGTGTCTAGAAAATAGAAAGTATGATGAATTTAAATATTACCCATCAATTTTGGCATTTCTGCTTAAATAACGCACGCTTTTCTCTATATAATATACTCCTACAGAATATGAAAGGTACTTAACAGTTATAAAAATCTAATCAGCAAGGCTCAATTTTTTTTCACATGAATAAAAAAAAATTAAAAATACATTTCCATATGATTCCTTTGGTTCTAGGAAAATGCTCCGAAAAACACCAATTCCATTGTATAGTTTAAGCATGAAATTAGTTTAAGACAATTTAGTTACTATGTGAGCCAGATAATATGTATTTGAATATGTATGCTTAGTGGAGAGTGGAAATATGGTTTACAGGTGTAAGTTTCTTATTTTCTTTTCACGCGAATATTAACATAAAAACAATGTTTTTTTTAAAAAAATTCCTAGAGATTGATTTTCTAATAAATTACGTCATTTTGAAAGGACTTCCCACTCTTTTCTTCTAGTATTAACAAAGCAATAAATTGGCAGATACTTGTTCCACTAAAATAAAGGATTACTTTTCGTTGTATTTGTATTTAAGCTTTTTTTCATTGTAGCTTTTTTTAGCTTATAAAATGACATATTTGCTAATGGTTTTAATATACAACTTATATTTGTAGGCATTTGATATTAAATCAGAATAATTTAAAAAGAATTTTTTTAAGAAAGTGTATACAGCTTAAAAGAAAACTGCCATTTAGTAAACAACATGATCTGCCTTTGAAATCAGTCTTTATACAAAACGTTATCCTCATAACATAATATTGCTCAAATAAAATCAAGCTGTTATGTCTAAATATCAGTTGCTGTTAGTGTATTTTTTCGCTTGAGCACGCACTTTCTGAAGCTAGAACCTATATATGATACCCGCGATATGTCTTTACACTAAATATATGTATACCTTAAAAAACCGTACAGTTTATACCCGAAGTGTATGCCACGCAACTCATTGTTCTAGAAATGTAACTATTTTTTTTAATGAATGTTTTAGTTTTGTTAGCTCTTAAATACCTTTCTTATTAATGATTTATGGGAAAAGCATATTATTTGTATGAATTTTGATGCATTAGTAAGGTGTGCATGGGTTTTATTTGTTTTAAAGAAACATTTTGAATCGCAAGGTCTGGGCTTAAAATTTACCCTGCTGATTTAGTTTAATCTATGCAAAAAGTATTTAAAAAGTTGCTAAGCTATAGTGTTTATGTCATCCAGGGTTGTGCGATATTATTGACTCTTACCCCACCAATAAGTGGTACATTTCAAAAGGTCATAAAGTTGTACTAAAAGTAAAAATAGCTGTTCCACTTATTACCCACACTCATTGGTCCGTGCATATAACTCCTATATATTAGTTTATATATATTCATTTTCGTCTATAACAGTACCGATTTTTTTTTCATTCCTTCTATTTACTTGGGGCAATTTATGGAGCAATCGTTCCAGAAAAAAAAATCGTGTAAACTCTTTAAGCACCGAAGGAAAATAAATCTCCCACCTAAGAATAATTGGCATTGCTTTAATCACTAATCACTTGCTTCATGCATTTTTTTATTTATAAATATAACTTACCTAGATTATTTAACTTAATCTAGGCAAAAAGAATATTAACAGTGGCTAAGCTACAGTGTTTGGTAGCTGGTTTCACTCATGTGCTTTCTTTCTCTAATGCATTGAAGACATTGTTAGTATTTGATTATTTATAACTTATAACTAACTTTTAAAGTGTCAAATACATTAAGTATTTAAATTACACATATAAAAGATATAAAGAAAAGTGGTAAAATGATACTGTGTATTTGATATAAAGAAAATAATAGTATATAAATATTGCTTTAAAAAAACGCTAAAAAAACAATGACTCAGGTTTGTAAACAAAAATGTTAGATAGATTAACGTTGAACATAAATGTAGACATCTGGAGAAAGACCAAAGCAAAGAAATTTTTCGGACGGCTGAATAAAATACATCTCGAAATACATAAAGGAAACAGTGTAAAGATGTAATTTGCAAACAAATATTAATTCTGTAATTTTTTTACAAAAAATGTATACGTAGTCTTGTTAGAGGCGCAACATTACCAGACATAGAAATAAACCGTTTCATCACATTTAGTTCACAACAAAAAACCACACACAGAAACACTCACTAATTCAACCACGTGCACACACAAAGTTAAACACACACAGAGATGGATAGCACCATTTAAAAAATCACATTGAAATAACCGCGGCTCTTTTTACTTTGTTTCCATTTTACAAATTAATATGAGCTCGAACTATGACGTAAAAGTCACAATATTTTATGGCGAGAAACGCCATCTTGTTAATCTCGACACCAAAACTTTTATTATTTTACGTCTTAATTTTCAATAATTTATTTTATTTTCGGGAGTTACCCCGCATAGCGAGCAGCCACACGCCCACACACACGGCTTCAGACGCGTTTAGGCGCAATATATATAGGGATTGTTTTATGACACAACTTCATTTTGTATTTTTGGATGGTCTTGCGCTGCGTATTATAATGAACATTCTTTTACTTACGTCTCGTACATAAAGGATTTATAGTAAAAAACTTGGTTTTTTAGGGTTTTTTTTATTACGAGTTATTTATTTTAACTATAATGAATAGTATTTTTGACGTGATGCACATGTAATGCCGGTCGAGACGGCTGTTGGAGGGGAATTACAACATGCCACCGAAAGGTGGCGGAACGTCCTTGGACGGGCTTGGTTGCTCGTAAATCATAAAGACCAAAAAGCAAGTTTCTCTTCCTATGAGACAATCGCATACACCACGTGGGGCCGCCTCATACACCACGTGGGACCGCCTCATACACCTCGTGGGACCGCCTCATACACCACGTGGGACCGCCTCATACATCACTTGGGACCACCTCATACACCACGTGGGACCGCCTCATACACCACGTGGGACCGCCTCATACATCACATGGGACCACCTCATACACCACATGGGACCGCATCATACACAACATGGGATCACCTCATACACAACATGGGACCGCCTCATACACCACATGGGACCGCCTCATACACCACATGGGACCGCCTCATGCACCACGTGGGACCGCCTCATACACCACGTGGGACCGCCTCGTACACCACATGGGACCGCCTCATATATCACATGGGACCGCCTCATACACCACGTGGGACCGCCTCATACATCACATGGGACCGCCTCATGCACCACATGGGACCGCCTCATACATCACATGGGACCGCATCATACACCACATGGGACCGCCTCATACATCACATGGGACCGCCTCATACACCACATGGGACCGCCTCATACATCACATGGGACCGCCTCATACACCACGTGGGACCGCCTCATGCATCACATGGGACCGCCTCATACACCACATGGGACCGCCTCATACATCACATGGGACCACCTCATGTTGTTGTTCGTCCGTCGATTCGACGAAGACCACTCTAGTCATCCGAGGGTTGCTGGGACTGGCTTTGTTTGTGCGTGCGCAGATGGCTGATGAGGCCGATCCTAGCACGGAAGGTTCGGGAACAGAAGGGACAAGGGACGAGTGGGACATCTCAGGAGGGTTCACAGCACGGGCCTTTCGGGCTTGCCTATTCTTTTCTGCGGAGGTGATCCTGTTTGCCTCACATGACTTGGCACCTTCGTGGATGGAAGAACGCCAGGTGGAACGGTCCTTTGCAGCAAGTTCCCACGTGTCTGGGTTGATGGCAAACGCTTTCAGTGAGACTTTCAGTGTGTCTTTGTAGCGTTTCTTTTGCCCACCGTGGGACCGCTGGCCATGCTGGAGCTCGCCATAGAAGAGTCTCTTTGGCAGTCTCTCGTCTGGCATTCGGACCACGTGCCCTGCCCAACGAAGCTGGGACTGCATCAGGAGTGTCAATATGCTGGGGAGACCTGCCTTGGTCAGTACCACTGTGTCTGGTATTTTATCCTGCCACTTTATGCCGAGGATCTTCCTGAGGCTTGTTGAATGAAAGTGGTTAAGCTTCCTAGCATGGCGCTGATACACAGTCCAAGTTTCACACGCATATAGCAGTGTGGGGAGCACCACCGCCCTGTACACTTTCAGCTTGGTCTGGATGGTAATGCCTCTTCTGTTCCAGACATTTGGGTACAACCTGCCAAAAGTGGAGCTGGCTCTGGCAATTCTGACGCTCACTTCGTCATCGATGGTGGCATT
>CALYLW010000368.1:302500-330000 GCA_944989445.1 Ampullaceana balthica
AGTGTAATTTTTTTCTTTTAATTTCATTATTTTGTTTTAAAGTAAATAGAATCATGTCAGCAAACAGTATGCGTCTCTTGTAAAAAAAACAACAAAAAAAAACACATAAAATCTTAAGGGCGTGGTCATTTTGTGGCGACTTGTGCCATTTGGCGTTCTTTGCTACATATTCCATTGGGTATATGCCAGAAAAATAAATATTACTTAGAAATTTATCTGTACTAATAGGACTTATAAAAATAATTTTAATTACAAAGCAATCAGCCAAAACTTAAAGTTTGCAGTGAGCTAGACTGTTGTCCATTACAGTAGAATTGAAACAAACTTTTCTTCTCAACAATACCGTAATATCGTTACCAACAAAGTCGAATTTACTCTCCTAGAATAAAACATGGTTTTCATTACCATTGAGAAAAGATGGCGCTCAAGTGGTAAAAAAATGCACATTTACTAATGACGTGTGAAGAGATTGGGTCTGGAGATGTAATTTAAACCAAAACCAAACCAGAAGTTTTATTCACAACCTCCAAAAAGAATATTGCGGACCTGACCATACTCTTCAACCCAACCCTACTCCCTCTTCTCTTGTGGGTGGGGCGGGGGGGGGGTGCGGGCCAATCGAAGAGAAAACCAAAAAATCATTTGTTCGTATCCCATCTTCCCATGACCTTGAAGAGCTCAAGTCGTCATCGGCTGGCAGTAAACTCGCGAGCTATGGACGAATCAATTGTGTGGCAAGAGCAAACTTGTGTAGGATTCAATTAATAGGCATGCACTTGTCCTGTGGACCAGCCATTATTGTTTCCGGGGCGAGCACTCTAACCGAAATGGCTAAATATCACAAAGGGAGGGAACTTCTCACAATGTCACCCCAAGAACTTTGTGGATTTTACCAACAAAAAAAAATAAAAAAATTGTGTTCAATGTCCAAATGTATTGATTTTTTTTCATAATGTCCGTATGCCTGAGGTTTGTCTACCACCACTTCGTCCCCTAATCAGATTCATCTCTCCTTTCAAATCCCCACATCAACCCCTGTTTACACGCGTTCATATGGACTTTTTAAAGATCTGGGTGTGTCTTACATACCACATATATCACACACGTTATATAAAGTTAATAAACAAAAAACAAAAAACAAAATAGCAGCGCTATTATGAAATAAATTTAAAAAAACTTGCTTCGGCGTTTATAATGTAACTCATCTGTTGTAATTTAAATATAGAACATCTAAGTTTTGTTTTTTACCTTGGCAGCACGCCACAACTGTTTCACCTAGACCACTACACCATGTTCGTTTCTCTTATACTAAATTAAAAATGAACTTCATTTCTCTATGACCAACAAGCATACAATCCTAACCAACTTGTGTTGTTATACAATCCTAACCAACTTAAGTTGTTATACAATCCTAACCAACTTAAGTTGTTATACAATCCTAACCAACTTGTGTTGTTATACAATCCTAACTAACTTGTGTTGTTATACAATCCTAACCAACTTGTGTTGTTATACAATCCTAACCAACTTGTGTTGTTCTCTTATACAATCCTAACCAACTTGTGTTGTGATACAATCCTAACCAACTTAAGTTGTTATACAATCCTAACCAACTTGTGTTGTTCTCTTATACAATCCTAACCAACTTGTGTTGTGATACAATCCTAACCAACTTGTGTTGTTCTCTTATACAATCCTAACCAACTTGTGTTGCTTTCTTATACAATCCTAACCACTTTGTGTTGTTATACAATCCTAACCAACTTGTGTTGTTCCATATGTGGAAATGTTTAAAGCGTTGCGAAGCCCCTTCTCTTACAGCTGTATTTTAAATTTGAAGGCACTTACGTTAAAAATAATTCTACCAAATGTTGAATTTTAAAACTAACATAATATTGTGCAGTGCGTTGGTTTAATTTTAAAACTAACATAATATTGTGCAGTGCGTTGGTTTAATTTTAAAACTAACATAATATTGTGCAGTGCGTTGGTTTAATTTTAAAACTAACATAATATTGTGCAGTGCGTTGGTTTAATTTTAAAACTAACATAATATTGTGCAGTGCGTTGGTTTAATTTTAAAACTAACATAATATTGTGCAGTGCGTTGGTTTAATTTTAAAACTAACATAATATTGTGCAGTGCGTTGCCTTAGATAAATTTTTTCCCCTCAGAGATTAAAAAAAAGCTGAATGGTTTGGTGCAAAGCATTTTCGGTTTCGGATCGTTTGTGGTTGCCATGGTTTCCGAGGTAAACATCGACTGGATAAGTCTATCTTGAATGAAATAAGAAGTAAGACAATGTTAAAGAGGTTAGTAGTTAGTAATACATTTAACTTTCAAAATTGTTGCTTTAAATTAAGGTTCGATTTATCAACCACCATAACGTCATCCGGAGGTGGTGCTGCCATGGGCACGTCACTCTGTTTTAAACTAAATATTGGAATGCACCCCCCCCCATGACAATTCCGAAAATATTGGAAGGCAACACGCAGAGAGACATCTGATATACTGTGTACATGCACACAGACATCTGATATACTGTGTACATGCACACAGACATCTGACCTGCTGTGTACATGCACACAGACATCTGACCTACTGTGTACATGCACACAGACATCTGACCTACTGTGTACATGCACACAGACATCTGACCTACTGTGTACATGCACACAGACGTCTGACCTACTGTGTACATGCACACAGAAATCTGACCTACTGTGTACATGCACACAGACATCTGACCTACTGTGTACATGCACGATCTTATGAAATTGTTCATTATTTCACTATTAGTTTCAGCTCTCTCAATAAGATTTGAAATAACTTCAAGTAAAGACAGGGTGAGGGGTGAAACTTCTTCACTTGAGCTTAAGTGAAGGATGTGGGGGATTGGAGAGGGATATGGCGGCTGGGCTGAGATGGGTTCTGTGGGGGGGGGGTAGGTATGTTCATGGAGCCGTACAATTAAGTCATCGACAGATGACGAGGGAGATGCAAGGGGTTAACGAGTCCGCGGTAGTTTACAGGCAGGAAAGGGTTAACAAGTCATTCCGCGTAATGATAATTACACATGGATAGACACGTAGATCGACAAGGGGGATAAGCCGGGGCGGATAAGCAAAACGTATGAGGGGAAACATGATAAATAGGCGGTAAAACGCGCTAGGAACATCGTTTTTTTTTGTTATGAGTTTTAGAGTGTGTTTGGGTGGGGTGAAGTTATGACGCAAAGTGAAGTCTAAAAGAGTCAAAATGACGGCTAAGGTACGGGGGGGGGGAATGAAAAAAGAGAAAGAGGGGGAGAGGGGGGAGAGTGAGCCCCTGTTGATGGTTATCTGTAGACGTAGGAGAACATAACTCTAGCTTGAAGTTGTTAGGAGACGACGGAGATTCGCATGAGTTGTCTCGCCGAATGAAATGCGTGCTCGCGCTGACTAGCGGTACAGCCATCCCGTCGGCTCGGTTCTAGAGTCTCGCGAGACGAGGTTTCAGTCCCCTGAGACAAGCGCTAATCTGTGCGGGGATTAAAATATAGAAATATTAGCGTGGTAATTAGAAATAAGGTTTCAAGGCTTGCACTTCACGTGCCGCAACGTGTGTAAGGGAGGAGGGGGAGGTAGGTAACTCGTGACTTGTAATCTCGGACGTGGGTAGAGTAGAGAAAGAGACGGCGAGGAATATAAGTGAAGTATACTTTACGTATCCTTGATTGAGCTAATTGTTTCGTTAGTTGTGGCGTTGGTTTACACGTTCAAGTTGTTTTTTTCCCGTTGTTTAGACTTTAAGTTTGGAGAAGGTTTTTTGCAAAGCTAACAATTTAGAAGTAATAGAAAGAAAGCGACTGTTTTATTTTTCAAACAAAAATTATTATTTTTTTCCGGAAACAAATGATTATTTTATTGTTGAATGCTTGTCAAATATTTTCCCTTTTAAATTCTCCGAACCTTTAAATATGTTTAAAACTAGTGTATCACCCGTCAAAAATGACAGAAGTTTTCAAAATAAATACACATCAGATTAAAAAATAACGTAATAAAAAACTTTCATTTATTTTATTTATTTTTATTTTATTCATTTATTTCCCTATTGAACAATTTTATGCGGACGTTCAAAAAGAGTTCTTTTGTGGTGCAGTAATTTAGTGCGCTGCTTTCTAAAATAAGTGGCGTCAAGGACAGGACACACGGGACGTGACATACATTGCAAATTATGTATATTGATACTCATTCATGAAATCAGCCATCATTGTGGCGCTACAGCCCATGTAGGTCTTCAACTCAGTACTGATCAATGCCTTTCTTCTCCAAAATTCGATGCACATCCATCCATCCATCCATCCATCCATCCCTGTGGCCATAAAGCCCATGTAGGGCTTTGGCCTGCCTCATGACCCCTTCATTCCACTCAGACCTTGACCTATCGCCTCTCTTATCCAAAGAATGATGAGATGCTTCTTGGAAAAACAACACTTAATCCAAGAAACGAAATGTCTCATTTCCTTAAGTGGTTCAGTTTAAAATGAAAAAAAAGCAATAAAGTCAATTAAACTCTGATTATACAAAAAAATCTTTAACAACAACAATAGTAATAACAAGACATCGAGTTTAGTATAGAGCTTGCAACCAACCTTCAACAGTGAGACACCATATAAAAACACTGTAACGACTCACAGAGACTTCCTTAAGACAAACTGTGTCTTCAGATTTGACTGCCATTTTTTACAGTAGCCCCAACACCACCCCTCCCCCCACAAACACAGGTGAACAATCAATAAAGTGGAAATAGACACATAACTTTCAAAATTCAGTTAAATCAATTCCGACACCGGTTAACAAAAACAAACAACAAGCTAGATATACGATTATTGTGTCTGACTTCTGCTTTTGAAGCGGACACGTGCGCCCGGTATCGGAAGTGACGTGCTTAATGCCCGTGTCGTGTAGGTGCTCGCCCTTTGAAGTGTGTGTCTCCCCCTACGCCCCCCCTCCCACACCCCACCACCGTGAATCTCCGCACGTCTGACATAAAATTTGAGTTAAGAACATTCCAGACTCACAAGAATTGCTTATTTACTGTCACTTTCACTTCAGAGTTCACCACCACCCCCCTCCCCCTCCCTTATGATACACACCTAACAGTGGCTCCGGATTTCTTCATTGTTAAATTTTTTATTATCGTCTGATGACACTAACGCTAATTGAAATATTTCGTTATAATGTCTAAACCAGACATTTCCTTCAGCTAAAAAGGGGGGAAAATATCGAGTTGACGAAATCGTTCATTTAATTTTTTTTTCATATTCAATACACCTACATCTTACACCTCAACACCGCGCTTCCAAGAAATAAATTTTTAAAAAATTAAGAAACGCACCTTCATCCACCATAACTCATCCTCACAGCTATATCAAATCTCCACAGACGTAATCACTTCAAATAAGCGTGCTATTGAGAATGAGTTTCGGCAGAAAACTGTAAGTTTTGCGTCCCATACTTTACTAGATGAAATGACCCGTTGTCACTGGGGTATTACGGTTTACAGTCGAGATTTAGCCTTGCTGTAATTGTTATGATTTCAAGCAGAAACGACCCAGTAATAAAAACACAAAGAATAAATCAATACATAGAAGTGGTCCTCACCCAATACATAGAAGTGGTCCTCACCCAATACATAGAAGTGGTCCCCACCCAATACATAGAAGTGGTCCCCACCCAATACATAGAAGTGGTCCCCACCCAATACATAGAAGTGGTCCCCACCCAATACATAGAAGTGGTCCCCACCCAATACATAGAAGTGGTCCTCACCCAATACATAGCAGAGGTCTTTACCATATATTAATAAGAACAATTTGTAAAAAAGAAAAGAAGGAAAAAAAAAGATTTGTCTTACATGATTTCACCAAAGCGGTCATCAGGTTAAATTAAGGGGAGGGGGAGTCTTGTTGCCAAGAAATATCATAAAACATTGATAACGACGGGTAAGTTTCTTGTACAGATTTATATTTTTAAAAATTGGAGGGACACCCCAGATGGTAACTGTGTCAAGGGGAAAAGGTGGCTCTGGTGCCAGAGTGCTGACGTGTGTTTAGCTGTACGATTCTGCCCGTTCGGGACTTTCTGCATTTTAGGACCTCCTGCTCATTTGATAACTTTCTAAACTTTAGGCTTTAGGGCGTTCTTTTCAATTTTAAACATTCATGATATTTTTTATATTTAAGTTTCTTTGACCCATTTCACCAATTCTCAAATACATGTTATATACCTGCATGAATAGGTAGATAGCACGCCTCTGATTTTATTCATTTGATTACCTTAAGTAAGAAGATATGTTGGTAAAATTGGACTACGCCATTTTCTTAGAGTTAGCCATATTGGTAAAATTGGACTACGCCATTTTCTTAGAGTTAGCCATGTTGGTAAAATTAGACTATGCCATTTTCTTAGAGTTAGCCATGTTGGTAAAATTAGACTACGCCATTTTCTTAGAGCTAGCCATGTTGGTTAAATTGGACTACGTCATTTTCTTAGAGCTAGCCATGTTGGTTAAATTGGACTACGCCATTTTCTTAGAGCTAGTCATGTTGGTAAAATTGGACTACGTCATTTTCTTAGAGCTAGTCATGTTGGTAAAATTGGACTACGTCATTTTCTTAGAGCTAGCCATGTTGGTAAAATTGGATGACGCCAATTTCTTAAAGTCCACAGATGTCATTCAGGCGCGAACCTACAGGCAGCAGACTTCTGAGATGAAAAATGAACGAAGAAAAATTATGTTGGCTTAAATAACCCACCAGGTTGACTTAACTCTACGTCCGCCGTGAGTTTTCCCCCCTTTTCCTCGCTCATTTGTCTCCCTTTCCGTTTCTATTATCTCTAACCCCTTAACTTCCCTCCCTTAGTTTCGCCTGTCCAAAGATCTGCGATACAGCCCCTTGATTTGTTGTTTGTTGTTCTTTGAATCTGAAGTGGCACAGGGAAGGAACTCTCGACAGTTTAGATGCAAAGATGTGAGCTGTCTCCATAAATTTCTCCTTCTGGAGCCGAACTAAGCCGAAAGCTTCATTATAGACTCTGCCGACCTAAGCCGAGCGCATTATTATTTAGAAAGTGCGAAAGCGAGCTATGCTCTAAGAGCGCCTGTGAGTAGAGATATCGCGGTTCTTCTTTCATTTACGGGGGAGATGTTATGTCGCGTTAGGTTGGTTTTTTAAAAAATTATATTATTTTCTGTAGCGGGAATACCCGCTTTGATCTTATGTCAATTAAACAGGAATGTGGGCGGAGCTAACATGGGTAGGATGAAAAAAGACAACAAATAAAGCCTCGTAATTTCGTGGTGATCAGGCTTTGGCTTCGTGGGTAAAAGGAAAGAGATATCTAGGAGCCGGTGTAAGATTGCGTGGGTTAAAGGTGATTTCTGGATAAGGATAAGGTGGTTTGTGTAACAATATCGCGGAGATATAGATGTATAACGGCATACATCTAGTGGGAAGCCTAGAAAAAAAAAGGGGGGGGGGAGAAAAGAAAAATAATTCTGTGGAGTTGGAGAGATCCGGTAATGCAAACAGCTGTTGGGAGATGAATTTAAGCCTGGGATGGTGCGGTAGTTTTAGTGGTGGTGCGTGGGGTGGACAGACCGCCGGACAATCACGTGTATGCACGCAAACTTGTCCCAATAGGAGATGAACAGATTCACCATGCAGTACCAGAGTCCGTTGACTCAAATGAGGACACAACATCGGCCAACCAAGTCGTACTTCAACAGGTCATGATGACATCAAGGACTCGAGCTGTGGGCGGCGCATAAGAGACTCAGTCTTGAGAATCTGCTTACTCAAGAAAACGGGATCCTTGCACCACATGGGACCCTTGCACCACACGGGACCCTTGCACCACACGGGACCCTTGCACCACATGGGACCATTGCACCACATGGGACCCTTGCACCACATGGGACCCTTGCACCACATGGGACCCTTGCACCACATGGGATGAATGTGAAAAAGGACCCTTGCACCACATGGAATGAATGTGTTGTTCTCACTGGCATGTTAAAGAATCGCCGCGCCTACACACTTCACATAAGCTATATAACCTCGGTGCTACTCTCTTCTCCTATTGCTTTTTTTTCTAGTTTGGGTTAACACAGCAGCTAAGCTTTCATTTATTTTATAAGTTTAATTTTATTTTGTCTATTTGTTCTTTGAGGATGTTTTTTTTCCCCCGAAATGTTCGTCGTCTTGTGACGTCCAGTCAGGCCTATATACATACCTTGTTTAACCAACTTTTAAAAAAAATATATATTTGCCACTGAACGCTTACACATCTTTTTACTGCGTGCATTAGAACTAATTACACGTGTTGCATGTATTGCTGTTTCTCCCCCATTAGCGTCCTTAACAGAGGCGTAACAACAACTTGGCGTCGGGGCAGTTGCCAAGGATGCCGATGGCAAGACCTGCAAGTTCTATTACAAACTAATCCTTCAAAAATCAATTTATTCTGTATAATTTAGTATTTTCACTATTTCTCAAGGGCACCAAAAATGAATTAGCCAAGGGCGCCAAAAATGAATTAGCCAAGGGCGCCTAAAACCCAGTTACGAGTATGGTCCTAAAACAACAAACACCCAGATCTTTTCTTTATCTTGTGGCATTTTTTGTCACACACAACGCGGTCGATTTTTTTTTGGTGACGACATTTTCTCCTTATGAACAAAACCAGGACATTACCTGACCACGTGACCTTGACGACACATTCTTAAAGGTGATAGCTCACTCCCCCTCTTCCCTGGCCTTAACCCCCCCCCCACCTACCCCAGCCCCACACACACACCTTTCAAAACTTTGTTTCAAAGTCTCCAGGTGGAATACCTTGGTTCGATACACCAAGAGATCTAACCATGGCCGTGTAGTCAGCTCTTAGGACGCACGTCCGTATTGTGTTTTAGTTCACACGGAGCCGCCGCGTTCAGCCAGATGTTTTATGGGGCCGATGAGAAGTTCCCACCCTGACATCTGACGTAATAAACGACAGGGCTATTTGGCCGGCGGACGTGTAAATAAGACTTGCTATTCACACGTCATGTCATTTGTGTCGCTTGGGACAAAAGCCGACGTGCAGGGACCCCCTTTGGGACACAGGTAGGCAACTCTGAATTATCCCTGCACCGTTACCCTCCCCGCTCCGTCTTAAGATAGCAAAGTTTAACAATGAGTGATCCTGTGTTTGATTTTGTAAATACTTTGTACTTTGTGAGGATTGTGGGCCTTGTCTAGGAGTGAGATTAAAAGAACACAGATTTCTGCTGTCACGTGACTGGTTGTTGTCACAGCAGACAGTTGGCAGTGAGTCTTATAGCAGACAGTTGCCAGGCAGTCTTATAGCAGACAGTTGCCAGGTAGTCTTATATCAGACAGTTGCCAGGCAGTCTTATAGCAGACAGTTGCCAGGTAGTCTTATAGCAGACAGTTGCCAGGTAGTCTTATAGCAGACAGTTGCCAGGTAGTCTTATAGCAGACAGTTGCCAGGTATTCTTATAGCAGATAGTTGCCAGGTATTCTTATAGCAGATAGTTGCCAGGTAGTCTTATACCAGACAGTTGCCAGGTAGTCTTATAGCAGACAGTTGTCAGGTAGTCTTATAGCAGACAGTTGCCAGGTAGTCTTATAGCAGACAGTTAAGCTACGTTAATCATTTACAAGAAATGTTGTTTCATCAATTTTAAAAATAAGTTGTGAAAAGATGTGTCTTAAGTGCAGTCTTAAAAGACTTGGTTGTTTTATAGCAGATAGTTGCCAGGTAGTCTTATAGCAGACAGTTGCCAGGTATTCTTATAGCAGATAGTTGCCAGGTAGTCTTATAGCAGACAGTTGCCAGGTAGTCTTATAGCAGACAGTTGTCAGGTAGTCTTATAGCAGACAGTTGCCAGGTAGTCTTATAGCAGACAGTTGCCAGGTAGTCTTATAGCAGACAGTTGCCAGGTAGTCTTATAGCAGACAGTTGTCATGTAGTATTTTAGCAGATGGAGTGGGTTGATGTGACCTTTTTGGAACGAAGTGTGTGTGTATGTATATGTGTTTGTGTGTGTATGTGTTTGTGTGTGTATGTGTATGTGTTTGTGTGTGTATGTGTATGTGCATATGTGTGTGTGTATGTGTAAGTGTGTTTGGGTTTGTGTGCGTCTGTCGTAAATAAAGTACATATAGCATAAGTAGTCTTCTTTACCCACATTTTAATTTTTTAAAAATCAATACAGAAAAATCGATGGTAAAAATGTTCTATAAAATATTGTTTCATCAGCTGTGATATAACCTAAACTGGATCATTTGTTTCAAGGTTACTTCCATTCAAATTTAATGTGTTCATTGATTAAAAATATATCGATGAAATTGACAGAAACAGTGACAGCACTCAGTTTACATGTTCATTCTTGTCACCAGAGTTTAAGTGCCAGCACTTTGATCTTTAGACTGACCTCTGAACCCTAGCCCCGTGCTTCGAAATTCGAGCCTTAAATCTCGATTCGGCTCTTAACACCACTTCCGGGGTGTCACAGGCTACTCTCACGTTCCCTTTCCTCATGCCGAACCCCTTTTTTTCCGACCCCTTCCCCAAAACCGCAGAGTCATCGGGGACATGTGTGGCCGCACACGTAGAAGCCAACGTTTCGCTAACACCTAGTCACCATGCCTTCGTGGAACACCTTACTCCCCCTTGAAAGCCGCGGGAATTTAAGGGGGCATAAACGTCGGCGAACCACCAACAGGATGGCCTCAAGAGTAACCGACCCTACAAGTTGTCTCACCCCGAGACCGAATTAAGCCCCACATCAAGGGCGGCCCAACATGACAATTGCAAAGCAGTAATGGCGTCGTGTGACGTCAGAGGCACGTTGGGGAGGGGAGAGAAAACAAAATGAATCTGGGTGGACGTCGTGGGGGTGAGATGTTCTCCATTAATTGGGGGCCCCCCTCGTGAACGGGGCAGAATGAACTGACGTATTCGATCACAGCTCATCGGAACGTGTGAACCGAAACGAGGCCATGAACGTCACAACAACACGTGCAGGTATGTCACAGTGTGTGACAGTATGTGACAGTATGTGACATTATGTGACAGTATGTTGAAGGGCTCGGGGTTTTGACCTCTGCCATCACCTACAAAATTCAGTGTAATCTGTCCGTTCCCATACTGCACCGGTGCATCGAGAACGCTGCGTATCGATGCGCCGAATGTGTCCTTTTAAAAGCCTGCGTCTATCTGCCGACGCCGCGTTCAAAACAAATGATGCGTTTCATAGCTCACCATTGGGACACATATTTTCTACTTATTCACTGATGGCAGTAACGAATTTATCAAACATCCAGTGAATATCTAGCACTGCTTTAATTGACCTGTTTATTTAATTATGGGAATACATTTTTGAAGTTTTTATTTAAATTGTTATTTTTATTTTAAAATTTTAAACTTAAAATGTATGACCCTATTTATTACATAACGTTCATTGGGGTGCTGTTTCAATAAACTCCTGGACACAGTTTCAATGTTTCTGATGTTGTATTTAAGCATCTCACAACACAGCTCCAGCGTTTCCATTCGTATAACTTGGTTTGAAAGTAAATTTAGTTAAGTTTATCATTAATTGCGCACCGGGCTGCAAATTAACTCGCCGCTTCTCACGTTCGTGCGCTTTGTATCGCACGCGCCAAACGTATGCAAGAGAGCGTCTTGACGATCAGCAGCGAAGGAGTGATGGAAAGTCCCAGAAAATCTGCCAGCAAACTTTATTCCTTAAGAAATTTTAACCCACATACACTCACATCAACTATGTCGTGTCAGGAAAAGGTTTGTCATTTATGAAAGTCACTTCTTCTGTTTTTGAAACACTGTCACTAGCATCACACAACACATATTGACTAATTGACAAATCTTGCGGTGCGCTATTATTATACTTATTATATTTTTTGCTATATCCTTGAATATTAAATTAAAAAAATATTGGCCAATCGTACTTCACATTCTGTGAATAACTCTAATAGCTACAAACGTATAAATCTAACAGGCTTTTAATTGGATATTAATTAATAAATAACATTTAAATGAATTATCTGTTGTTAATTCCATATAAAACAAATCACAAAACAATAAGCCGAACTCGGTTTAAGACGAACATTTTTCTGTTCCCACGCTAATTGTTGAAATACCGGAGTAGGAGTGGGAAAAAAACAACCTAATAAAAATTATTTATTTTTAAAAGAAAACAACCGCGAGAACGCCTATTAGATTTAGAAACAATTGTCAGCAATGGACGCCCGTAGAATCGACCTAAATCACGGACTCAATTAACTCTTCGACACTTCTTGGTTCCGTTCGCACCGTGTCGCGCCGAGCCTCGGAACAGGAAGGACTCTTTCACTGCGCGCCAAGGTCGGTGCGTAACGAGATCTCGGAGTTTTCGAGATTAACGCTGCCAGCGCTCTGCGAGTTACGATATGCAAGCGTCAGAAAAAATGTCAGTGTGACACCAGGAGGGGGTGTTTTACAATGGACGGGTCTCAGGCTTGAGGTATGTGGGGACCACGAATTGCAAATTTCTTAGGGTGGTTAATTATTTTTTTTGTAACGGAATTAAATGTACTGAACGTATCTCGAGCTTTCTGTGTTATGAAATATTTGTCGTTAAGGCCATTTTCGAAAAAACGTTCACAACGCGATTGTAATTAAATAAGATGTGTATCTTCAAACCGTCTGTATGTATTTTGAGTTTATTTATATACATGTACTTCAAACGCTATGTCATTTGTAGACCACTGGCTGCATGTCCGATACCATGAATCCGTCTTTGTTTGAGAACCCCTGTTGAATACTACTGGCCCCATTAAATTATTACAGTTACAAAGTCTGAATAAGGGGAGACCATTCTAAATAATCGATCGCTCTCTGACCGTCAGCTGTCTTTTCTTTCCGCTATAAACCATAACTCGGTATTTCAGAATGGACATTGGATTACACAGTGTGGGTATTGAAAGTAAGGATTGTGTGGAAATAAGCTGCGCGGTAGACACTATTTGAGCAAGTTTCACGTCCAGGAGCTTATGTCAATATAGAAACGGTGGAGAGAATCTAGATCTATAGAGATTAGATTAGATATATTCATAGAGGCTAGATCTGTACATATAGGCTAGAACAATTCATATAGGCTAGAACAATTTATAGAGGCTAGATCAATTCATAGAGGCTAGAACAATTCATAGAGGCTAGATCAATTCATAGAGGCTAGAACAATTCATAGAGGCTAGAACAATTCATATAGGCTAGAACAATTCATAGAGGCTAGAACAATTCATAGAGGCTATATCTGTACATATAGGCTAGAACAATTCATATAGGCTAGATCAATTCATAGAGGCTAGAACAATTCATAGAGGCTAGATCAATTCATAGAGGCTAGAACAATTCATAGAAGCTAGAACAATTCATAGAGGCTAGAACAATTCATAGAGGCTAGAACAATTCATAGAGGCTAGAACAATTCATAGAGGCTAGAACAATTCATAGAGGCTAGATCAATTCATAGAGGCTAGAACAATTCTTAGAGGCTAGAACAATTCATATAGGCTAGAACAATTCATAGAGGCTAGAACAATTTATAGAGGCTAGATCAATTCGTAGAGGCTAGAACAATTCATAGAGGCTAGAACAATTCATATAGGCTAGAACAATTCATAGAGGCTAGAACAATTCATAGAGGCTATATCTGTACATATAGGCTAGAACAATTCATATAGGCTAGATCAATTCATAGAGGCTAGAACAATTCATAGAGGCTAGATCAATTCATAGAGGCTAGAACAATTCATAGAGGCTAGAACAATTCATAGAGGCTAGAACAATTCATAGAGGCTAGATCTGTACATATAGGCTAGAACAATTCATATAGGCTAGATCAATTCATAGAGGCTAGAACAATTCATAGAGGCTAGATCAATTCATAGAGGCTAGAACAATTCATAGAGGCTAGAACAATTCATAGAGGCTAGAACAATTCATATAGGCTAGAACAATTCATAGAGGCTAGAACAATTCATAGAGGCTAGAACAATTCATAGAGGCTAGATCTGTACATATAGGCTAGAACAATTCATATAGGCTAGATCAATTCATAGAGGCTAGAACAATTCATAGAGGCTAGATCAATTCATAGAGGCTAGAACAATTCATAGAGGCTAGAACAATTCATAGAGGCTAGAACAATTCATATAGGCTAGAACAATTCATAGAGTCTAGAACAATTCATAGAGGCTAGATCAATTCATAGAGGCTAGAACAATTCATAGAGGCTAGAACAATTCATATAGGCTAGAACAATTCATAGAGGCTAGAACAATTCATTTAGGCTAGAACAATTCATAGAGGCTAGAACAATTCATAGAGGCTAGAACAAATCATAGAGGCTAGAACAATTCATAGAGGCTAGATCAATTCTTAGAGGCTAGAACAATTCATAGAGGCTAGAACAAATCAAAGAGGCTAGAACAATTCATAGAGGCTAGAACAATTCATAGAGGCTAGAACAATTCATAGAGGCTAGATCAATTCATAGAGGCTAGAACAATTCATAGAGGCTAGAACAATTCATATAGGCTAGAACAATTCATAGATGCTAGAACAATTCATTTAGGCTAGAACAATTCATAGAGGCTAGAACAATTCATAGAGGCTAGAACAAATCAAAGAGGCTAGAACAATTCATAGAGGCTAGAACAAATCATAGAGGCTAGAACAATTCATAGAGGCTAGATCAATTCTTAGAGGCTAGAACAATTCATAGAGGCTAGAACAATTCATAGAAGCTAGAACTTTCATAGAGGCTAATTCTATTGATAGAGTTTATATCAAATGTTATAGGATACATCGATTTATAAAGTCTATATCAATAGAAAAGGTCGGAATGATAGATAGAGCCTATATTTATTGATAGAAGTTATATTGATTGATAGAGGCTAGTTCAATTGATAGAGGCTAGAACTATTATTAGAGATTACATTGATTGATTTATAAAGTATATATTGATTGACATAACCTAATTGATTGATATAAGCTCGACTGATTTATAGAATCTAGATAGACCAAAAGATGACTGGCGAAGAGTAGGGCAATAATAGATCTTAAGAAAATGCTACCGTGGTTATTATTTTGTTTTCTGTATTCGATTTCATTCATTAGTTCAGACTTTAGATTTGGGTGTTATCATTTTCTTTGCTGTGCACCGACGTAGGCTTTTTGCCGATACGTTCACCTTCTAGCACGCTATAGTTTAATTTTTATCAAGTGTCCGTTCCCAGTGTGACCCCAATCAACCACCCCCCCCCCTCACATAATTTCATCATGGCCACTGGCCGGTATTATAATTTCAGAGATAACATAGATAAACACTGTAATTTGAGCTGTTAAACCATTTAAAAACTAATGATTAAAACACAGAACACAAAGGACGGCCGTGTGAAAGAAGAATAGAAACAACAATCTAAACATCAAATAAAGGATTCAATTTCAACTCTTGGATACAATGCCTTGCTGCGGCTAATCGCTTAAAATTGAATAATATTAAATGGACCGGTGACATTAACAGTTTTGGTCTCGTCAATTCACGTCAAGTTATCGTATCTTGTCTGCGAGATCTCGACCCCACACTCCCATCACGTCTGCTTACTCTGTAAAACGCGATGAAGCGTAACGCCTACTACTGCAGGGTGACAGTAGTTGGGGGGGGGTGTCTTTAGGTTGAATTTGGGGCGGGGGGGGCACTTAATGATCTGGTCACTCATCAAAACATTTACAAGTCAAAAGAAGTTAAAATTAAATAAATACGAATGTTTTGATTGTATTTACTTAGAATAAGAATGACGTCGAAATGGCTCTTCAAATTTTTCTTAATCAAAGGGATAGTTAGAAATATTAATTCTTAAATTATTTTTAAATACATTTTTTTCTTCTTTTGTTGGTGTTTATTTGATATTTTAAAATCGTAAAAATCAAAGTTGGTTACAGTTGACCAGTAGGCTAATCATTCTAATGACCAACGTTACTGCTCCGACAAAACCATCACTTACCATGCACCCGTCACGTTGCGGTGGCGGAGGGTGCGATATCGCTATCTAAATTACATCTGCCCTAAAGGGAGGGGGTCCAAACCGTGACGGTTGCCTGGGGGTGCAAGCAAAAGTTGAAGTTAGAGTAATCCATGGGGGGGGGGTGAGATAACTCACCGTGGTCGGTGTGACGTATGAGTTATAGACTCCTCCTGATCACCGATGTTTCTTTGGGTGCTCGACTGCCTAAATGGCTGATACGCCCCTGACCTTGTCGCTTTGATGGATTTGTGCAAAGTTGGATGAGCTGATAATCCTTTGATATACGGGATGGATAAAGAGTTATCCATGGATCTGTGGATTGCGCAGCGAGGTGGTAATGAACGCCGGGACTGGGTGATGGATATGGTGTTAAGTGGATACATCGACATGCTATAATTCGATCACAATCATCCACTTCTATGTGGCTTACAGCATCTGTACAGCTCTGCGCTGTCCTATAAATTCTGCCCTATACTTTGTCATAGCATGTGCCCTGAAATATGCCCTAACTTATGCCCCACTCTCCTATCATCCAAGCTCTCCCTCCATTGACCTTGTTAATTGTTTGATGCATGCAAAGTTTCTATTACACAAATCTTAAAACTAAGTCCCTAGGTCAACAAATAAACAGTACAGTTAAACTATACACAGTACAGTTAAACTGTACACTGGTCAGTGGACAGTCAAACTATACACAGTACAGCTAAACTATACACTGTACAATCAAACTTTACATCGTGGGGTGGTCAGCCCTGTAGTAACTGAGAAAAATTTTTGATATTAAAAAAAATATGAAGAGCCCCATTGAAGCATTATAGATCACGACATTACTCACAATAGAACATTCCTTTTGTGCATTATTTTTTTCATTTTTATTTTTTATTAGAATTTAACGTTTTTAAATTTTTAATTGTTTTAACACAAACCGCATGTTAAAGAAATAAATATATGTTATACATGTCACAAATGCACTATTAAAAATATTTTAAAATGTAAAATTTATAAATAGAAACACACTGCATACAGACAGACTCAACAGGAACAAAAGTTAGGTTATTTGCTGATGATTGTATATTCTATAGAACAAAAAAATCAGAACAAGATAGCAAAATTTTACAAAAAGACTTAGATGAATTGATAAAATGGGAAACTAACTGGAGTATGTCTTTCCACACCAGAAAATTGTCAACCGTTAAGAGTAACAAAGAAAAAGAAACAAATAAATTAAAAATATTACATTCATGGAAAAGAACTGACCCAAACTAAAGATGCAAAATACTTAGGAGTCTTAATAAATGAGAAACTATCATGGAATCCCCATGTGAATTAAGTTATTAAAAAATCAAACAAAACCTTAGGCTTTATAAAAAGAAACTTTAACAATGTAATAGAGATATAAAACTAAAATGCTACCTCACTTTGGTGAGACATGTACTAGAATATGTATCTTCTGTATGGGACCCATCCACCAAAGAAAGCATTGATAAACTAGAACAAATTCAAAAAAGAGCTGCCAGATTCATTACTGGAGAATATTCAAAACTGACAAGAATAACACCATTAGTTAAATCATTAAACCTTGAAACACTAGAGGATAGAAGAACCAAGAGCAAAGTAGTAATCATACATAAAGCAATTAATTCTAATTTAGAAATACAACACAAAGATAACTTAATACAACCCTCAGATAGACATAAGGATAAAAACACCTTTCTTATTCCGTATGCAAGAACAAACACATACAAATTTTCTTTTTTCCCGTCCGGAGTTCGGGCGTGGAATGGGTTGCCTGAAGAAACCAGGAAAACCAACACTTTATCAACATTTAAATCTCTAATAAAAATGCAGGACTAAGCACAAACCATAGATAAGCGTAGGACGCAATAATCTTCTGTATAGAAGGAGCGTCTGTAAACAGATAAGATAAGATAAGATAGGACTCATAATTATAGCCAACAATAGCTAACAAAAGCCAACAATAGTCAACAATAGCCAACAATAGCCAACAATAGTCAACAATAGCCTATTCGTTTTAATTCTGCTGAGAAAAATTTGAAGCAGCCAGTTTCTTTAAACTGGTAGCTATTATAATGGTGAGGCGCAGAATTTCTTTGAGACTTAGGTCCCTTAGAACGAGTATTATTCCAAGCGATGACGTCACATGTCTCAGTTGTAGTGACACCTTCTTTGGTCTCTGCTGACAGCAAAAATTAGTGTCTGCTGTAACTGCTGCTGACACATTCAAGACTTAACTCGGCGAGCTTGCTTCTTCCCCCCCCCCTTAATTCAGATTAAGCCCAAAATATTTTCCACCATTTGCTGAGGTTAAGATTTTGCCACCGTTGTTACACACTGTACAATCAAACTATACACTATAAAGTCCAAATATACATTGTATAATCAAACTATACACTATAAAGTTCAAATATACATTGTACAATCAAACCATACACTATAAAGTCCAAATATACATTGTACAATCAAACTATACACTATAAAGTCCAAATATACATTGTACAATCAAACTATACACTATAAAGTCCAAATATACATTGTACAATCAAACCATACACTATAAAGTCCAAATATACATTGTACAATCAAACTATACACTATAAAGTCCAAATATACATTGTAAAGCAAAATATACGCTATAAAGTCCAAATATACATTGTACAATCAAATAAAACTTTATACACACTGTAAAAAATGCAATGTTTTCTAACACGTTTATACCGTTATTTTACACTAAACTGCTGTAAATGAAGATTTTTTTACTGTTTTTTAAAAAAAAACAGTAAGGTAATGTAATTTAAGTTCATTTACAATAAAATCCGGTATTAATTTATACTGTAAAAAATACAATGTTTTTTAACACATTTATACTGTTATTTAACGCTAAATGGTTGTAAATGACTACTTTTCACTGTTTTCCCTTTTTAACAGTAATGGAGTGTTATCTATGTTCGTCTATAAATATTTTCAATACAGTATATAAATAAATGAATGCAAGACGTTTTATGGGTTACTAAACATTATATTATCCGATAGAATAGACATATAATTTTTGGAGGTTGTTGAGTTTACTGCCATGAAGGACAGTGAAAAATATTTTGGCCGGGTGCCCAAAGTGGCCTTTTTTCTTTTATATGAGCTATTTAAAAATATTTTACGGACAGACAAACAGACAAAAAAGAACGAAAGTAAGTTATTAAAAAACGTGGTAAAGAGTGGTCGCTCGATAGTCGTAAGCTCAAGTCCTAGTATTAGTATTAGCAGTCTAGTTTTGACTTAAATTTAATTCTATATTATTTTTTTTCTTTGGTCCTTACGAAATAATATGCCTTTATATTTATTAGTAATATACTATTACTAATATCATGATTTTAAATATAATTACATCTTTCGTATTAAATAGTATAAATAATTTTTAATAAATAATAGATTTCCTTTAAAGTATGATTAGCCTTATAACGGTTTTAAATTAAACTTGCACTAATTAGGCCGGTGAACCTTAATACTTAATGTGTTTTCTTCTCTTATGTAAGCTTTAAAAAAATTTATTTTATTCACCCGATCGCAATGAAATTTTGGAAAGCTGTTGAGTAAGCCTACACTCTCGCAAAGTAAATGTGTATAGTATTTTATTTTAAAATATAAAAATGACTTCAAGTTTTTTTTTAATATCTTTTTCTTCTGCCATTTCTGCAATGCGTGACAGGTAATCTAGCTCAATTTAAAAATCAGTATTAATTATTTCACATGGGAACAGACACATTTTTTTCCACAAATTATCGAGTTCTGACATAATAGTATTATATATAAACATTAGGCATGATTCCGACTAAAATCTATACTGTAGGGGTTTTAAATTTAAAATGTTGCAACGTTTTTGCCCGGGAACCCATAATGATTAATTAATGAAGTTTTGTTTTTCTTATTTAAGCTATTCAATATAAATATTTTAGGGCTTCGGATTAGTCGACCCATCACTTAAAAATTATTGGAAATTTAAAAAAAATATGTTTAAAAAATATATAAATTTGTTTTTTTAAAAATAATAAATTTAAAAAAAAATAGTGGCTGATAAATTACATGAACATTTTGGTTTTAAACTATTGACTGACGGGAATGTTCAAAATGTTGATAAATTTTGCCTACCATGGTTCTAACACGTCGCCTACTTATCAAACCAAATGAAAAGCCTATTGAGCTAATGGCAGTAATGGAGTCTGACTCAGAGACAGAAAATGACCACAGCTCTTCTGATGAATTACTGCGTTACAAAATGGAGATGAAACTTCCCGAATCCATTGACACTCTACAATGGTGAAAACATCGATATCCGATAATGCAATTCCTTGCCAAGACCGGTTAGTGCATACCAGTTACTACAGTTCCAAGTGAAGGATTGTCCAGATCGGCTGGTTATATTGTCAATTAGACCCGCTCATCACTTGAACCAAATAATGCCAACATACTTGTCTTTTTGCGTAGTTGGTGAAAAGATGACATATAAAGTAATAAAGGAGAAATTCCAGTGTTATTTAGATTTTCAACAAGAACGTTTAATGACATCATACATTTTAATTTTTTGGCTTTAATCGAAATTAACGATTAATTAATTGTTAATTTTTCAAAATATAACGATTAAATTTTAATTAATCGTTAACAGCCCTAAGATATTTTTATCATTATTGTATTCTATCACAATAAAATTTTTGAATTGAAAGTAATTGAACACACTCCAGGTAAGATTTCAAGTTAAAAAAAAAGATAATAATAATAATAAAATTTAATTTTAAATTATCTTTAAAAAATATTTAATTATCATTTATATTTTTAATTTTAAAAGCTTTAATATATATATTTTTTTATATTGGAACAGTAAAACTAACAGACAATTTTTTACTCATTATCCATTCCTTATATTAAATTTGTTTTATTTAAACAAAAAATTGCAACATGTTTATAATTTAAATGTTTATAAGTAAATATTAAATATTTACTAGAAAATAAATAAGTTTTCTTTAATATTATACTAAATTTGTTTATTATTGTTTTTTCAATTTATTTGAAGAATTGTTTCGTCGTATACATGTTTTGTTTTTTTAAAATAGTTGTCTTAATGGGAAACTTCCGGCATCTTCAATCAATGGAATTACTTAAACTTTAGTTGATATTTCGTCAGTATATTAAGTTTAAATATCGTCTTTGCGTTTGATTGTATAATTGAATTATTAAGAAACAGGTAATTATTTCATTTGAAATGGTTATATATATATTTTTATAGCTTCAGCCGTTTAAATTTAATTAAATTCGCCCCAATTCACAATTGATAGTATTCTCGGCATGACGGTAAGTGGTAAGCCGCCATTCCGCCATTGTGTTAAAAAAAAGTTTGAGTCGAACTTTTTCAGGCTTATTATTCACTGCTTCTATTGTTTATTGCTCATAAGATTGTATGGCCGTATTTAGGTATTTAAATATGCCATAACATAATACTAATTTTAATCTTACAGTTGTAAGGATTGAAAACATTTTTAATGGTCGACGGCACATGGCATCATATGCTGCATATGCTATGGCTATGGTCATGGTCATTTATTGTTTTTAATGATTCATTCTCAGCAGTCACTGAATAGTAAGTGTCAACTAAATGTGTCAATAGTTTTAATTGCATTTTATATTTTACCAATAAAAATAGTAATAGTCATTAACTAGCATATTTTGCATTAAATTTTGAATAGCAGATTCAGATATTAAATAATATAAGCCAGTGATTCACTCAGTGATGTAGCGGGTGTAAATATTTGGCAAGGCCTAAAGTTCAAGCCTAAAACTAT
Source organism: Ampullaceana balthica (assembly GCA_944989445.1). Lineage (NCBI taxonomy): Eukaryota > Metazoa > Mollusca > Gastropoda > Lymnaeidae > Ampullaceana > Ampullaceana balthica. The sequence continues at coordinate 324,492 of CALYLW010000368.1, forward strand.
ACTATAGGGAAAGTGTAACAAGTACAAGTAATAGTAAATTAGCATGGATTACATAGCACACTAGGAAATGTAAGATTTTAAATATTTCCAAAGCACATGGCCCATGGCCATGCTTTAGTGAATAGTTAATGTCCATTACATTTAAGTTGTCATTAGTATTATTAATGAAAATAATAGAAATTAATGACGGTCTACAGGCAGAATAGAAAAGTGCAAGAAATTTAAATATTAAATTTGTGTGGTGTGCAATATACCTTAAACTTATAGGCATAGGACTTAAAATATGTCCAAGGTCCAAAGCACATTCACATGGCTTGACACGGTCATGCTTTAGATACTTTAGTCAATAGTTTGTATCTGTTACAATTAGATTGTCAATAGCTTCAATAGTATTATAGTGATCATAATATAATAATGGTCAATGTTCATTAATGCATAGCAAATGTAAATAGGCATTAATTTTGAAATAGAAAATATAGAATAAGCTGGTGATGGAGTGGGCCTAAATATTTGGCAAGACCTATAGGTAGAGGGGTCTAGTCCGAGGCATGTTTAATTTGCACGATGTGCAATGCACCATAGGCCTATAAGATTTTAAATATTTACAAAGCACATGGCGGTACATAAGAGAAAAATTTCTGCCATTATAGTTTCAAAAATATTCCCAATAGACTTTTAAAAATAGTTAAGTATTGGCTTTTGAGTTGACAGAGAGGGTGAGAAGTGGCCTAACATATTTTAGCTATAATAGAACGCACTGTGTTCATAAGCCCATAATTATCTCAGTATTCATTTACAGTTGATAAAAGAAGACCACTAGATAGAATTAATATTGTAGTAAGGTATTGGTAGACTAAGATATACAAATATTCAAGTTTTTTTTAATGTCCATAGCAATTCTTTTTACAAACAATTTGTAAATGGTGTGTTTGAAGATTTAGTGGATGGCAAATTGTATACATCAAATCCCTTTTTTAATAATGAAAATGTTTTTTGGCTAATTCTTTACCAAGATTCTTGTGAAGTTGTAAATCCGATGAGGATCAGGTAAAAAGAAGCATAAGATGCTTTGGAATATTCATGAGATCTTTAATAAATCTGTAAGTAGTGTAAGTCCTAATCACAGTCCAAGCATCCATTTTAATATAGTTATGCCTTAACATTTAAACTACTACATATGCCACGAGTTTATTACATTATTTTGCTGCTTTAAGTTTACGAAGTGATTATTCGCACGGTTTTGGCCGTGCGGATAATGCTGATATTATTTGCACGGTTTTGGCCGTGCGGATAATGCTGATATTATTTGCACGGTTTTGGCCGTGCGGATAATGCTGATATTATCCGCACGGGTCGTCTGCGTCTTACTTATAGTGGCTGGTCACAATGGAAAAAAAACGCGCCCAGTGTAGACAAAATAATGGCCGATATCACTCGATTTAGGCTAAAATGTGTAATTTATATGCTAACACATATTACAATTTCATGATTGGTGAAATTTTAAAGTACCATTGCCATAAAAATTTATTAGTGTGCATTTAATGATAGTTACTTATAAGTTTTAAATAACAAATATTTTCATCAGCTTCTCCAGTTGAGTGGTTAATCTAGCTTAGTTCAATTTATCATAATGGTACTGGTAAGCGGATCGAATCCTAGGACAGTCTAACTTTTTTTTTAAAGGGGGGGGGGTGTGTGGGTGGGTTACAACCACAGTGAGGATGTTTGCAAATGCACAAGCAGGCGCTTTCCCGGAAACATTTGATTTTTTCCCCCATCCATGCCTGTCTTATCTATTCTGTTACTAACAGTCATTGTTACAGACTCTCACTTTAAAATTTTTATGCTATACTGGCTATACCATTGTATCGTCTTTCGTTTTTTCATGCTTTAAATTAACTTAATGGATTTATGTTGACCACAGGTAAAATGCTAGTTTTGGGGAGAATAATAATTATTCTTTTTCATTACAGAGTCTCCAATTAAATATTATGTATGAAAGTTAATAAAAAGTTACTTCAAAATTATACAGAATAAAAATACAAAGTTGATTGCACTGGAACAGTTAATAAAAGTATAGTTTTATATCAGCTAAATCCGCAGCATTACTAATTAATTAATTAATGATTAATCATTAACAAACGATATGCAGGTCCGCTCAGATTATTGCTAAAATGGATACAAATATAAGATTCCAGACACTTGAAAGACGGTTAAAATAACAATTGAATTTGTTCGACATTATTCTCACGGTCAAAATTTTAAAATTTAAAGTGAGAGTCAGTAACAGTGACTGTTAGTATTATTTGTTAATTTTTATTATCATTTTTATATGCATTACCCAAGTCCAAGGCCTTTAGATAACGTTTGGCATCATTCTCACGGTCAAAACCGTGCGGCAGTGCGAGTAACGCTAGGCATTATCCGCACGGTTAACCGTGCGGATAAAGTTGGGCATTATTTGCACTGCCAAAACCGTGCGAATAACGCTTAAGTTTAATAAAGCTTAATAATACTTTAAGTTTATGTAAGTTAGGACTCTTCCTGACATCTATGACATATTTTCAAAAAAACTTGGTTTCAGGTAAAGATCACATGAAACAGGGAGTCTAGGTTAAACTAACTGAACAATACAAGTCTGGGCAAATTATATGCTTTAACATTACCACTACCGATATGTAAGTATTAATACATTTTAAATTAAACAGTAATGAAAGTATGAGTCTAGAAAAAGTTACGAGAATGTATCATTTGTCAACTTTAAAGTCAGTGTATGGCATATAAATATTTATATGCAGAATATTTTTCATGTCTTTTAATATTATTATACAGAATTAAGTAGATGTAGTCTAATTATATTATAAACTGTTTACATTTTCTTAATTTTTAATAGGTATGTAGTTATGTTACACATGTATAAATTCTGTAACAAAAGGAAAATTGTTATTTGTAATCATTTAGTTAATTATTTTTACTTGAAATTTCAGGTTCTGTCTTTTACAATAACAAAAGGGGAGGTCTTTGATTACAGAATGACCATTGCATACAATAAAAAGATGGATAACCACTTTAAAGTCTGTCATGAAAGGTGTTAAATTAGGATGTTTTCAAATTGAATGTTTTGTTGATTTTAAGTTATATTATAAATAAGTATCAGTCTTAACAAAATTTATCAGTTTATAAATCATGGTAATATTTTTTGGTTCTAATGCCAGTTGAGATATTTAAACCATGTGTACATTTAAACGTTAGTTAGAGATTTAACATTTATTTTTTATTATTAAGGTGTTGGTTAAGATTATTGTCACCCTAATTTTGTCAAGACTAGGTAATATATAATTTGTATTTTGGCTAAGACTAAAAATCAATCAGAGCATTTAGATCTCTTACTAGCTGTGCAGTTATCAGATTTGTTTTAATCATAAAGTTCTTTTTTTTTCACTTTCCATTTCAGATAATAGAGAAATAAGGTGGTCTTTGATTACAGATTAGTCAAGGCGTACAATGTCACTGTGGATATAGTACCAAGATAAAGTGTTCAATATTCGGACTTCATATTGAAATGGTAAGTTGATTTTATTTTGAAAGCTTATTTTTGTGTTTAATAATTATGTCATAATTACACTTATTTAACATGTGAGATTGTATTCTGATTTTACTCAAGAGTGCTACAATATTTTTGTTTTAAATCATAAGTAAAGTAAGTGGAAATAGCATCTTGTTTGTTAATTTAGATTTTGCTTACATATCGCCACCTTAGAATAACTGAAGGTTCTAATTCTATATGGCCCTACATAATATCAAATTTTCAAAGGCCAATATCTTGGTTTGAACAAAAGTTTACATAGAACCTTGTTATTCTAAGGTTAATATGTTTCATAGTTAAATTTTATTTTTATGTATTATTCTTTGTCCTACATATCAGTAAAATTGAGGTTTGAGTAATTTCTATATATTAAAATATAAAATATTCTATTATCCCATCTCAATGACTCTACTTAATTTTATAGGGTTACAAGTTTTATTGAAAGTTAAGTGAATATCTTCAAGTCAAAAAGTTATTTGGGAGTGTATTACAGATACCCTTTGACTTTTGTTGTACCATGATTTGATTTGTACTATTTCTTATTTTTTTAAAGCCTGCCAGCACTGTGGAGGAAATTGAAGAAAAATCTTTGCCCCCTACACCTCATCTAATTCTAAGGGGTATGTGAAATATTAAGTGAATTTAAACACTTTTTTTTTGGTTTCCTTTATTTTTTTAAATATAGCTCACGTTTTCACATTAATTTTTTAAAATAAAACGTGAAAAGTTGCTTTCATTTGAATACCCTTGTCTTAGGGTAAGACTTACATGGTTTTAATGTTTTGCACTAGTAAATTGTTATTTTGTTTCTAGGTAACAGTCTCATGGGAGTTGAGGACTGGATGCTTTCCATTGATGGCAAAGTAGTCATCCATGCTGATGAGAATGATTTTCTAAAGGCTGTTGGTTGCCTCTGCGGTTCCTATTACACATTCAACATTAAATATGATACAGAAGCAATCTCAACTTTGGAGTTTTTGCAAAGGTTAGAAATTTATGTTTTCCTATGTGATTAAACGTATTTGTAAATTTCATTTCAGAAGTATTTACTCTAATTTTCTTTTTTTCCACAATTAATTTTCCCTCTATGAACAAGTTTTTAACTATCTGGTATGCGTCCCTCTCCGCCTTATGGTTGCAGATGCTAAGATTAACTAGTAAAGGCTCTTTCCAGATTATATAGATAATTTTAACGTTTAATGCCCAAAAGCGAGGTAATGCGCGCCTTGTCTCTAATCCCAAAGTGCGGTAATGCGCGCCTCGATGGCACTCTCTTTAGTAATGAGATCATAAAAAAAAGAAATTCTTCATTTAGTGAGAGAAGCTTTAGTCGACTTCCGGAAATGGCGACAGTTGCCTTTGCTAGTGTTATCGCTCCATTCGCGAAGTTGTGCATGTTTTTTTTTGTTTTTTTTTAATTTTTAAAAAATTTTCTTTTTTTTTGAAGATGTGATTTTGCTATGCTTTTTTGTAAATATAATAGTACTAAACTACAGATAAAATTAGTATTAAACTCAAGTCGGTCTTTTGGATACATAAAATAACCATTCTTATCCTAAAAGATGAAGTCAGTATGATAATGATAATATAAATTCATTTTCCGTAATTTTTTTAAATTGCATAACAAGTTGATCACAATTAAAGGGAAATCCTTATGGGGCTTTAAACGTTAATAAACTAAATTTTGTGTTGTCTTTTTTCTACTTTGTCTTCTGCATCGTTTTCTTCTAGTCATGTTATTATTGTTATACTTCTTTGTTGAAATCTTAGCCAAGGAGGTTTAGTATTCATTAACCCATCTATGTGTGCCCTTTTATTCAGCCAACAAGAAACTTATAGCAAAGCTGTTTTTTGAGAAGCAGGTTTCTCTTGGAAGCTGAAATAACTAACTTTTTTCACCAATTATTGAAAAATATTTTTTAA